>JAKSZT010054474.1:3033874-3163621 GCA_026826555.1 Tolypeutes matacus | reverse complement strand
GGATGGAAAGACTAGCTGGGGCCAGACCTCAGAGAGCCTTCAGAACCATGTTATGTAGTGTGGACTTAATTTTGTAGGAAAAAGGGAGTCACTGAAAATCTTTAAGTAGAGAAGTAATGTAATTAGAACCATGCATAATCTATGGTAGATTAAAATGGATCAGCAGGGGAGAAAAGGAGTTGCTGTGGTCGGAAAGGAACACAGAAACATGGTCTCTTCTGGTAAATATTTGAGTGCCCCAGGATTCTCTTTAGCCAGTTGCTGATGCACGTATGCCAATAATTTTACAGAAACTTTAGTGTATAACAGATTGCTGGTGTGCAAACTGACTTTAAAATTTAGTGCCTAAATCATTAAGAATGATTTTTTTCAGCTACTGTGCTGCTTAATTGTAGAATGTTTTCTGGATTTTTCATGATACATCTATAATTTTTTAACAAATGGAGTCATTTGTGGACTTCCCTTTATTATTTTCAATTTTTCAACCAATTCACTGAAATCTTGGAGATACTATATGAACTAATATGCATTTTGCAAAGTTTTCTGTGAAAAGTAAGTTTACTGCTTAACACATTTCAGCCAGAAAGTTTTAGGTTTTATAAATAGAGAATGCTAAGAGATTGGAAGGACCTTGGGGTCTATCAGTTGAATGCCCTCCATGCATAAATTAGGAAACTGAGTCCTCAAGAGATTACATGGTTTATCCAAAGTTATAAAACTAGTAAATGCTCTGACTATATCATTTTGTTGCTCTGAAATCTTTCAAGAGGTTTTATTCAAAGTCAAATAAATTAAACTGACAATGTGACAATGATATCTTCATTAGAAATATTATTTCTAGAGTTAACCTTGTCTAAAAAGATTACAGGAAACAGTGGTATTATTTCATGCAAAAAGAATCTAGCACCTTGTGTTATAATTACATATTGGGGATATTTTGCACCTTCCTTCACATTACTAAATTTTTCAATACATCAGTCATCACAGAAAATGACTCCCTGGATTAAGCTGAATTATTAGACTTCAATATGGACAATATTAAATATGGTAGCCTTTAAAAGCCTGATCTACGAAATGGAGATAATAACAGTGGTGATGTCATAAAGTATTTTTTAGGAAAACCAGAGGTATGAACGTAAAAAGAATTGTTTCAATGAAATCTAAATTAAATGCTCTGGAAAGACTCAAGAAGGTAAATCACATATTGAAAAATTTTTTAAAGTTGAATTCCCAAAAGGATGGGGAAGAAGGTCATATTGCTTGTAGGTATCAAGTTCATTTTCTACTTTAAAGAAACCCTCAAACTGGTAATAGTTGGTGGTATATTATAGGTATGCTTATGAAATAAAAAAGAATACTCAATTAGGACTAATGTTACATCAACTTGAATTATAAAAATACATATTTTCAATCAAACAGCTGATAATAGAAATTTTTTTTTAACATTTACCATACTAAAGTGGAGTTTCACAATTGCTTTCATATACTTAGAGGCAACTGAAAAGGCCCCCATCATCTAAAAAAAAAAAAAAAGAAAAAGAAAAATCTTCACAAAAAGAAGTTTACTAAATCTTAAATACAATCAAACCTCCAAATACGTTGTCAGCTCTATGATTGGTACAAAGAGACATTTATCCACGACATGACATTTAAGCTTATTATTTATATAGATGCAACATCAAAGAGCTTATTTATTTTTAAATTTTATTTAAAAGAATATTCAGTTTTAATTGCTTTCACCTCTCAGATTGTGGGTCCAGAAGATATTAACAAATTTGTCTCCTTTCTCTCTTTTATTTTAAGATATTTAAAGTAATATAACTAAAAGTGTTTGGATGGTGACTGTTCTTTGAATACATTTTTTTTCTCATAGTATACTGAGTTTGTACTGTGAATGTTTTTGTTTTTCTTATTTCTTAGCTAATCTCAGGATTTGCACGAGGGAAAAACCTTAACTTCATGTATGAAACAGATCCCATACAAAACTAAATCTCCTTTACACACATACACACACATATTGCATGCATATTCCTTTTTTCAAAAAACAGTATCTTGATAATTTTTTACCTATTAAATTCTGCACAACAAACCCTTAGGCCTTTATGCACAGAACTTAATTGTACTGTTTATGTTGAAAACAGAAATGAAGATAATAATAATAAATTCATCAAAATGAATTTAAGGTTTTTTTTTTTTTGTTTGTTTGTTTTTTAACCGGGAGGTCCTGGGGATCGAACCCAGGTCCCTCCATATGGGAGACAGACACCCAACCATTTGAGCCACATCCGTCCCCCTAAGGGTTATTTTTAACTTCCAGATTTGGTGATTGACATCTATAGTTCTAGTACGTATCCAAGCAAATCTTTAGTTCAAATTAAACTTTTCAAAGAACATTTATTCTGATTTTACTTGAAAAGTCTTCTGGATTAATAATATATTAGGTCAGAAGTCAGAAAGGTTTTCTGCAAAATATTTTCTGCTTTATGGGCCAACCTGTCTCTGTGACATCTTCTCAACTCTGCCACTGTACTACAAAAGCAACCACACACAGTAAAATGGCTGTGGCTGGACTTGGCCTTAGTTGCCAATCCCTGCATTGGGCAGTAATTTTTACCTTAAGGTGCTAAAGTCTGTAAGTTATTTGTCATTGAAGTCATGAGTTACACCTAAAAGTTAAAACTGTGTTTGCATTATGAAGAGATTGGTATGTCAATTAGGAAGATGTTTTTAATCTAAATATTGTGTTTGTATAGTTTTAAAAAATGGCAGCCAGTTTTAAAGTTAATTAGTAAAATAGGGTATGGCTCAGCAAGTATAACAATATTTATTTAAACTATTGCTATTATAATATTTTTTATTCATCACCCTACAGTGAAATTTACAGTTTAACTTTTTGGTCACAAAAGAGGATCTATAAATCTGTGTGGAATATCTCTGTAGGAATGCATTTATTTCATGTGATTAATGTGTCACAGAAAATCATGGTAGTAAATCACATTGCTATTTTAATACTCTGTATTTAAAATTTTTTAAACCTCATTCTGTAAAAGGTTATTGGTGTTATTTTGAGTGTTAAATTTTTTTTTAATTTTGTTAAATCTGTCACTTGTTTATCTATAATAAACTAATTTTGTGGAAGACGTAAATTCTTCCTGTATAAAGAAAAAAAAAAAAAAAAAAAAGAATACTCAAACTAGTCAAAGATACTCAAACACATAAAAAAAGATACTCAAGGGGAGCAGATGTGGCTCAAGCAGTTGAGCACCCACCTCCCACACAGGAGGTTCCTAGTGCCTCCTAAAGAAAACAAACAATGAGCAGACGAGAAAAAAAAACAATACTCAAACATTTCTTTTAGATTAATAGGTTAGCAAATAAATGGTATTTAAATGTTTTGACTTTATAATGGTTAAGGAATGTACATATATTTTCTGAATCCCCATTTTAAATAGTATTTGATATTAATCAACCAACTAAAACAGTGCCAAGTGCCTTGGAGAACAGAGGTTGTATCACAGTTCTATATAATGAGGTTATGTTTTTCAAGTTTTCTCTCTTAAGTCTGCAATTGTCCCTTTGTAACTTACCCTGTTATTGCCTTCTCTTTGATCTCATTTTATTAAGCTTGTGGTCTATTAAGTTAATTGATAGCATGATGAAGTTATGACATTTCTTTCTGTTTATGAAATTGTATTTTCTTCCATGATGGGTTCTTTGTCTTTTAAGTGCTTTTTTTCTTTCACTTTTATTTTTGGCTAAAGGAAGTGTGCATGGTTGCCATTCATCTTACTCAGGACAATAAACCTAGGGGTTCTTCTGGGTGGGAAGGGAGAAAATCAAGTCCAACAGAATAAAAAAATAGATCTTATTTTAAAATCAAATTAGAAAAAATAAGAGAGAAAGACAGGTATCCACATCTAAATCCTCCATTTCCCTTATTTTCTGCTCGGGAGCCAGCAGATGTTTCTTTTACTCCCCATTAAAAGAAAGAGCAACGAACACTCAGTTTGCTTCATTCCAGATCCTGGAGTATTAAGTGAGAATTTTCACAGTTATGTCTGTTGTGAATATTCTGTTCCTTTTGTTACCTCTTTTCTTGTTTGGTTGCTATGGGTGACGTTTTCCTTATGGTCGATGGTTTTTATTATGTTTTGTACATTTTGTTAAGTATTAGGAAGGGAAATTCTGCAATGCATTGTCATTCTGTCATATTAGCTTGAAAGTCCCAAAGTACTGTAAATGGTATGAAACAAGATCAGTATAGCTGGAATCTAGAGGAAGGAGGGTATGGTAACCTTTATATGCTACATTATAAAATTTGGACTTCATCTGAAGAGCAATGGGAAACCCTTGAAGGTTTTTAAAAACAAGTTAGAAGTGATCAGATTTCCCTATTTAAAAGATCACTGCTTTGCCTCATCTACTGTGAGAATGAAGACCATTCTCAGCAACCATTCTGTCAACATTCTAGAAAATGTCGAAATTATGCTACAGGGATACACATTTATTGTTAAAGGCTCCAGAGGGACCCTGCAAAGGGGCTTCAATCACATTAATGTAGAACTCAGTGTCCTAGGAAAGAAAAAGAAGAGGCTTCAGGTTGACAAATGGTGGGGAAATAGAAAGGAACCGACTACAGTTTGCACTACCTATAATCCTGTACAAAACTCGATCAAGGGTGTTCACTAGGCTTCCCTTACATGATGAGGTCTGTGTATGCTCACTTCTGCATCAACACTGTTATTCGGGGAGTGGCCTCTTGTTGAAACCTGAAATTTCCTTGGTGAAAAATATTTCTGCAGCTTCGGATGAGGCCAGGTATTGCTTGTTCAGTACCTCAAGTCCAGAATGATGACTTAACTTTTGAAGAAAATGACATTGAATTTATATCAAGGTCAGCTGCTTTGATCTGGCAAGCCACAACAGTTAAAAACAAGGTATCAGAAAAAATTTGGATGGTATCTATGTCTGTGAAAAAGGAACGGTTCAAAGGGTGATGAATAAAATCTAAAAGTTGTCCAGCTATGGAAACAATAAGATGCCAGATGATTCTTATGACTTATTTGTGATAGTGTAAAAATGAAGTAAAACTACTTGTTGGGGAGAAAAAAAGGATCACTCCAGTAGCTGTGTGGAGGACAAAGAAATGGAATGAGGCAAGTATAAATGCTGGGAAATGAGTTAGGAAGCAATCCAGTGACCCAGGTGAGAAATGATGGTGGCTTCTAGCCCAGCACGCTAATTGATATCCATATTGATGGTCCTGAGTTATTATAAAAAGTCTTAATTATATTTGATATATTCTGTTCAAGATTGCATGAAAATGAGCAATAGGCTTTAACATGATTTCTGTTAAGATTTATATGATAAGAAGAAAAATTATGCTTGGCTTGTTGGAAAATAAGTATACAGAGTGACTCAATGCTCAAAGTGGTCTATTCCTAAAGAAATTACTTTCAACCAGAAACTAATATACACAAGCCTAGTGTTTTCTTTTACACATGGAACATGCAGAAAGCAAAAAACACAATAAATTATAAAACTATTTTAAACATTACTCCCTAAAAATATTGAGGCAAACATTTCAAGTAGGCCAGCTTTTGGCATCTACTAAGTGATTCTCTCTCAAACACTTGTTTGGAATCAACACATATTGCATGCAGTGACCTTTGCACAAACTTGGGTCTCATATTTCTGACATAGCAAATGTAGATTTTGAAGGAATGGAAGCAATATTGTTTTTATCTATGGGATCCTTGGGTTTTAATCAAGAGGTTTTGCAATGACAGCTTTTAATGAAGCAGCTGGTATTACCAAAAAAGCCATATGGAACGATCATAGTGCTGCTGCAAATGGTATCAATTAACCGGCTCATTTTCAAAACTTTCATCTAAGTGAGGTTTGATCACAGAGGGCACAGAAAAACAAACATAGTTTTTTGTGTGCTTTTTTAGGGGGGTGGGAAGCAGGATGACAGAAACCTAACAATAAAAATAGATCCATTTTTAAATAAAATTTAAAAAAAAACAAGAGATATTCATTTCTAAAAATCTATATGAGACATCTAGTAAATAGAAACAGCCTTTGTATTTCACTGAATTATATGCAGTTAACAGAATATTTCTGTATGTGGGAGAATCTAGATACATATATTTTCAATATCTTCATTAATATCTAAGGCAAGTTTAAAAATTGGCAATAGTAATAGCAACACCCTTGTGGAAATAATCAATAGGAAAGATAGGCTACCAGAGAAGAATTGAGAAATAATGATTTTAAAAAATCCTTACTTTTTAGTGATAACATCACAAACTCAATTTAAAAACCTAATTTTCATATCTTATTCTAAAAAAAAGTTAGGTAACAGACCACAATTTGTGAAAATTCTGAGGCCTTTTTAAGAGGGACCACAAATGACTAAGAACATGTATGAAATAAAAACTCTCAAGCTGAGCAAGCAAATTAAGGAATGCTATCTACAAGGGTAAGAATTGTGCAAAACTGGAACTAAAAATAGCAAATATGTGCCTTATCTAGGAAAGATTCCTGTTATGATATAACTAATGAGATTTTGTTGTTGCTTAGTATTTTATGATGTTTAGTCCTTCAAATTTTGTAAAAAGAAATTCTTTTGTTTTTAAATAAGAAAAATATTTTTAGGTACACTAGAAAGAGGGCTGGATCCACAGCAGGCTCTGGTTCTAGCTCCAGCTCTCCCATTTACCAGCTGTGGTACCTTAGGCAAGTCACACAGTCTCTGGGCCTCCATTTCTTCATACGTAAACTACGAAGGATGGATCAGATGACCTCTAAAGGTCCTCCATGCTTACTATTCCATGAGTCTAGCCAAAAATAATGACCTCAGCAGTCATTATTTCAAACGCAGTAACAGATACTATAGAACAGCACAGTCATGGTTAGGCTCAAAAGCTTTAGAGGAATTAGCCTGGGTTAGAACCCAAGTTCTATCCCCTATAAGCTGTGTGACCTCACACAGGTTACTCAGATTCTCTAAGCTTTGTTCATAAACAGAGTAGTAATAGTATGTGCTATAGTGTTGCAGTGTGGATTGGAAGCTAAGGCATTATTGATTCTGTAGATAATGGTTGCTATTATCATTATTTTCATTATTATTGGTATTATTATAGAATATAGTCTTCTTATGAAACATCCTATCAAGTAAGATATTCTGCAATTATATAACCAGAATTGAAAAATTATTTCATGAAAGCTAAACAGAAAACACATAAAAATAATTTTAAAATTTAACATGGAGGGAAGCGGCTGTGGCTCAATCAGTAGGGCTCCCGTTTACCATATGGGAGGCCCCAGGTTCGGTTCCCGGGGCCTCCTGGTGAAGGCAAGCCCCGCCCGCATGGCGTGGTTAGCTGACCCAGCGAGCACAAGCAGCAAGGGGGGGATAAATGAATAAATAAATAAAATCTTAAAAAAAAAAAAAAAAAAAATTTAACATGGTATGGTAGCTGATGAATGTAATAAATCCAACATTTGTGTGTGTATGTGTATGTATGTCATGGATGCCTTTGGACATGGACCCCAGAAAAATGCACATATGCACTCACAGACAAAATGTTTCCAGAGGTGCATGGGCCTCCGAATCCCATACATGGATATTTGTCCCAGGTTAGAAACCCGTGTTCATAGGTTACAAACAGGGGGCTCATGGGTTGAATTTGACGTGTAGCTGTGTTCTACCGGCCTGCATATTTTGAAAAATATATTTTAAAAAATATCAATGGGTATGCTTTTAATTGTGTACAACAGTCCCTACCATCCTTTCTGTTCTTAATCTCAGCAAGCTTCACTTTTCTGGGTATATGCCTGAGAGCAACATGAGATGGCACCCACAAGTAGAAGAATCAGATATTCTGCTAGCAAGATGGCAAAAAGCCTTTAGTTCTTTTGGGGCATCTGTTGCAAAGGTTCTAGATCTAGTCCAGGGGCCAGCAAACTAAGCCCCTTGGATCAAATCTAGCCTACCATCTCTTTTTGTAAAGTTATATAGGAACATAGCATGCCCATTCATTTACATTTTGTCTATGGCTGCTTTTGTGCTACAAGGGCAGAGTTGAATAATTATGACAGAAACCATATAGCCCACAAAGACTAAAATATTTACTATCTGGCTCTCAGAAATGTTTGCTGATCCCTGGTCTAGTCCCTAGATGTAGACTGGTGAGTTGCAGCTATAGTACATCTCATAATATAGTTTTTCCTAGTTATAATATTCCTGGTTCTGTAGCATCCAAGCTTAGTTCTCTGGGCCTTCTATAAATTTTACAAGCTACCTAATACAATCTAATAAATCCTTTTCTGCTGAAAATGGCCAGAGTGGTTTCTATTGCTGTAACTGAGAATCCCAAATGAAACACAGAGTAACAAAAGACAAAGAATAAGGCTTTAAAGTTAAAAAATTCACTTACATTATGTATCATCTCGAAGTACTTCTGACAGGCTACCTGGTAATGGGTCCCCTTTACTAAATCCAAAATCTAAAGTGAATGAGGAACAAAAGAAAAAATTGAAATTAAGTTTTTTTTAAGTCACTGTAGCTCACAGTTGTTGGCTGTTTCATAATCCTCGTTCCAGACAGGAAATGCATTAAATCATGTACCATGTACTTCTACTGCCTGGACATTGAGATAATTCTGACATTAATCTGTGGCTCTTTAGGTTCGCATAAAAACCACTGATGACAAGAGATAGTAGGTGATCTTTCTGAAAGATCAACTGTGAATTTCAATAACTACCTCAACAACAAGATGAAAATAGATCCCAGTATTACAACTTTGACAATTATTGTCAGAATATCATATCGCAACATCTCTTCTCTTCCAAAACTGTAGATATAAATCTAGTAATCTAAATGGTTGGTGCATGAAGCAAATAAGTATACTATATATATATATATATTATTATTTTTTTTTTTACGTTACCAGTTTATACAGATACAGCATAAAATATTGCTATGTGCCCATCAGGAAAATTTAATGTAAACCCTTTAGACAAGTATCTGTGGAGAGGGAATGCTTTGCCTTCAATCAGATTTGGCCTTTTTAAAAATGAAGTTATTTCTAGTAGAGTTCAGCAAAATTGAGAGTAAATAGCCTATTTTGAACAGCTATTAGAAACATCATCCTATCTTTTGTAAATACAATTTGCTTTCTAACTGTACTTCATGTAATCTCTTCAGAGAGGTACAAACTCCCATTCTTATCAGCAGAGTGCATGCCAGTTGAAATTTGTAAAGTTTCATTGCCTCTCCCCACCCAAATAAATAAAACGTATATTCAGCCTGCTTATCAAATACAGTAAAATGTGGAATTAAAAGATACTCTCAAATGAAGGGAAACATAATTTTGGGGAAATGTTAATTTCTAGCCCTTTTCAAAAGGCTGACCTTCCTGTGACAAAAAGAAGTGTCCATGGAGTCTCAAATCCTGCGATCCTCATTATTCATTTAAAAAATTATATATTTTGACAGATATACAAATAAATTACAGTTGCAGAATGGGCATCAAAAAATACAAGAATGCACTTAAAAGAAATTGTTTTTTCTGTTTGTCGTATAGATTAAATTTCCAGTTTTCATGATACCTTCTGTTAAATTATATATGAATGATCTACATAAATGCCAGCCAATGACAGCATCCAATATTTGACCTGTCCAATATTGCTGAATTATTAGAGAAAAAAAAAAAAAGAAAAAAAAAAAATCAATTAAAAGTGAATGAGGGGAAACGGATGTGGCTCAAGAGGTTCGGCGTCCGTCTACCATATGGAGAGAACGGGGTTCGATTCCCGGTACCTCCCGGTAAAAAAAAAAAAAAAAAAAAAAAAAAAAAAGTGAATGAGTACAATTAAAAAAGTGAAGAAAATCACAAAGTTTTCCAAATAATTCTAACTTTGAGCTCAGTTTCTGATACTTTTACAAATAGATATACAAACTGTGTTGAGATGAACTTGCAAATGATGACTGGCAAACATCAATGACAACAATACATTAATTATTATTAATTCTAATCTGTAAATTACAATTTTGGAGAAGAGTCCAAACATAAAATTTAAGCTTAAAATGATGCAGTAAACTATCCAAAGAGAAAATGAACACACGGGGTTAGGCAAATAAGCTCAACAATGGTATAAAATAAGCTCCTTTTATGTAAAAGCAAAGCAATGAATCTATCATCTCATTCTCTGTACATAAATTTCTTGTTCTATGAATATAAAATAGAAGTAATGCATTTAAATATCTTCCTTATAACATTATATACACACAATCTAATACGTATGTTTGTGAAATATGCTATGAAGAAATACTTATAAGAAACATATTAATAAAAATAGTTGGAAGGTGATATATACATATATAAAAAAGTTATTAAAGAAAATCCACATGAGACACAGAATGTAAGAAAAAGCAGAATTATGTATTTTGAAATTTTAGGTTCAGTCAAAAAAATTAAATTTAGATTAATCATACAATGCCCCCCCCACCCGTCCCTTCCCTCCATCTGTCCCTTCCCTCCACTACCAGAGAGGGCTCCTCCTTGACAAAAACATTTACTTTTACTTCTACTTTTTGCTTTATCTTTTTAGAAAGAATTTTTATTTGAAATTTGCTTGCATATTCATAAATAAATGATTCAACCCTCTATCCTTAAACAACTCTACCAGTCATATCACAGCATATTTGAGGTGTTTCAAAGTTTCTATATGTGTTTTTTGTAAAGGTGTGAAGGGAAAAGATGGCAATAGTGTTTTTCTCCAGTTAGGACAGCAATTCAAGGAGAGGAGGACAAGTTTAGGTCTAAGTGTCAAGAGGAGAAGGAAAAGGAGAGGCCTATCAAATAATAGAGACACAGAAGACAATGCATGAGCTAAAAGGAGAATTCAAGAGAAAGATTGGTTTGAAGAGACTAGGAATTCTTGGTAGGTATTATTTTCTTCATTTCAGAGATGAAGAAATATATCCTCTTAAAACTGGGGTATCTGTCTAGAGAATGCCACTGAGAAATAATTTAAAAAACCATATGCAGCTTAATTATCTTGTTTTCATAAAGAACATAAAAAACTCACAAGCGTTAAAATTAAGACTAGAAAACATGAAGCACTACTCAAAAAAATCCATCAACTAATAAAAACATATGCTTTACAAACTCACAGAGCAGAATCTGGACTACAGGTTACCAGGGGACGAGGTAGGGGTAGGGAATGGGAAGTTTAGGCTTAAAATGTACAGTGTTCTTATTTGGAATGATGGAAATGTTTTAGTAATGGATGGTGGTGATGGCAGCACAACATTGCGAACATAACAGCATGGAAATACATATCTGAATATGATTAAAAGGGGAAATGTTAGAAATATGGTAACAGAATAAAAAAAAAAAAAAATCCATGGAAATATATTACACAAAAGTGAACCCTAAATTAAACCAAGAACTTTAATTACTAGTACAATTATAAAACTGTGCTATCGTCAATTGTAACAAATGTTTCATACCAATGCAAGGTGATGGTGGTGGGGTATATATATGGGAATCCTGTATTTTACGCATGATTGTTCTGTAAAACCACAACTTCTGTAATAATGAGAAATGTTCTAAAAAACAAAAACATATGCTTTAATTTCACATTATAATCTACATTACAGAGATGGAGGAAAAGAAAAAACAGAAAGAGAAAGGTCTTATGGACCAATGAATGAAATTTGGCTTTTTCTCTGAGCAAAGTGGGAAGCTACTGGAGCACTCTAAGCACAGGAGGGACAGGCATGAACGGATCAGCATTTTTCACACTCAGGATGATTTCAGTAGCTCAATAAAGTATTTACAGGAAGTGGGATTCAAGTTTCCCCTTTGGGCAGGCATCCCATCTCTGTGAGTGATTCTTCCGGGGCCCTGCCAGGGAAAGACCACACCCTTGAGTCTCATAGGGCAGGGATGGGAAAGGCCACACTGCTCTGCCAGTAACTCTTACCTCAAGAACTCTCCTCAGCCCCCCTTCAGAATTATAGGGCTTTTGGGATGGGTTAATATCACGGGTGAGGTCCTGCCATCTCTGAGTAAACCTTCATGAAAAGTATCTAAAACCTCTTTGGTACAAGTGTATTTACTTCCTATTTCTTTCCAGTTTGGCACTTCAGCTGAAATCTGATAGCAAGAAGCATCCCACTTAAATACAACACAAAGTTAGAAATGCACAACTCACAATCACTTTCCCCAGTAAGGGAGATTGTACTGAAAAACAAAAAACAAACCAAAAAGCACTCTTTCTCCTTGAAACTGTAAAAGAATACCCTTGTTAGTTTACGGAGCTGAAGAACCAGCTGATCCAATATGATTTTTCTTTTTCATTATTATTTAATGATTTGAAGTTTTCCCTATTATTAACAATTTGCATTAGTGGAGTACCTTTGTTAAAACTGATGAAACATTATTATAATTATACTATTAACTATAAGTCCATAGTTAACATTAGGGTTCACTGTTTGTGTTATAAGTCCTATGGCATTTAAATTTTTTAAAATTCTAGTAACATTTTTATATCTTAAAATTTCCCCCTTTAACCACATCCAAATATACAATTCAGTGATGTTCATTACATTCACAATGTTGTGCTGCTCCTGGCTCCCGCTCTCTCTTGGTCCTCGTGGTTTCTACGCCCTGCTCTCACCATGTCCCCCCTGCGTGGATCAACACGCATTAGTAAAGCCTGGACATTTATAATCTATAAATTATAAACTGTAGTCTATAAATCAGCCCTCTTTATCATTCTTCAGCCCCTCTCTACTGGGGACACATGATCTGTCATTTTCTCCCATTTCTCTTCCCTCCCCATCTTAATAAATTACTAGCCTCACTAACCCGACATGCTCTGAAATTCATTTCTGCAGCGTAAGTCAAGAACCTAGATTAAATCTGGTAACATATTTGGTGAGCCAGGCCCAGGAGATTATTGGTGAGTGTACATAACTATGGCTTACAGTTCGTTTAATGTCTTATTTTGCTTATCCATTTTAAACAGGTTTGCCTACGAGCCCGCACGGGACGAATTTCCGGAAGGGAAGAGGCAGGGGCACGGGAACTCTCTGCATCCGTGCCATATGTTCATCTTGTGTAACCTGACCCTGGTCGGGAGGGCTGGGGCATGGGGCAGGGGCTCAAAGTGGGGCTCTGCCAAGACAGGGGTCCCCCAGCCAAGCACCAGATGCTGCAAAGTTTTTTCAAGCCCTTTTAGCAGACAGGCGGCTTTGCTCTCAGACCATTGCCTTCTACCGCCATGTCCAAGGCAATGACTCAGAGCTGGGGGCCTGCCCTCTCTCCAAGTCCACGCCTTTGCAGACCCACCTTAGGCAGCGGTAAGCAGAGCCAAGATGGATGCTGTGGGAGTTACCTTCCCGAAGGGGGTCACAGGCCAGGGGTCCTCTCATAATTAACCTTTACCCACATTGTTTTACCTTCCTACTGCCTACTACTGAATTTCTCATTACAGGTTTGTGTTAAAATGCTTTGGAATGTCTTAAAAACTGGTTAAGTTGTTGCCTCAGGGCCCCAAGGCCTGTTAGCTAGAACAATTGATCTCTAATCACTTAATGGCCTTTTGATGGCTCGTCTAACTGGGAAACTACCAAACAGTAAAGTGTTAAGAGTAGAATGCTTTTTAAGGCCTCTGTAAAAATAGGAAGAAGGAGCACAATTCGGCTTGGAGTTTCAGTCTGAAACAGACCCCGTGATCTGTTCGGTCTGTCTCCCAAGTCCACAACATCCCCGGCAATGTCCGGCAGCAGGGTCTCTGATTCCCGAGGTGGCAGGAGCCAGAGACATAACTCTGAATGTCCCCCAATACCTAAGAAATCTTGGGTGCTTCAATTCAGAAGCAGCCTAAACGTCCTCTGAGATTTATCTCAGATGCTTCAGTTTGGGTAACAGTGCAGTCAGTCTTGGATCCTGAAATGCAGGGAGCTGAGAAGCAGAGCAGTAATTCTGAATGGCCCCCAAGATATTCCTTGGGCCCATCCATTCAGAGAGCAGCCTAAACATCTTCTGAGACTTATCTCAGATGCTTCCGTTTGGGGCGACTGCTCTGTCTCCCACCAGTCAGCTTGGGTGCTTTGGTCTGAACTTCAGGGTTTCAGGCATCTCCCAAGACCTAGGTCGGCCACAGGGAGCCCCAGGCTCTGGATTTCATTCAGGATGCTGGAACATGAGCATCAGCTCCATATTTGGAGTGGTGAATGTTTTAGTCAGACTTGGACTCTGGGATGCCAGATCAGTTGACTAAAAAGTGCTTCTTCATTCTTTATTAATGGGCATGGTCTCTATGCCCACCAGTAAACTCCCCATAGGAGTGTCTTCTCAAGAATCAGGAAATTCTACCTACTGCTGGTCTACATGGTCACAGTATAGCTGAGAACAGCCTCTGTATAAGACCTGAATTCCAGTTAGACCAGTGTAAAAGAGGACAGATAGATATGAAGGCCAGAAACCTCATGTCATGGCTCCTTAAAGAAATACACCTCAAACTTTGACTAATTCCCTGTTACAAAGAGCCTTCTCAGTTTAAACTCAGTTGTGTCTATAAAAAGGTGTGAATGGAGATCAAGATCCAAGTCGGTTACTAAACTTCTCCTGGAAAATTAAAAAAAAAAAAAACCTCATGTGCCATCAATTAAGATCAAAGAGTTCCTACAAACACTAAGGACATAAAGTTCTCTCTTCTGTTTTAATCTGTGCTTAACTGTGTTAAACTTTGAAATCTGTGTTTAACTTTGTCAGTTTCCTTGTGCCTAGGATCAGATTTGGGGTTCACCTGTTACAAATTGGATAACAGTGAAAGGTAACCTAAAAATGAGTCTTTCTATGTCAATACTGCCTTGTGAGTGGATTTGATGTATAAATCACAAATAGAATTGGTTCAACTGCTAGAAAAGCAGAAAACTTAGCAAAGTTGTTACTAATAAAATTCTTGTAGCTTAGGTAATAAATGTACCCAATTTGCCTTAAAGTAAAAACTTACTAGAAACTAACTAAGAGTTAATATCATTTATGAATGCTTTTGTATTATAAAACAACAGAAGAATAATAAATGAATTTTTTTTTTTTTAAAGATTTATTTATTTACTTTATCCATTTTAAACACCCCCTTCCCCATTTTGCTGTTTTGTGTCCATTGGCCGGGCAATTCTCTGTGTCTGTCTCCTTCCATCTCCTCCCATCCTCCTCCTCCAGTCTTCACCAGGATTCGATCCTGGAGACCTCTGATGTAGGAGAGAGGTGTTCTGCCACCTGCGCTACCTCGGTTCCTGGTTTTCAGAGCTTTCGGAGCATCTCGTCTTGTCTCTCCCGTTACGTCATCATCTTGCTGCATGGCGCCTGGGGCCTGGCAGCTCACCGGCACACACAGAGCCTGGCAGCCCATGCACTTTCTATACATATATGTATTTTTATTTTACCGGGAGGTCCCGGGGATCAAACCCAGGTCCCTCCATATGGCAGATGGATGCCCAACCATTTGAGCCACATCCGCCCCCAATAAATGAAATTATTACTGGGTAGATTTAACCTAAATTTACTATTTTAAGTGTAAATCTTAAACTGAACATATCTTCTTTATGATCACTTCAAGCCTAGCATCACCCCTTGGCTTTGCTTATTTATGAGTATTCCATAACAGCTTCTGCCTCTATAGCTCAGGGGAAAGCAAACCTGAGACATCCCTGTCTCCTGTCCTACTGGTCTTAGTGATCCTGCTTGCTTTCTCTTGTGGCTCCAAATGTGAACTAAATTGCTGCCTAGTGGAATTTTTTTTTTTTTTTTTTTTTTTTTACCAGGAGGTACCGGGGATCGAACCCCAGTCTCTCCATATGGCAGATGGACGCCGAACCTTTTGAGCCACATCCATTTCCCCCTAGTGGAATTCTTGACCCTCAGAGTTGAATGTCCACTATTCCAGTCTAGCGGCCGTCAGAGTCCTGTTATCTCTGAGGACTGGGAAGTGAAGGAGGCCTCCTGCCCTGACGGGGGTTCTAAAAGTGGCAATTCATGAGAGAAACCAGTTTTCCTGAGACTTAATAGCCTCAGTGAGTATATGTAGAATTAGTCTTGCTTATCCAAGGTCTGCTAAAGTCAAAGTGAAAAATAAAGTTCTAAAGCAAAGGAAAATTATATTAAAGCATTAGGGACATTTTGGTTATAAGCCAATAATTAAAGAATGAAATTATTGTTCAAGACTTCATGGTCACAGTGCAAATTAGAGTAACTAAAAGGAGTCTTCAAAGAAATCTTTTAAATGTTATCTTTCAGTTAAACTCATTTTGTAAGAGAATGAAAATTATAACAGTAAGTCCTGTGTTCCTGTGTCAAACTATTCGTGTCTGCCTATGTGTTCAATATATAACTTCATATATCAGGATGATATCAAATTAACAAGTGAAAATTCTTTGATGAGCTACATGTGAATAACTATTCCTGGAGCTCAAATTAGGCTAAGCAGGATGGAAAGGTAATATAGAAATTGAAATATAGAAACTTGGGAAAGGAAAAAGTTTTTCCTAATCTCTTTACTCTGCCTTATACCCAAGGCCTTCTCTTTGCAAGAGCTGTGGGGGAAAGATGAGGTGTGACAGATTCCATTGGGAATCTTCAGTTTTCATTAAGAAAAGAGTTGTTTTTCCTGTACTGCTAAGGTAAAATTAACATCTTCATGGTAAAAATGTATAAAAATCAAGAGATAGACTTCAGCATTGTCAAACTCTTGTGAATTCAAACCAGGGCTTCAATACACTGCAGGTTGCCTCTCCATTTGCATTATTAGCTAAGTTGGTCATGGACACTTAAAACAATAAAGGTGTCTACTACATCTCTGGTTGTGCTCCTGAAGTCAATGGAGACTATGTTGCAGTTTCAAACTCCTGGAGCAGCCAACGATGACTCAATATAGCCAAATGTACAATGGATATCGCCTCCAGACTGGCACTGTTTCATAGTGCCAAAGGGTGCTAAGCAACAGGCCAGTGGAATACTGGAACCTACTTTCCTAGCTTTCTCTCGGGTCAACGATGCTGCAGCATGCTGGTTGTGTGAAGGACATACCAATTGGAGCAACGATCATTCAGAGTACTGTGAGTAGAACTTAAACACAATTGGCATTATGGTCTGCTCCCATGGAGAGATAACATGTAAGGTTTTGCAAACCTGGAACTTAAATCTATTAATTACAGCTCAAAGAAAAACTTATGCATTAAGTAGTGCATTAAATAGTATTAGGTACTGTACCTATATCCTATTCTAGATATATGCCTGATGATTATGGTGATATCTTTTCTATTTTAGATCATATGCAGAGGGACACTGAACATGTTAAAAGTCCTGGTAAACTTCATTTTCTAAGTAGTTAATGAATGTGCTTAACCCAGGTATCCCTCTTAATCATTGTTCTAGCACCTGTACCAGTACTTGACGTTCCAAAGTATACCCCAAATGAACAAACCAGGGCAGCTAGCCTGGGGTTCACCCTGGAAGCTGATAGGTGGCTTGTTAAGTCTACCTGCCAGGAGCAGTGCAGTGGAAAGTCTTTCATGGACTTTACCAAGCCACTCATCTGGGGAGGGATGCCCTACAGCTTAGCTAAACAGGTTTTTGATAGACAAGGACTGGTGAAAACAGTCAAAGAAGTTACCAGGAGTTGCCCCCTGTGTGCAACTAATAACTCAAACAATGGGAAGCTTAACTATCCTCCTCCCTTATACCCCCCTGTACAGATGCAGGGATCATACCCTGGGGAGGACTGGCAGATAGAGTTTGCCCACATGCCATCTGTCAGGGCTAAGCAAACGAGACAAACAAGGAAATGGCAAACGAGGCAGCTGAGACCCATTTCAGTTTAGCCCCTTTGAGATGGCCCATGGGCAACCTTCCCTCACCCAGGACCTGGAAACCAGGTTCTGATCAAAACTTAAGAAAACAGGTCTCACTCTCAATTAGAGCCAAAGTGGAAGGAACTTTACTCTGTAGCTCTGATCACTCCCACAGCTATTAAAGTTAAAGGAATTTCCAGCTTGGTGCACTTATCCTGAGTGAAGCCAGCTGCCCAGGAATGTGCCAGCTCACCAGAAGCATATGAGGAGACGCACCAGTGCCAGTAATTGGACGGTCTGAAATACCTTTTCAAAAAAACAAAGCTAAATAGTGTCTATGTCAAAGCCAACTATTCCCTCTAACTCTAGCCCAGATGCCTATTGTTGGGGGAGGGCAAACCAGACACCCCTTAAGAAACTTTGTCTGTTTTCATTTCCTGTAGCTTAACTAAAAAGGGCAATGCCTCTTCTCATTCCTCTCCTACTATAGAAACTAGGATTGGCAATTTACACCTAACCCCATTGTCTATTGTAATCTCTTCTCTCTAGAGCTAAGCAACAGCATAAAATAATTGAAAGAGGAATACTGTTTCCAACCAACTTTGGGAAAATGCAGCCTTTACAGGCACCTGACCATATATATATCCTCAAGATTCTAATCAAGTTTATTTCTTTCAGAATCAACATCTTGTTAGCCATATTGGGATTTCATACAGCTTTACCCAGGATGCCAGATCAGTTTCCCTCCAACCAAGAGAGAATAGCCAGAAGGTTTTACACCTTGTTAGGTAGGGTCTACTACCCCTAACCAGCAGGAAGTAGTTACAGAAGAATGAACATCTCCTTTCAGCACCTCTTTAAGAATAAAGGTGCAAACTCTCTGAGGGGTGAATGAAGCCTGCTAGTAAAATAGGCAATCAGTAGACGGATCTGGACACTGATACCCCCAAGATGGCTGCTGAAAGACATCGCGAGAATCTCATTCCGGAATGAGAGTCCCAGAGAGTCCCAGGAGAAGCTCCAGATACTCTCCAGGGACATTATCATTGGGCCCACCCAGGGGATTGATGGGTGGGGTAGTCAATCAAAAGAGAAAACACCTGGGACTCCTCCCATGCCATTAGCAAACGGGTGGAATAATTAATGGTTTAAAAGCAGGCACAAAGGTCAAATCCCTTCTGCTCCCAGCTCCTGCTCTCACCATGTTCCCCCTGCACGGATCAACACGCAAGTAAAACCTGGGCATTTATAATCTATAATAGGAAATTGTAGTCTATAAATCAGCCCTCTTTATCATTCTTCAGCCCCTTACTCTCTACCGGGGACCTGTGATCTGTTATTTTCTCCCATTTCTCTTCCTTCCCCACCTTAATAAATCACTGACCTCACTAAAAACAAACAAACAAACAAACAAACAAACAAACAAAACAAAAAAAAAAAAAAACAATGCTGTGCTACCATCACTACCATACATCACCAAACTTTTTCAAGAAATTCAGTACCAATTAAGCATTAACTTCCTATTCCCCAACATCTCCCCCATGTTGACCCCTAGTAACCTGTATGCTAGTTTCTAACTCTGAATTTGCTTATTCTGATTATTTCATATCAGTGAGATCATACAATATTTGACCTTTTGTGTCTGGCTTAATTCATTCAAAACGATGTCTTCAAGGTTCATCCATGTTGTTGCATGTATTAGAACTCCATTCCTTTTTATGGCTGAATAATATTCCATTGTATGTATATGTTACATTTTGTTTATCTGTTCATCTATTGATGGATGCTTGGGTTGCTCCCATCTTTTGGTGATTGTAAATAATGCCACTATTAACATCGGTATGCAAATATCTGTTTGGGTCCCCCCTTTTTTCAATTCTTTGGGTTATACCTAGAAGTGTGATTGCTGGGTCATATGGTAACTATATACTTAACTTTCTGAGAAAATGCCAAACTGTTTCCCACAGTAGCTATATCATTTTACGTTTCTAGCAACAATGAACACGTGTTCTATTTCTCCTCATCCTCTCCAACACTTGTTATTTTCTCTCTTTCTTTCTTTTTTAACAGTAGCCATTCTATTGGGTGTAAGATGGTATCTCATTGAGGTTTTTTTTTTTTTTTTTTTTTTTTTATCGTTCCAATTTTAGTATATGTGCTGCCAAAGCGAGCACTCATTGAGGTTTTGATTTGCATTTCCCTAATGGCTAATGATGTTGCTATCTTTTCATGTGCTTTTTGGTCATTTGTATATCTTTTTTGGAGAAATGTCTATTCAAGTCTTTTGCCCATTTTTTAAATTGGGTTGTTTGTCTTTTGCTGTTGAGTTGTAGGACTTCTGTATATATTCTGGATAGTAAACCCTTATGTATGTAGACGTGGTTCCCAGTGCCTCCTAGAAAAACAAAAACAAACAACAAGCAAAACAAATGATAAAACCAACTCAGAGAAGCGATATGGCTCAGTGATTGAGTGCCATCTTTCCACATATGAGGTCCTGGGTTCAATCCCCAGGCCCAGGTACCACAAAAACAAAAACAAAAAATCCCATATCGGATATGTGGTTTCCAAATATTTTCTCCCATTCTGTAGGATGTCTATTACTTTCATGATAAAGTCCTTTGATGCACAAAAGTTTTAAATTTTGACGAAATTCCATTCATCTGTTTTTTTTTCTGATAATCAGATGTTTTAAAATCCTCAACTGAAACCTGTTCCTCAGTGTTTCATTAATTTTTTGTTTTTTTTTTTTAAAGATTTATTTATCCCCGCCTTGCTGCTGTGCTCATTGTGTCCATTTGCTGTGCTTTTTTCTGTGTCTGCTTGTCTCCCTTTGTTGCATCATCTTGTTGCGCCAGCTCACTCACTGCACCGTGCAGGCCGGCTTGCCTTCACCAGGAGGCCCCAGGAATTGAACCCAGGGCCTCCCATATGGTAAATGGGAGCCCAACCAATTGAGCCACAGCCGCTTTCCTGTTCCTCAGTGTTTTAAAGTGATATATTACATATCACATACCCCCTGCCCTGGTTTCTTAAATAAAACCAACTAGTTTAAAAAACTCCATAAAGTGTCAAAATATAAGTAACAAATTCTCAAGTTAAAATGCAAAATACCTGGCAGTATGAGTCTCTGTTAATGGTAGCAACATCTAAGACGCACACTCCCTTTGCTGAATTCCACTTTTATGAGAAATTCTGATATTCTACCATTTACATACATATATATGTATATATAGTCCAACTTCTAGACTTTTCCTGCACTTCATTTTGTTAAAATTTTCCAATATAAACATCACTGGCAAATGTATTAAGATTAGATAGACAAGTAGATATAGATATATATAGATATAGCTATAGATTAAGTTTGGATGTAGAATATCAAGACATGTTTTAATGGGAAAATGACAGCAAAGATATTCTTTGAGGTATGTCTATTTTGAAGAAGTGCTGCTACAATTTGCTGATGGGTTGGATGATGCCAAGGCAGGGCATTCAAAGGAAGGAGAATGCAGTATAAGCAAGACACTAATGTTCAATTTGTGAAATAGGAGCAATATTAGAAACCTGACAAAAAACACCAAAATCCAAGAAGAATAGATGCCTGAGACAGACTCTGTGGAGCATAAATTGAGGTCAAAATAAAAATAATCCACAAGGTAGAGAAGCCAGAATGAAGATGTAGTTAGGCAACAGAACTTTCTTTGACACTGTTTGTTTCCCCAGCATGGCTTCTGAAGGTCCAAAGCACCAGCCTCACAAGCTTGCCTTTGCCCTTCTTAAAGGGATAGCTTCCCTGCCCGGCAGGCAGGGATTGGCTCAAAAAGAAAGTTAGAAATAGAATGGGCAAGAGATATATATACTACCCAAAGCTGGAAATTCTGTGACAGAAAGAAATATAAGGAGGAGACAGAAGGAAACACACAGGATGAAGAAAGAACCACGTTGGGAAAACAATGTGGAAAGCCAGAGAAATAAGTAAAATGGAGTTCGCAGCTTGTTATTTATGTGGCCTGTAAATGTAAAAGTGTCACCCACAGCTCAACTCCAAGCAATGACACTAATTCTCCAGTTTTCGTGTTCCATTCTGGAAAAGCTAGAGCACACTGCAGTTTCCTTTTGGTTATAGTATTAAGAGTATACTATAGTATTAAGAGTATAGTATTAAGAGCCAAAGAACAGTTTTCTAAGGGTCAGAGGAAAGCAAATCAAGGGCCAGTTTAATATCTGGGCTATAAGTTTCCTAATTCTTCTTTAGAGAAATAAAATCAAACAATTTGAATAGTTGTATCAAATTTGAAAACACAAACTTATTTTTAAAAAAACAAAAACACTCATTTATGAAGATCTAGCAATATTCCTCAAATGACAGTAGGACTCTCAGTTTTTAATGCCAACAATTATAGACTAATGTACAAAATGTGTAACAATATTTAATGTTCTCATCTAGTTTATCAGTAATCAAAATAAAAATTAAGAGGACTACTGACATCAGAGTACATTTTGGCAATTCACATTCTTTAGCTTTTCTCTGTATTTTTAATTATTCTCTATCAGCTGACTAAAGTCTATCAAGAAGAATATTATATCTGCTTTTTGTAACAATGCAGTGTGTCATCCTCAAGAGGATGAGAAGTTAATTCATCATTATTTGTATTTGCTACATTTGGTAAAGGCATTAATTATGCTTCATTTACTCTTTGATCTTCATGGTGAATTACTGCTTTGGTTTGTTCTTTAGGAGAACTCCAATGAAGTGGGTAACCAAGATAACCTTGTGTTGGAAGAACAAAGAGAAAATAAGATGTTATTTTTCTAATTTGATCAGTGATAGCTCATAGCCAGTTGATAAACATACACGATATAAAACACTGGTGAGAAATGTTTATATATATATATATGTCTTATAAGTTGAGTCATATTTCCTTCTCTCTTCCTAATGCTCTCCAATATTTCCTGCCATCTGCAACATCCTCTCTGCTTTTTGCTTCAGTCACCTGCCAATGAGGTTCAGATGATTATCTGGCAGCAGAATGGAGCCACCTGCCTGTCCTTGGCTAAGATGAAAAGAGTGCTGTACAGCTAGGTATGCTGCACTCACCATTCAGACATGCAGCTAACCTGTCTTTAATTCAAGGTCATAGTCCATCTTAAGTGGCCTCAACAAGCTTGTTTCTTTCAAAAGAAAAAAAAGCTTAACCTTTCAAAGCTAGATTACACTGATATTTTTCCACTCTACTTCTAACCTTCCTTCATTTCAAAGTGAAAGAAAACGTAGTAGAGATGCAGAGTCTGGAACACTTTTGAACATACTACTTTGCTCCCATTTCTCACACACTCAGCATAACAGCCTGCCACTGCCTTACAACTCTGCTGTGACCTTCATTACTTTATTAGCAGATCAGGGTAAGTTTCCCTCTCTTGAAGATGCACTTTTGTTCCTTTAAAATATTATATGCCAATTTTTCTCATCTTTTTATCAACATGGTTAACTGAATGAGTCTGCCTTTTCTCCCTTTTTTAAAAAAAGATTTATTTTATTTATTTATTCCACCCCCCCACCTCCCATTGTTTTTGCACTTGCTGTCTTGCTCTGTGTCCATTCGCAGTGTGCTCTCTGTGTCTGCTTGTCTTCTCTCTTCTCATATTCTCTTAGGAGACACTGGGAACCGATCCTCGGACCTTCCAGCGTGGGAGAGACACTCAATCGCTTGAGCCACCTCAGCTCCCTGGTTTGTTGTCTCTCTCATTGTCTCTCCTCTGTCTCTTTTTGTTACGCCAGCTCTTCATGCGGGCCAGCTCTCTGCACAGGCCAGCTTGCTGCACAGTCCAGCTCGCTTTCACCAGGAGGCCCTGGTAAATGAACCTGGGACCTCCCATATGGTACACGGGAGCCCAATTGCTTGAGCCACTTCTGCTTCCCCCATTTTCTTCTCCATTGTCCAGGACCTCACTCTCTTTTTATTGAAAAACTTCTTGATTTATGCTTTCACCTCTCAGGGCAGCTTCCATAGTGCTACCAGAGAAACTTATCTAAAACCCAAATCTAATCCTGGCATTGCCTCTGCTTGCTGGCTCCCAGCCATGGATGGGGCACAAGCACAAACCCTTCAACAGGGTTCAAAGGCTTTCTCTCAGGCTCTAGGTTCCCTCTCTGGGCTCCACTCCTGCCCCACCTTACATGCTTGTCCAGCTTCTGTCATAGTGTGTTATTTGGCATTTAAGCTCACAAAATCCTAGTGATTCAGGGAGCTTTCTCAACTAACATATTTTTTATTAAGTTTAATGCAGCATGATATAAGTTTTTTTTTAAGGCAGAACTTCTTAGGGTGGTATTTCTCAAACTAATTTGTCCTCAGAACCTGTTTTAATAGATCTCCCAGGACTAGGTTTCCTCAGGCACACCCTGAGAACCTTATCTAAATTAGCATGCTCCTCTCTCCCAAGTCTCATTTGATTCCCTCATCCTGTTACAGTTTTCTTTCACCACACTAATTTGTTTATTGTCTGCTCCACACCTGGAATGTCAGCTTCAAGAAGGCAGGTATCTTGTTACTTTTATTTCATATGCCACAACTTCCTCCCCTGGGGAAACTTCTACCCAATTTTCAAACTCAACTCAAATGTCACTTCCTACATTAAGCATTCCCTAATGTCATACCTCTTCCACTTCAGCAGAAGCGCTTTCCCCTCTGATTCTACAACTAGCACTTTAAATATATTTTTATTAAGGTGCCTATGGTAGATTGAGCTATGTACCCCAGAAGTAATATGTTCTTTTTTTTTTTAAGGAGGTACTGGCGATCAAACCCAGGGCCTTGTACATGGGAAGCAGACACTCAACCACTGAGCTACATCCACTCCCCAAAGAGTTGGTTTTTTGGTTTGTTTTAGGAGGTACAGGGGATCAAACTTGGTATCTCATACATGGGAAGCAGGAGCCCAACCACTTGAGCTACATCTGCTCCCCATGTTCTTAATCTTAATCCACATTCCTGTGGGTGTGAACCCATTGTATATAGGACCACTTGAAGATGTTATTTTTAGTATGGCCCAACTGTCCGAGGAACTTAATCCAGATTACCAGGGGCTTTATAAAAAAATACAGCCACAGGAATGAGCTGGAAGTAGGAAGTTATCAGGTACCAGGAAGAGAAAGGCGAGGCCACTGCCATATGACAACAGGAAGCAGAGATGCAAACGAAGGATTGTGTAATACAGCACCACCAGAATGTTATCAATCCAGGGAAGAAGCATGACTGCTAGCCTCAGAAACCATGAGACAATAAATTCCCATTGTTTAAGCCATCCCATTGAGTGGTATTTGTGATAGAAGCTCAGGCAAACTAAGATAGTGTTTATCATACTTTATTACAGTTAATTATGCCTTTTGACCCCACTAGACTGAATGCTCTAACACAGTTTCTTATTCATCTTTCTATTTCCAGATTGAACATACTGAAAACTCAGCTACATGTCAGGTATTCAATAAACGTTTGTTGAGTAATAAGATGAATGTCTTTCTTCACCAAAGGAATTTACTTCTGTTTGAATCAGTCTTACAACATTTTTGCTAGAACCTTTGCCATTAGTTGCTTTCATTTCTTTTTGGTAGCACTACAGAAAAAGATGATTAATACAATTTAGTTCTTCTTCAAGGATAAAAGGACTTAAGAGGTTTTTCTAGACATATCTGAGGACATTTTGGAGAAAAGAATAAAAATTCTCTATCAAATTAACTTGAATCCAAATGAAGAAATCTGCCATTAATATTACAGTCATATATGCAAACATAGTAATTAATATATGCAAGCACAGAGGAGCCTCTGCCAACACCTCTCAGATGTGCTTTGATTATGAATTAAGTCATTTATTCACTCACTCCATTCATTCAGTCAATATTAAGTGCTCCTACAATGAATTATACACTATGTTAGGGATTGGACTTATAGAGACAATAAGATACTATTTTTGTCCTCAAGGAGGATATGGCAAGTCACAGTCCAGAGAGGAGGACAAATAAGAAAAAAAAAAATAGTGCAACACATGTGTCTAATGCTCTAATATAGGAAACCACATTTAGAGACAGAAACTTTGTCTAGCAAGAAATAAGCTGTAAATTGATAGTTGATTCCACCAAGAAGTCTGAAACGACATAAAGTTGAGCAGACTAAGAATCTGAAATACTTGCTTTATGAAGTAAGATTAGTTACTTGATTTTCTGGGTACTTTAAGTTTCTGTTTCAAAAAAGGTGGGGGCTTCTTAGGTGGACACGCTATAAAATTAATCATGAAATAGAACTAGGAGAGGAGTTTTATGCCTATTGGTAAACAGGATGGATTTTGGTATAAGAATCCCGTAATAAGTGTGTCATATGCCACCTAATGAAATTCTTCTAGGGACAGTAGTAATTATTCATGTAATGAATAAATACTAAAATAATTAAAGAATGATGCATGCATATCTGTTAACAGAGTGCCAAATTTTCTTTTAAGAAAGAATATGTTTTCATTTTAATACAATTTTAATTAAAGTTTTAATTAATAGTTTTGGCTAATCATGGCATATGTTACATGACTTTCAAACTGATTTTTCTTTAAACCAGTTTGAACAACATTAACTAATTAATCTTCAAATGACCACTTTTCTTCAGCCTATAAAAAAGGAAGGCAATACAAAGAAGTCAAGTTAGATGTTCACTGATTTTTGTGATAAAGTCAAAATCCAACCATGGCTTCTTTTTTTTATTTTCAACCATGGCTTCTTGATACCAATTTTAATGCTCTTCTTCCCTCTTTTCCTTAATGCAGCTCTGAGACTTATCAAGAACAATGTACTCATTTTTAACAACACTAAGAAAATCAAAGCTAATTGCAGCAATCAAAATACTGTTCTCATAAATCAGAAGGGTTGTTCTTAGAGATAACTAGACAGAGGAGGTGCTCTTACTGTTCATAAAGTAATGGAGAGACTGAATACCATCTTCCGCTGATAAGTACTCCTTACCTAAGAAAATCATAGGAGTTGTAAGTAGTTCCAATTTATATGAATAAAGAGTAGGGTGTCATTGAGATTAATCTTCTTGATACAGTGTTACTTTTAAGTCTAAAAACTATTCTGAAAGATTTATTGAGGTTACTAACTCCTTGAGAACTTTTGTTGACTATTGACTATTAGATTGACTATTGTTATATAATTATTAACATTTCATTTTGATATTATGAGTATAATTAGTGGTCAAAGAACATATTTTTTTCATACCTTTGAAAATTATTGAAACTTGTTCTGTGTCCCAACATATGGTCTACGTTGTTCAATGTTCTTTATGTACTTGTGAAGAATGTGAAGTCTACTGTTGTTGGGCATAGTGTTCTATAAATGTTAATAAGGTCAATCTAGTTGATATTGCTACACAAATCTTCCATTTTAAATACAATATTGGATTTGAGTTTTAGAAAGAGAATAGCCATGTGGAAGGAGGGCTGTGCAGATTAGAAATACTGAGCTTTTCCTAAATTAAGGTAGTGGATGGAAAGAAAATAGCATTGAAATCTTTCAACTATAACCAGCTCGAGGGGAAAACTTGATCTCTATATCACTGGAAGCTGGCAAAACATCTCCCAGTTAAGCTAAAAGATATCTAATACTGATTATTGTATTAATGAAAATAAATGAAGGAATGAATAAATGGCAGGTTCAGTCCTACCTAACTATAATGCAACCCTAACTAAATCAGCCAGTCTCTTAGAAACGCATCCAGAATAGCAGATGGAATATGGAATTGGTGTCACTGCTCTATGTCCACTATTCAGTATGCATCTACCATTTGCCTCCAGCTGTGACTACCCATTTACATAACTGGGCTTCTTTTCCAGCTTCCATTTTCCAATTCAATTCCCCACTGTGTATCCTACTAGCTCTGCTGCCCAATCTGTTTCCTTCATAGAAAGGAGTTTGGATCCTGCTTTATTTAAAGTAGGTGTCTTTTCCCACCCTATTCTAACTCCACCTCCAGAGAATCCTGACACTCTTACTACCACCAGGCTATAAGAATTTCTACAGTCTTCATTGATATTGCCTCATTCACTTCTGATGTCAGTTGTTACATGTTGTTATGGGGTTGATATGTGGTTCCTGGTTACCCCTGTGGGATCCAAACCATGAGCACAATCCTAAACCCTAGTCCAACTGTATTCATATGGGTTATGTGATATGTCTAGTTATTAGGGCCAGAACTCCAAGCAACACATCTGGGTTTCTAGGTGAATTTCAAAGAGTTTCCTGATGGGGATCACTGCTATTCCATTCTATTCCTTGCCAAGCCCCTGTCAATAGTTTTCTATTATTTCTAGTAGATAAAAAGAGAGATGAATCACCCCAATGTGAGGACTTTATTACTGCCTTAATGTTATCATATTTATCCCTATTAATTCTCAAAAGAACTTTCTGAAGTAGTCTTCCTTATACATGAGGAGGGTTAGAGACTCAAAGGAGGTTAAGTAATACCCTTAAGATTACTCAGAATGTAGGTTTATCAGGATTTGGACTCAGGCCTTTCTCTTTCCACTCTTCCATGATGACTCAGTTATTATATATGTAAGGTACCAAGTATACCCTCAAAAGTTTGTTCCTGCCTTTCTGTCTTCTAAATATTTGCTACCATTGGGGGTGGGGTGGGGAATCACATTTTATAAATTCCATTTTCACAAGTTTTTGAGATGACATCTATATATCCCATTAAATTTTTAGCTCATCTACATTTGATTTTTTTTTTTTTTTTTTTTAAAGATTTTATTTATTTATTCATTTATCCTCCCCTTGCTGCCTGTGCTCGCCGGGTCAGCCAACCACGCCGTGCGGGTGGGCCCGCCCTCACCAGGAGGCCCCGGGAACCGAACCCGGGGCCTCCCATATGGTAAATGGGAGCCCTACTGATTGAGCCACAGCCGCTTCCCATACATTTGATTTTAGATGCATACACTAAAGCCATTTATCTAGAAATAAGATCTGAAATGACAGACTGCTTTACCTGCTCTTTCAGGTACAGTTATTTCATTAAGGACATTTATTCCTTAGAATAAACCTATAATTTACACTTGATGAATTATTCTCATTTTTATTTATTATTTGCCAATATTTAAACAATGGATTAAAAACATTCCTTAATTTAGGTATATAAAATTCGGAAATTTTACATCTGTTGGTGAACTCAGTTCTTTTTTTACTTTTTGTTTTTCTCTTTTGGGGGAGGGGAAGAAAGTTAAGTGCAGGACTGCCTATTTTCTTTGGCTTTATTTTGTTGTTCAATTGCTGTCTTGTTAAGATGGATAACTACTTCATTAATTGACAGTAATTTTATAATAATATTAAGGCTAAATTAAAAGGAAGATTAAAAGTGATACTGTAAGTATAGTTTTTTTTCTTTTTTTCAGGAGCTACCAGGGTATGAACCCAGGACCTCATACATGGGAAGCAGGCACTAAACCACTGAGCTACACCTGCTCCTGTATGTTTTTTTTTAAGTAGGTGATGCCAGCTAAGTCATAATGATTTCTCTTCTGATCATCAAAATTCTGATTATTTAAAACATCCAAGCATTTCCTATAGTTGAAGGTATCATTTAAGTAGTTTTTCTCAGAAACAAAAGTAGCTACCTTGAGTTTTACCCTAAATGCACTTTAATAATGTGTTTTTCTTGACTTTCATTCAATATTTTAATGTACAGTTGTAGTTTTGAAGATCTAATTGTGCCAACCTTCAACTAAGCATTTATCAACTAAGCATTTATCAAAATGTTTTACACGGATTTTTCATTCATCAACTCTCTGCCCTTTAGAATACAGCCCACAAGCTGCTTTACTTTGCTGAGATCCACTCAATAACGACATCAAATAAAAGCAAAATATCATTTACAGCTTGCCCACATGCACTATACATCTGTGTTCATTTCAGATAAAAGGTTAAAATGCAAGTTCAAAGGACTGTGTGGAAATTACTAACCAGTTTCAAATAAGTAAGAGACATATCTATGGGTAGATGGTAAATGGAGGAATACAGTGGAGTCAACAGCAAAGAGAATGCAAACATAGTTATTATTACTATATAAACATTAATTTTTATAAGCTTGTTAATAGCCTATAAGGGTTAAAAATAGAAAAAAGAAAAAAAGGGAAGGTGATTGTGAGGACTTGAAGCTGTATATACCCCAGAAAAGTGTTCTTAAAGTTAATCCATTCCTGTGGGTGTAGACCCAATGTAAGCAGGATCTTTTGGTGAGGAGGATTTTAAGTTAAGATGTGACACACCTCATTCAGGGTGTGTCTTAATCCTCTTAATTCTGCTTTATAAAAGAATGAAATTCAGATGGAAGAGAAAGCTACAGAAGCAAGACACTGGAAACAAAGAAACAAGGAAGAGAAGGGAAAGACCAGTAGATGTCATCATGTCCCTTCCCATGTGACAAAGGAGTCCAGGACTGCCAGCAGTTGGTCTTCAGGATGTAGGTATCAACTTGAGGATGCCTTGATTTGGACATTTTCACAGCCTCAGAACTGTAAGCTTGTAAGCTAATAAATTCCCATTGTAAAAGCCAACCCAGGCAAAGCAGCCGTGGCTCAAGCAATTGAGCTCCCATTTACCATATGGAGGACCTAGGTTCAATCCCCAAGACCTCCTGATAAAAAAAGAAAAAAGGTGTCCCAGACCTGCACAGCGAGGTGAGGCACAGGCCCCCACAAGTCGAAGTGATGCACCAAAAAGACGATCACACAACCAGATAGAAAAAAAAAAAGCCAACCCATTTAATGGTATTGCTTTTGGCAGCCCAGCAAACTAAAGCCATGATTATTTGCAACTGCTGAACAAGCCTCTAATTACCTTCATCTGGGTTCCCTATCTAATTTGTTAGTGGCAGCTCTTAACCTTTCCTAAGTCCAGAGCATCATTCCTAACCCTTTACTCTCAGCTGATGACCCAACTCTTACTTTTCAAGGAAAAAAGCAAGGCCACTTGACACACTCCATCAATTTCCCTTCGCTTTACCTCAAATTTTTTTTCTCTATTTTCCTTTGGCTGTGGGGCATGCCTTTCTCTGTCACCATCCTTTTGTCCAAATATATATTCTCTTTTGTCCAATAAGTTACTTTTCCACTTGTGTCCTTGCTTTAGGGTCCACCTCATACCTAAATATACCCACTTATTTTTCAACATTTTTTTATTACCTACCATGTGCAAGTTGCTGAATTAATAGGAGAAAGAAAGTTAAGTAAAAATCCAATCCCCCTTTCAGGGAACTCACAAACTAGTGGAAAAGATGAATAGGTAAACAAATAATTACAATCTACTATAATAAGTGCTAGAAGCAAAGGTATGTAAAGTATACTTATGGTATAAAGGACTTATCTCCATTTGGTTGGAGATTTTTTTTTTTTTATGTCTTTATCAAGCTCATTCTGTGATGGGTTCTTCTCTTCTTCCTACAAACAGGTTCAGAGCTCCTCTATCCATAAACATACAAACAAATCATCCTGTGATACATAAACTAATACCACTATCTGTCATCTCCTTTACTGGTATAATTTTTTTGAAAAGGTCATCTAAACTCACAGATGCACACCCAATCCACTGACTTTTATCCATTCAACCCTTAGTAGATATGACTTTGCTTTCGGTTTTCATCCCTACATTGGCACCTCTCCCCAAAGCCGAAGTTGAGTGTCTTTGTTTGAGAAACTCCTTCAATGCATCCAGTAACCTGTGCCAATCCTCACCTTCACAACCTCTCTGCTGCAAGGGACTCTGAACCATACCCTCTTCTTTCCAAAGACTTTTATGATACTTCACTTCCTTTATGTTTCCTCCTATCTTCCCATTTCTCCTCAGTCTTCACTGATTTCACTTCCTTCTACTGCCTAACAAAAAGAAGCACTAGCCAAATTCCATTTTGAGACACAGCTTTTGGCTCTCTAACTTCTCTCATTCTCCCTCCCTTCCCCACAGCAAACTCATGAGTGGAGTTGAAAAAAAAAATCTTATAGTCAGAGGCCTGGCTTCAATTTTTGGTTCGAGCATTGACTTACCAACTGTGCTTCCACGGGCCTGTCACATCCTGGCACTCCAGAAAAGAAGGAACAGGCTTTCTAATTTCCTTCTAATCCTACAGACCTATAATTCTAACTGAAAAGAAGGACAGATTTCTAGTTCAAATCTCTTAATTAGGTACAAATCCACATTTGGTCTGCCATTTAAATGGTCCACATCTAAAACTAATCTCCCAAACTACTTCCTTTAAGTTGCATGTTAATGTTTATATACTGGTACTACCATTGTCCTAAACTTGAAGCCCTAATAATCTTACATCCTATCTGCCTTTTATTCATGCATTCTCTCTTCCTAATTCCAAACCTACCCTCAAGGCCTAATTCAAAGAGTATTTCTTCCAGAAAGTGATCTTTGGCATTCCTAGTTGGTTATAGTCTCCCTCTCCTCAGAAGTCAGCCAAAGGGGTGCTAATGCAAAATACCAGAAATGGGTTGGTCTTTATAAAGGGTATTTATTTGGGGTAGAAGTCCACAGTTAACAGGCCATAAAGCATAAGTTTCTTCCCTCACCAAAGTCCATTGCCACGTGTTGGAGCAAGACAGCTGCCGACGTTTGCCAGGGTTCAGGCTTCATGGGTTCCTCTCTTCCTGGGGCTGTGTTTCTTTTGGGCTTAGCGCCTCTGGTTCCTCCACAAGGTCAGCTGTAGACTATCAGGCAAACGGCTTGCTTCTCTTCTCATGGGGCCTTCTCTCCAACATCAAAACTCCAACTTCAGAACTGCTTCAACTCTGTTCTTGCCATGCCTTTTAAATTTGATTTCCCCACCCACGAAGGGGTGGGGCTAGATGCCCTACTGATGTGGCCCAGTCAACGCCCTAATCATAACCTAATCATGCCCAGATTAACAGATCAGTTTATAAGCATAATCTAATATAGATTTTTGGAATTCATAATTACATCAAACTGCCAAACGGCTACAGACACTATCCATATCTTTCACCTAACACCTGGCTTATGTTTCCCTCCAGACCCTGGTTCTGTGGGAGCAAGATTTAGATCTGATTCTTCTTTGTACCACTCTCCGCCACCCTCCTCCACTGGCTACATCATCTTGAACACTGCCTTGACCAGAGCAGATACTCAAAAACTACTTAAGAATTGAAGTGAATTAACTAAACCTGAACTTTGCACACAGTGGAAACAATAGCATTTTCTTCAGTGATTATTTTCTTCAGGTAAAAATAACTGCTTAAGAATACATAATGATTTAGATGTTCCAGCTCTAAAATATATATTCTTCTTCTTAAGATAAGGAAGTAGAAGCTCATCTTCAACTCCCTCAAAATCCAAGTAAACCACAGATAGTAGTCTTTGAAATGTATATCCATATATTTAAAAAGCACATTTACTAAAAGATGTACGTACTCAAATATTTGGTCTTGCAATTTCAGCATTTCTTTTTTAATTAAATTGATTTACTTAATTGTTCACAAGACAAAGTATTTTGACAAATAATGAGATCTAATGAATTATCATCAGAAGTGTAGACTGAACAGCAACATCTGATACCTATCAGAACATTCAGCCACTATATCATCTTTTGTTCTAACCTACATGCAGCACAAAATATAATTTCCCAAAAGGAAATATGCTGTCATTAATTTTCAGCTTTATTAATAAGCTTCAATGCATTGCTTTAAAAATTTATTTTTTCAAATGTTGTCCTTAATTGAGATAATACAACAAATTGTGAGAAAAAAGGTTTCCAGCATATATATCAGCAAGAAAAATAGCAATGCAGCCTACCTCATAGAAAAACTAGAATTTTTTTTTTTTTTCAAGGAGTCTAAACCAGAAGAGTCAAGGCTTTAGCTTAATTCATCTAGAAGATAGGATGTCTGGTGTGAGGTCTGACAAGAAATACACAGCATCATTGCAAGAACACTAAATGAAACAGAGAAGAATTGTCTGTCGCCTCATTACTGAGGATGCTGAGCAGAATCTGACCTACCTGGTTTATCCCTCCGGGAGAGAACTTGTATGACTGCAATTTCTGCTTCAGCAGCTCTGGATCACTGTGACGGAATGGGCACCCTGACAACAAGAAAAAAGAAACCAGTACACCAAGGTTATTTACCTAACCTTACTACAATACCACACTCAAGACATGGCCTGAGCTCCCTGTAATTGTCTAACAGCTTATTAATAAAAAAGTCAATTGCCCAAGAGTGCAACTTCTTTCCTCTCTTCATCTCAATGACAACTTAGCTATATGGTTATCAGGGTACTACAGGCACAAGAGTTACATAAAACAGGCTAAAATGCCCATTCACTAGGAAGCAGAAAACAGCTTTAATTATGCTACTTGATAACAAACAGAAAATCACAAAGTAGCTATAATAGTTTATCTAAAAACTACACAGTCTCACATTTCTTCTTGTCTAAAAAAATACATAAAAATTTCTGATACAGATTCTGTACCTACTTTCTGTAGAGTAGAATCTATATAAATTTAGAGGAATCACAGTTGGGAATGAGATGGACAAATAGGAAACAGTTTCATCAGAAAACAATTTACAGTAGGTGCATGCCATCTCTATATCATTTCAGGAGAAAAATAAAAATAAAGTTGAACTACTAAAATTTGTATAAATATGAACATAGAAGATTTAAAACATAAAAGACTTTATTAGGCCCAAATCTAGAAAATTTTAGATATTTTTAATAGAAACTATAGTGGTAAATCAAAATAGTTATTTTAAAATTTAATAATAGAAAATTTTGGCTTTTTCAGTCATAAAGTTGATGGTGTTGTAAGTAAAAAGAAACAAATGTGCATTTTTAACGAAATTAATGGGAAACATTGCTGCTAAAATAATAGAAAAAACTGAAGATGCCAAAAAAATGTGTTTACCAAAATTCTAAACTATGAATAAACACTTCCATGATAACACAATGGAGTCTACAAATTATGAAATTTTTTAAAATTACAGTATGTACTTTTACTATTTGTTTACATTAAAATTATAATGATTTTTAGTACAAGGAAACATCCTGAGAAGCAGTACAGCACATGGTTAAGGGTCTGGAGCTAGACTCCCTTATTTTAAATCTCAGTTTACTACTTCTCAGCTGGGTAACCTTGGGCAAGTGTTTTTATCTTCCTGTTGACTCAAATAAGGGGAATAAAAGTAGCCATGTTACAGAGCACTTGTGAGAATGGAATATAAAAATCTTACATGTGCCTAGCACATAGCAGTATTCAATATGCCAGCTATCATTATTATTATTTTTGAAAAATCTGATTAAGACATTGCGAAGGACAGGACTCCCAGTCGACTGAGATGGTGATGGCATAGGATTTCTCACCAGAAACCATGAAGGCAAGAAGACAGTGGGATTAAATATTTAGAGTGTTGAAAGGAAATAATTACCAACCAAGAATTTCATATCTAGTGAGACTGTCTTTCAAAAATAAGGGAGAGATTTAGACATTCCCAGATAAAGAAATGCTAAGGGAATTCCTCACAACTAGACCTGCCCTACAAGCAATGCTAAAGGGAGTTCTTCAGATTGAAAGGAAAGTATACTAGACAGCAGATCAAAGAGGTGGGAAGAAATAAAGATCTCCAGTAAGGTAACCAAATGGGCAATTGTAAAGGGCAGTACTATTGTATTGTATTTTTGGTATATTACTCCACTTTTTACTCTTACAGGTTCAAAAATACAAATTTATGAAAGGTAATAAAAATCTATGGTTTTGGACACACAATGCATAAAGATATAATTTGTACCAAGTACAAGAAAATGGGAGGATAAGTTAAGCTAGTATCAAATCAAATGTGATCGTCATAGACTTAGAATTTTTAAGTTTAGTCCCCATGATAACCACAAAGAAAACATCTGAAAAATACACTAAGGAGGAAATGAAAAGGGACTAAAAAGTGTTCACTACAAAAAATGAAATAATATGAAAGTAGGCAGTAATTGAAGAATTAAGGGTCAAGAAAGGAATAAGACTCACTAAGACAAAATAGGAAAATGGCAGAAAAGAAAGTCTTGCATTGTCAGTAGTTACTTTAAATGTAAATGGTTTAAACTCTCTAGTCAAAAAGAGAGCCAGTTAGCAATACTAACATCTGATAAAATAGACTTTGTTACAAAGGACAAAGAAGGACACTATATTCTGATAAAGTGGCCAATTCAACAAGATATAACAATTATAAATATATATACACACCTAAGAGCAGAGCCCAAAAATATATGAAACAAATATTGATAGATTTGAAGGGGGAAATAGATGGTTCTATATTAATAGCAGGAGGCTTCAATACACCACTTTCAATAATTAATAGAACACCTAGACAGAAGATCAATAAGAAATAAGACTTTATTATGATAAACCAACTAGACCTAACAAACATATATATAGAACATTTCACCCAATAGCAAGAGAATACACATTCTTCTCTAGTGCATGTAGATCATTCTCCAGGATAGACTCTTTAATAGGACACAAAACAAGTCTCAATGAATTTTAAAATATTGAAATCAAACAATATATCATCTCTGACCACAATGGAATGAAGCTAAAAATCAGCAACAGTGGGAGAACTAGAAAACTCACAAATATGCTGAAATTAAACAACACACTCTTCAACAACTAATGGGTTAAAGAAGAAATCACATGGGAAATTAGGAAGTATCTGAAGGAAAATGAAAACAAAAACACAAGATACCAAAACTTATGGGATGACGCAAAGGCACTTCCCAAGAGGGAAATTTACAGCTCTAAATGTTTACATCTAAAAAAAAAAGAAAGATCTCAAATCAGTAACCTAACTACACACCTGGAAGACCTAGAAGAAGAGCAAACTAAACCCAAAGGAAGCAGAAGGTAGAAAATAACAAAGATGAGAGCAGACATAAATGAAATACAGAATTAAAAAACAATAGACAGAATCAACAAAACCAAAAGTTGGTTCTTTGAAAAGATCAATACAATCAAGAAACCTTTATCCAGACAGGCAAAGAAAAAAAGAGGACACAAATAACTAAAATCATGAATGTAAGGGGGTACATTACTACCAACCCCATGGAAATAAAAGGGATTATAAGAGGTTACTGTGAACAACTGTATGCCAACAAATTAAAAAACCTAATTAAAACAGACAAATTCCTAGAAGCACACAGACTACCTACCCTGACTCAAGAAGAATTGAAGATCTCATCAGACCAATAACAAATGAAGAGATTAAATCAGTAATCAAAAAACCTCCCAACAAAGAAACATCCAGGACCAGATGGCTTCACTGGTACATTTCACCAAACATTCAAAGAAGAATTAACTCTACTCCTACTCAAACTCTTCCAAAAATTGAGGTGGATGGAAAACTTCCTAACTCATTCAATGAGGCCAGCATCACCCTCAAACCAAAGTAGATAAAGATATAAGAAAAGAAAGCTACAGACCAATATTCCTTATGAATATAGATGCAAAAATCCTGAATAAAATACTAGCAAACCAAATCTAAGAGCACATCGAAAGAACCGCACACTCTGATCAAGTGAAGTTAATCAGTGGTATGCAAGAATGGTTCAACATAAGAAAACCAATTAATGTAATAAGCTACATTAACAGAATGAGAGGAAAAAAACACCAAAAATGCATGATCATTTTAATTGATGCAGAAAAGGCATCTGAAAAAATCCAGCACCCCTTCTTGATAGAAACCCTAGAAAAATAGGAAGAGAAGGAAATTTCCTCAATATGATAAAGGGCATATATGAAAAACCTACAACAAACCTCATACTCAATGGTGAAAAACTGAAAGCTTTCCCTCTAAGATTAGGAACAAGACAAGGATGCCCACTGTTTCTACTGTTATTCAACAGAGTACTGGAAGTTTTAGCCAGAGCAATTAGGCAAGAAAAAGAAATAAAAAGCATCCACAGGGGGGCGGATGTGGCTCAAATGGTTGGGCGTCCGTCTGCCATATGGAGGGACCTGGGTTTGATCCCTGGGACCTCCCGGTAAAAAAAAAAAAAAAAAGCATCCACATTGGAAAGGAAGAAGTAAAACTTTCCCTGTTTGTAGATGGCATAATCCTATATATAGAAAATCTGGAAAAATCCACAAAAGAGCTGTTAGAGGATCCCCCCTACAAGGTTTGCAAAGATTAACAGGCGATAAGACCATGATTCAATAATCGTGACATAAATTTCAACCTACCTGACTGACTGAGCAAGCCACAGCCTACGGGCTAGGAGGCAGCCCATCCCCTCCCAAGAATGAACAAAGGAGCCATATAGCAGTAGAGCAGATAAGGGCCTTCACCCCTTCTGGGCCCAGGTACCATCAAACTCTCCCATATTCCAAGAATCCCCTACCTCCTAGCCCACTACCCCCCAGCCATTTGGCCCCAGGCTATACTCAGTTTCCCTGCCTATTGATGTACTGTATAAAGTCATAGCCACCACCTTCCAGGGGAAGGCTGGAGTCTAATCTTCAGACACTCTCTGTTGGGAAAGCTTCTCAATAAACTTCCTGCCTGCAATCATCAGTCTCTGCCCACCAGTGAGCACAGCTTTTCTCTAACAAGAGCTATTGGAGCTAGTAAACAAATTCAGCAAAGTGATGGGGTACAAGATCAACATGCAAAAATCAGTAGAATTTCTATACACTAGTCATAAACAATCTGAAGGAGAAATCAAGAAAACAATTCCATTTACAATAGCAATGAAAAGAATCAAATATTTAGGAATAAATTAGTCATGGATGTACAGGACTTTTTAAATGGAAAATTACAAAACATTGCTGAAAGAAATCAAAGATGACCCACTAAACGTGAGAACATTCAGAGTTCATGGACTGGAAGACTAAACATTTTTAAGATATCAATCCTATCCAAAGAAATTTACAGATTCAACCCTAATGAACAATCTGAAAAGCCAATCATCAAATTAATATGGAAGGGTATGGGGTCCCAAATAGCCAAGACCATCTTTAAAAAAAGAAGAATAAAGTTGGAGGACTCACACTTCCCAAGCTTGAAACTTATTATAAAGCTACAGTAATCAAAACAACATGGCACTGGCACAAGGACAGATATATAGACCAATGGAATCGAACTGAGAATTCAAAAATAAACCCTCACATCTATAACCAATTGATTTTTTTTTATGACCAATTGAATTTTTTTTTTTTTTTAAAGATTCTTATATATTTATTCATTTATCCCCCCTTCGCTGCTTGTGCTCGCTGGGTCAGCCAACCACGCCGTGCGGGCGGGCCTGCCCTCACCAGGAGGCCCCGGGAACTGAATTTTAACAAGGGTAAGAAGTCCATTCAATGAGGAAAGAATAATCCTTTCAAAAAATGGTGCATAGAAAAATTGGATATCCATATGCAAAAGAATGATGGTAAACTCTACATCATATCATATACAAAAATTAATTTAAAATGGATCAAAGATTTACATATAAGAACAAAACTATAAAACTTCTGGAAGAAAACTTGGGAAAACATCTTCAGGTCCTTGGGTTAGGCAATGGTTCCTTTGATTTTACAACAAAAGCACACACACAAAAATAGATAAATGGGTCTTCATCAAAATTAAAAGTTTTTGTGCATCAAAGAACTTTACTAAGAAAGTAAAAAGACAACCTACAGAAAGGGGGAAAATATTTGGAAACCATATATCTGATAAAGGTTTAATATTCAGAATATATGAAGAAATCCTGCAAATCAACAACAAAAAGACAAACAACCCAATTAAGAAATGGACAAAAGACTTAACAGACAAAACACAAAAGACATTTCCCCAAGAAGATATTCAAAATACGAATAAGCACATGAAAAGCTAGGCAACATCATTAGCCATTAGGGAAATGTAAATCACACCAAATCAGGCACCATTTCACACCCAGGAATGGCTACTATTAAAAGAGCATACTATAACAAGTGTTGGAGAGGATGTGGAGAAATAGGAACATTTGTTCATTGTTGATGGGTATGTAAAATAGTACAGATGCTGTGGAAAACAGTTTTCACTCAAAAAGTTATGTATAGAGGGGGCAGATGTGGCTCAAATGGTTGGACGTCCATCTCCCATATGGAGGGACCTGGGTTTGATCCCTGGGACCTCCTGGTAAAAAAAAAAAAAAAAATGTTATGTATAGAATCATGTTATGGCCTGTTAATCTCACTTTAGATGTATATTCAAAAGAATTGAAAGCAGAGACTCGAACAGATATTTGCACACCAATGTTTATAATGGCATTATTCACACTTGGCATTAAGTGGAAGCAACCCAAGTGTCCATCAACAGATGAATAGATAGACAAAGTATTGTACATACATGCAGTGGAATATATTTGGCCATAAAAAGGAATGAAGTTCTGATGCATGCAACAACATGAATGAAGCTTGAAGATATCAAGTGAGTGAAATAAGCCAAACACAAAAGGAAAACATTGTATGCTCTGACTTGTACGAAATAAATGCAAATTGTTGTCAAAAACTAGAAAACAGGGTACATGGGGCTGGATGGGTATGTGGCATGGGGCATATCAATGCTTAATTGATATGGAGCTTCTGGTTGGAGTGATGGAAGAGTTTTGGTAATGGATGGTGGTGATAGGAGCACAACACTGCAAATATAATTATCACCACTGAAGTGTATTACTTGAAAGTGGATAAAATGGGAAATTTTAGGTTGTATGAATGTTACTAGAATAAAAATAAGAAAAAAATCCATGGCACTGTACAAAACAGAGTAAACCCTATAGTAAACTCTGGATTACAGTTAAAAGTCTAATTATAATAATATTGTTTCATTAATTGTATCAAAGGTACCACAGTAATACAAAATGTTAGTAATAGAGAAAACTATGTGTGTGGGGGTGGCATGGAGATAGGAACTCTGTACATGACGGATACAGGCCATGTTAAATTTCTATAAACCTGCACTGCTTTAATAATTTTTAAAAAAATGTTAACAAATGTAAAGCAATGCTACCCTTCCTACTTATTTTTGTTTTGGAAAATATAGGTGTTTTTTGTGGTTTTTTTTTTTTTTTTTCATAATAAAAATGTTATTTGTGTTAACAAAAAGAAAGAAATTGCAAAGGATTCTAAATGAAAAAGAAATGAGGATGCACAGGGAATACTTGATTTAAGCCTAGAATGTTATAAAACAAAACAAAACAAACAAACAAAAAAAGAACTAAATTAAATTACCTAAATTACATATGAAATCATGACTAGTCCTGTATGAAAAATCAGAAAGAGTAAAGTTTAGAAGAAACTGAAGATTGCCGAAGTGCTAAAATCACTAAAAGGTCTTTTAAATCTATGCATACCATAAGAAAACAGAAGAAATAGACTATTGCTATAATACGAGCAGCTCGTATTATTTTAACAGCTGACAGAAAGAAAATAGAACAGAACTCATTCCCTCCTACTTTGTTTCTATCTTCTACATCAAAGAAAATGATCTTCAAATTGGAAAAATTTGAACTAACAAGATAACTGAAGATAAGGTGAATGCACACATAACTAACACTTTCAACTAAGTGTTTCACAAAGCTTCTCAATATGTTTGTGGAAAAGATGATGTAGGCTGGAATATATTATACCTACATAGATTCATAATTGGTTAAACAACAACTGTTCCCAGGCAGTGTTGGTTAATGAAATAATGTCAACTTAGGGGACTAAATAGTTTTGCAAATAAAATAAAACTAAAAAGAAGAGATAACTCAATCTGTCCAGATAACATGAGTTCATCAAGTCTTTGCCAAGCATATTTCTTGACTGACAGAGTTTAAATTAGAAACAAAATAAATCAAACAAACAGAATGGACAATTTAACAGAAATAAGAACCACAAAGTCCTGACTTTAAGCTAATAAAAGCAACTAAATAAGTGAAGAGTGCTAGAACCTGGGAATTCATATGGGAAGAAGCGCTAGGAGTACTTGGCTGGAAGCTCAATGTGAGTCAATTTCCTGATGTGGCTGCTAAGGAAAGCTAAAGTGGTTGCCTCAAGAGAAGCATTTGGGTCCATAGTTCTCAGACTCTAAAAGACATAAAAATTACCCAGGGATCTTGCAAATAAAGTAGATTCTTTTGTCCTTTAAGGAGTGAAGCCTGATGATTGCAATGGACCCCTAGGGGAGGGGAAAGGAGGAATAAAATAGGATGAACAGGGGGCATTTTGGGGGTGATGGAAGTAAACTACATGAACTTACCTTGACGGATACAGGCCATGTTAAATTTCATCAAAAATTTATAAAAGCGTATGGTCCAAAATTTAAATCATAATGTAAACCATTGACCATGGTTTGTAGCTATGTTTCAATATTTGTACATCAGTTGTAACAAATGTATCATCCACATATAAAAAGGTTATTAATATGGGAAGGTGGAAGAGGGGGAGGATGATGTGTATACAGAAGACCCCTGCATTCTGCACGTGACTTTACTCTGACCTAAAACTTCTTTGAAAACAAAATGAAAAAAAGGAAGACACTGGGGGAATAAATGGAAGAGAATGTCACTGTACATATGGGACAACAGATCTTACAGTGATGAAAGGCAAAATGTCAAAAAAATATTTTTAAAAATATTTTTCCGTTATCTTTTAATATCCCAACTTTAAAATTTTATTTTTAGTTTTTCTTAAAATTTTCTGTATTTTATTTCTAACATTATTATTTCATTTTCTTATTAATTGTATTTGCCTATTTTATTGGCTTCATTTTGGATCACAGAAGGGTTACAACTGTGGCAGGGGAGGATCATTGGTTTGGGGTGTCAGTAATGGGGGATACATGGGAGGACGTTCAACTGGGCATACATACAATGCATATAAACGTATTCAAATATTCATGGGGCATTGTCACAGTGGCTGGAGATTCACACAATAACCAAAAGAAGATCAAATTCCCATCCTGGGGAGCTCTGCCACATTCTCTAATGGATCAGCAAGAATCCCCCAAGTACAGGGGCAATGACTAATGAAGGAGGATGGTCCATTGATGGGCCCTTGATATCCATGACTATACTTATGAGCCTTTGCTCTTGAAATTGAAATTTAGCCTAGTATTGTAAGGTGCCTAAGAGTTACCTATTGGGAACCTCCCTGTTGCTCAAATGTGGTCTCTCTCTAAGCCAAACTCAGCATATAAGTGCCATAATATCCCGCCAGCGTGAGCATGACTCCCATGGATGAGCCTCCCTGGCACCGAGGGATTGTGACCAAGTACCAACAAGGAATGCAACCAGAAAAGAAAAAAGGAAAAAAAAAAAAAAAAAAAGACCTTGACCAAAAGAGGGAAAAGGTAAAGGCAAATGAGTTTATATGGCTAAGAGACTTCAAAGTGAGTCGGGAGGCCATTCCAGAGGTAACACTTACGTATGTCTCAGCAGGATCTCAATGACAACCAAAGTAGATACTACCCCAAACAGAGGGGCTCCCGAGGGCTATGGAGACATCCAAACACTATCGTCAAGGCAGATAGCTCAGGAGTTTGGCCCCTTGTCAGTGGGCCCTGCTTTGGAATTTATGTTATTCAGTGTGACAGAGTTGGACTTGGCTGTGGTTTCCCTACACATGGCTCATCTGTCCTTCTATTTGAACCTATAATTGTACACCCAAAAGACTTATATCTTTGGGCTGTCCATGTGCCAGCTGACCCCTGAATCTCTTGCAACACTTACTCTCTAGTACATTGGACTCACCCAGGACAACTAAGGAGGAGACGACGGACAAACAACATACCAAGGAACCGAGAGCGTCTACAACTGCAAGAAAGAAAGTCCCATCCACAGGCCGTATAGGATCGAAGGCCCCCCTCAATTAAAGGTGGAGTGGGCATCACCATCACTGAGTCCTCAGGATTGGAGAATGAACTATCGACTAAAGTAGACTTACTAGTATTCTACTCTAGACTTATTGTGATTCTAGCAATGGAAGAAAAATCATTGATGTAGAGGCAGTGGCTACTGGAGGTTCTGCAAGTAGGGAGAGGGAAAAACAGGTGTAATACGGGGACATTTTTGGGACTTGGGAACCATCCCGAATGACATTACAAAGACAGATACAGGCCATTATATATCCTGCCATAGCCTACAGAGTTGAGTAGAAGAGAGTGTAAACTACAACATAAACTATAATCCATGCTTAGTGGCAATGCTCCAAAATGTGTTTATCAATTGCAATGAATGTACCACACTAATGAAAGATGTTGCCAATGTGGGAAAATGTGGGAGGTGTGGGGAGTGGGGCATAAGGGAATCCCTTATATATTCTATGTAACATTTATGTAATCTAAGTATCTTTTAAATAAATAAAATAAAATAAAAAATAAAGTGAATTCTCAGGTCAATACCCTATCATTTTGATGGTGGGGCCCTAGAAAGTGCATTTCTAAAAAGTCCCTTAAGTGACTGACACAAGTGATAAGGACCATTACTGTACAGTACTGACCAACTCTTCTATAAAAAATGAATGCGGAGCTGCAACTCCTATTCTACAGCTCAATGGACTCACCCTGGACACCTGGTGGGGAGATGATGATGGACAAGGGCCATTCCAGGGAATGGAGAGAGTCTGCAGCTGCAGGCAGGATAATCCCATACATCTTATCCATGGGATATAAGCCCCCTCTCACTTGGAGGTGGAGTGGACATAACCTTCTCAGACTCCCCAGGATTGGGGGAAGAGCTATGGGCTAGAGTGGACTTACTGGTATTCTGTTATAGACATATTGTGATTCATGCAATGGAAGTAATTACAACATTAATGTGGAGCCAGTGGCCACCAGATGCTTTGGGGGCAGGGAGAGGGAAAAGCAGTTGTAATACAGGGGCTTTTTTGGGACTTGGGAATTATCCTGAGTGACACTGCAATGACAGATACAGGCCATTTTATATCCTCATATAACATGCAGAACTGTGTGGGAGAGAGTGTGGTCTACAATGCAAACTATGGTCCATGCTTAGTGGCAAAGCCCCAAGATGTGTATACCTATTGCAGGTGATGTGCCACTCTAATGACGGATATTTATGTGGGACGTTGTGGGAGAACTGGGAGGTGGGGAAGGAACATGGGAATCCCTACAATTTTTATGTAACATTTATGTGATCTAAGTATCTTTTAAAAAATAAAAAAAAAATTATTAAAAAAATAAAAATAAAAAAATAAAACTAGAACATGGAAAAAAATGTATAAGGCATTTTTGAGTGCTCTGGATATGGAAAGCTTATTTCTAAAAACTCTGTGATTATTTGATCTTTAACATCTGAAAGTGTATAATCCTTTTTTTTTTTTTAAGCATTTCATCCAAGACGGTTTTTTAAAAAAGGGGTTGGAGCACATAAACTTTGGTAATCTGGAAAATTCACTAACATGGACTATTAAATCATTCTCTGACAGTACCAGACAAATGAGGAGCTTTTCAAGGTATGCTTAGAGAACATTTTTAGAAAAGAGTTGTTGGGATCTGATGTAGCTCAACTGGTTGGGCGTCCGTCTCCCATATGGAGGGACCCGGGTTCGATCCCCGGGACCTCCCGGTAAAAAATAAATAAATAAATTAATTAAAAAAAAAAAAAAAAATAGAAAAGAGTTGTTGAACTCAGAAGTGTAAAGGAAACAGTTTGATTTTTTTTTTCCTAACCTATAACTCAGGCAAATTTATTGCCTGAGTTTGATACCATAACTTATCAAATTCCTCAGTTAGTCCTTGTTTGTTAATCAGATGATAATAAGACATACTTTTCCTGAGTAGTCTTTTGAAAATTAATATTGACTGTTCTAAAAGTAGTTTTTCAATTTCAGAAAACTTTGAAAAACTTTTGACTTAGTCTTCTAAGAACACTTGAGAAAGACAAAGAACAGCAAGTGAAGGGAGAAACTGAGAAATGAAAAGCCTAGTCCAGCACAGACTAAAGTGTATCTTAATGAATTTCTTGTGCCTGACTTGGTTCGGTAATAAAACAAATCACTGGAAGAGTAATAGAGCTCTAGCTTGACACTGATGACTGACATAAGCTACAAACTAGTTCTTGTCAGTAATGCAGAAAGCCATTATATTGTTTCTGTGTTTCCTACAGAGCTCTTGGGTTTCTGTACTTCACAAACATATCCAGTGTTAGCAATTACCATGATAATCCCCTTGGCTTGGTGGATTGGTCAGAATAATCTTGAGGCAACTGAAAGGAGTATAGTCTGTCCTCTTGCCTTCCTTTCCGAAGCTATGACGGATGTTGTAAGAGTAGCCTTTATCAAACTGATTGGGGAAAAAAGGAAAAAGAGACAAAGTTAGCCAATATTGTATACTGACATCAACAATGTCAGTTAGAATTACAAAGTGCATGGGAGGCGGATGTGGCTAGATCGGTGGGGCTCCCGTTTGCCATGTGGGAGGTCCCGGGTTCGGTTCCCGGGGTTGGCTGACCCGGCGAGCGCGAGCAGCGGGGGGGGGGATGGGTGAGTGAATGAATTACAAAGTGCAAAGCGGTATTTTCTAAAACAAATTCAGCATTCATGGGCAGGTATACATTCATAGCATATATGTATCAATTAAGGTCCTTTATAATACAAAACCTTTTTTTAAAGGTATAAAACTTAAATGAAACAAATTTCTCAGGTAGAAGACAGCTAATGTTACTTTTATGTTTAAAGATGAAGACAATCCTTTCCTGAGAAAAATAATCTATTTACACATTTCTTAGTTTGATTCTAGAGATTACACTAGATGTAAATCACTTTAGCCTCTTCTATTCTTCTTGCCCTAGTTATCCCTAAACTCCCCCATCCTAATCATTCTACTTCTGAAATGACTCCTAACATAACTAAATTCTTCCTTTGCATTTCCAACTCTACAGAGCTGGTGAGTTGTAAATGATTGATGAATGAATGAACTACTACAAGTGCCTCCTACTAGGAATCCCTGCCTCCAGGTTTATGGAACAAACTAATAGGATGGAAGGATTTTGAAATGGGTGGGATATAGGGAGAAAAAGGAACTAACATTTATTGAAATACTATTAGGTCCTAGGTATTTTACTAAGTGCCTTTAAATATGTAACTAAGTGCCATTTAATCACTTAAATCCTAATAACTCTCCTATGATGTTACAAATGAGAAAACTGAGATTCAAAGACATGAAGCAATGTGACATAAGTTATACAGCTATTAAGTGGCAAAGCTAGAAATCAGGGGCAGATCAGTCAGATTCTGAAGACCATGTTCTTTCCATATCTGCACTTTTTCAAGGAAATAGTTAAAAATTAGAGGGTTCCAATTAAATCTTGGTAGGACATAAATTCTTTCTTTTTGACCCTATTTCAAATGCCATTTTATCTTGGAACCCAAAGTCAGAAGTAATCTCTTTTTCCTCTAGACCTTAATAACCTTTTACCTATAGCTATATACCTCTCTATAAGGTATATCTTCACTACATAATTGATTTTTATAAAGCTTATTTGTACTTCCCTTTTGACACATTATCAACTCTATCTCCTATAATTCACCTATTTATGTGCCTACTCCCTCCTCCTAGAAGCATAAACTCTTTTTTTTTTCTTAAGGTTTATTTTATTTATTTAATCCCCGCCCCCAACCCCCATTGTTTTCGCGATCAGTGTCTGCTCTCTCTGTGTTCTTGTGTGTCTACTTGTCTTCTCTTTAGGCGGCACTGGGAACCGATCCTGGGGCCTTCCGGACTGGGCAAGAGGCAATCTCTTGCGCCACCTCAGCTCCCTGATCTGCTGTGTCTCTTATTGTCTCTCCTCTGTGTCTCTTTCTGCTGCGTCATCTTGCTACGCCAGCTGTGTGCAGGCCAGCTCTCCTGCGCGGGCCAGCACTACTGCATGGGCCAGGCTGCCGTGCAGGCCACCTTGCTTTTCACCAGGAAGCCTTGGGAATCGAACCCTGGACCTCCTATAAGGTAGACGGGAACCCAATCGCTTGAGCCACATTCATTTCCCTGGAAGCATACACTCTTGAGGCAAGTTCTATTTGATCTTTATATTCAGTTCAGTACTACCACATGAAAAATGAACTAATTGAAGGTGGAAGGACTCCTTAGTCTACTGGAACATTTGAAAGGGTACCTACCATCCATTATCCTGCTTTCATTATATGTTTTCCAGTATCTGATGGTTGGTGGTTTTCCCATTCCACTACACCCATGAGAGCCATTTGGCATAGCAGCCCATATCCCATTGGTCAACCAAAAGCAGACACTGCACAGATGTGTGCTAAGAGGAAATATTTAATGTTCGCAGTTTTTACACAAAAATCCAATGTTCCTTGGAAGGAGTTGGGGATAAAGGTGGGCATCTCATGTCAAGAGAACAAAAAGTGTAGGCCTGAAACCATTAAGTTACTAAAATATACGTGTTTGTTTAAAACAAAAGCTTTGCCATGTTTATCCCAGAGCACAATCTTAGACTAACTCCTGCTTTTACTATTCAGTGAACTCTCAAGTCTTTCAAAAGCAGAACAACATGAGTGGTCTGTGGAGCACGACAAATATTACTACATAACACTTCGAGCAACATTTGTAGATAGTGAGAGATGCCAGAGAGCCCAAGAAATAAGACATTTTCAAAGGGCAAAATCTTCACAGTTCTGAATCTAAAGATCGGAGTTAAATGGCTATAAGGAGGTTACAGTTTTGCTTCTTCCATGATTCTTTAAATTTAACTTATCAAATGGATACTCTGGAAAGCTTGGAGAATGATTATTTAGCAAATTTTTATAAGTTAAATTAATAAACATAATACCACAGAGTAATATGTATATATAAAAACATTATTTTGAATTATACATAATGATGCACATTGGCAATGAATTGAAACTTAGGAATATAAAAGATGGGTAGACCATATTTTGGAAAATAGCCAAATCCTTCCTATTTTAAGTGACCCCATGGAATCTCAGTCTGGCAAAATTGATTTTTGCTCCCCTTCTCTAGGCTCATACCACCAGCAACACACAAACAATATGGTTGTTGGAGAGGCAATATATAACACAGCCAAATCCTAGGTTTTACAGGCTGAGAGACCTGGGTCAGAATCCCTTGGCCTCAGAACTTATAAAGGTGTAACATCAATATTCAATTTTCCTAATCTATAGGGATATTAATATTACTTAACACATTGAGTTGCTGTGAGGTTTCACAGCAACATTATTCACCATTGCCAAAAGTTGGAAACAACCCAGGTGTCCACCAACAGAAGAATGGATAAACAAACTGTGGTCTATTCACACGATGGGATATTATGCAGCTGTAAGAAGAAATGAAGTCATAAAGCATATGGCAACATGGATGAACCTGGAGGACATTATGTTGAATGAAGCAAGCCAGACACAAAAGGACAAATACTGTATGAATGCGTTACTATGAACCAAATATATTGTGTAATATATTGTTTGATTAAAAAAAAAAAAAAAAATTTACATGTATCCATTATATTTAATTGAGAAATGTATATATTTATTCATCTGTGTTTACTTTTTAGTTTTCAATTGTTTATATTTTCAATTATTAATGTACAAAATAAAGTTAAAAAAAAATAAAAAAATAAATTAAATTCAAACATCAAGCAGAGTGCCCGTCATATCCTTTGTTCTCAATAAATGTTAGCTGCTATTGGTGAGGAAAAAAAAAAGATATGTTGGTGACAAAATTCAACAATGATTATGCTATTGATAAAGGCTTCTATCATCAGCAGGTATTAACAGAATCTTTATCTAAAGGTTTGGGGAGAATGAAAGACTCACTGAACTATTTAATTACATTTCTAGTCATCTGTGACAGTGTGGAGTTCTTTTATGAATCCCCAAAAGATAAAGATTATGTTTTTAAGCTAATCCATTCCTGTGGATGTGAGATCCTTTTGACTGGACTATGCGTGAGGCATGAGCCAGTTTGGGTCTCAGCCCTCTTGCTGGGTCTGATATAAACAGAGACACACAGAGAGATGGACACACAGAGAAAGGAAGCTGCAATATTTGATCTGGCCATATGAGAAAAAGGATTTCAGGTTCGCCCACAGCTGAGCTCAAGGAGAGACGCTCCGAGAGGCCCAGGAGGAGATGACTGATCAGCCACAGCTGAGTTCAAGGAGAAAGTAGCGAGAGACGGGCAGACCCACCGTCTTACCTGATCGCCACGTGGCAAGATGCTAGTATCATTAGTACCTGACTTTGGTGAGAAAGCATCTCTGCTGGTGCCTTGATTTGGAAATTTCTGGCTTTCAAACTGTAAGCTTTTACCCTAAATAAAATCGCTATTATAGAAGCCAACCCATTTCTGGTACTTTGTAAAGGTAGCCCCGTGGCAAACTAAGACACCATCTGCTTGAAATATTCTTTCTTCCAAATCCCACCCACAGCTCTGTAACACTATTCATACAAACTTGGCTTAAATGTTATTTCTTCTGTAGAACCTTCGCAGGCTCCCCAGGTAGAGGAAGTTGCTTCTCAGGAGAACACACAGAGGTGGTTTTACAGTGGTCTATTTCTCTTGTTGAAACAGGATCTATTTTTGTATTTGTCTCTTTTTCTGAACTACGAATTCTCTAAGGGCAGGGATTTGGTGTGGACTCATCTTAGTACACCTACTAAGTTTTAGATATAGCCTCTACTTGCAGGATGTGCTAAATAATCTTTATTAGAATAAAAGGCAAGGTGGCAATATGGTGTCGGTTTGGGAGAGCACTGGCTGACTCACTCTGTAAGGACAGCTGACTGGGGACAGGGTCCTGCTCGGGGGTCTGTGCTGTGGGTGCGCGGAGCGAGAACCTTGAGGACATCTATCTGGAGAGAGCTCGACATTGCTCGGGAGAGATTCATCCTGCTAGCTTGTCTCTTCTTTGCTGTGCTTCTTCTTCGGTGATTTCCCATTCTCTGTCTATATTGATTTTGTTTCCCAAGCTATCTCTTTTCCTTCTTTCATCTTTCTGCCTTCTGCTTTCTGTTGTGGTTCTTACATACCACCTTTTTTCATTAGCCCACAACTTAAGAGTGTCAATTTCCATTCTATCTATTCCATTTTCTTCTTTTTTTTAATTAATATTAACTTTTTCCTTTCAGCCCTTTCTTTATTCTTTCTCTCCCTCATCATTCCAGCCATCTAAATCATTATATATATATTTGATTTATATAATATAAATCTTTTTGGTTTCCAAATACATTGTAGATACTCCACTTTTCCCTATTACTCTACACTGCCTACATGAGTTAAATATTCATTTCACTAAGTCTTATACAGCCCCTCTTCTAACTTTTATCAATATCACTATTATCCTTCTTCCTTTCTCACTTCTTTCGATTCCTCTGGCCCTAATCTTTTGCCTTCAAGGGAACATAGAAAGAAGCAAGGAAATAAAATGAGAAGAACAAACTGTCAAAGAGAAAACTTAACACACACACAGAATCACCAGCTAAATAAAACTCTAGAGCAGAGAGAGAAGCTAATCAAATGAATAAACCAATCAAGAAAAAATGATGAAGAGAGGGCAACAAAAATTACAAACCACACTGAGAAACAGGAAGACGTAGACCAGTCCAATGAACAAACTAAAAACCAGGAAGAGATGCAGAACATGGAATAACTAATCAAAGCTTTGCAAACAAATATCATGAACCAACTTAATGAAGTGAAGGAAGAGATTAAGGATATTAAGAAGATACTGGGAGAGGAGAACATAGTGAAGGAATTGTAAACATATACAAAAAGAAAACGGATATGATGGTGATCAACGGCACAATCCAAGAAATCAAAAAGACGCTGGATTCACATAACAGCAGATTTGAACAGGCAGAAGAAAGAATTAGTGATGTGGAAGACAATAAATCTGAAAGCAAACAGATAGTAGAACGGATAGACAAAAACATAGAAAAGACCCAGCCGGGACTCAGGGATTTAACCGACAAGACAAAATACACAAACATATGCATTATGGGCATCCCAGAAGGAGAAGAGAAGGGAAAGGGAACAGAAGGAGTGTTGAAGGAAAAAATGGCTGAAAACTTCCAAACCCCATTGAGAGAGATGGATGTGCAGCTCCAGGAAGCACAGAGCACCCCAAACAGTATAAATCCCAACAGGCCAACTCCAAGACATATACTTGTCAAAATGTCCAAAGCTCAAGACAAAGAGAAAATACTCAAGGCAGCAAGACAAAAGAAAACCGTCACATACAAGGGAAGCACAATAAGATTAAGTGCTGATTTCTCATCTGATACCATGGAGGCAAGAAGACAGTGATATAAAATACTCAAAGTACTAAAAGAAAAAAACTTTCGGCCACGAATTCTCTATCCAGCAAAACTGGCATTGAAAAATGATGGAGAGTTAAAAATATTCACAGATAAACAAAAATTAAGAGAGTATGCCAATAAGAAACCTGCGCTTCAAGAAATACTAAAGGAAGTTCTACAAGTTGAAAGGAAAAAACAAGGAGAGAGAGTTGGAGGAGAGTTTAAAAACAACTAAAAAGACAAAAACAGAAAAAAAACAACAACATATGACATACATTAACCCAAAGAAAATATGGCTGAAGTTAGAAATTTGTTGCGAGTAATAAGATTGAATGTTAACAGATTAAATTCACCACTCAAGAGACACAGATTGGCAGAATGGATAAGAAAATATGATCAATCTATATGCTGTCTACAAGAAACCCACCTTCAACCCATGGATTCAAGGAGGCTGAAAGTAAATGGCTGGAAAACAATTTTACAAGCTAACAATTGCCAAAAAAGGGCAGGAGTAGCTATCCTAATATCAGACAAAATAGACTTTAAATGCAAAACTATTTTAAGAGATAGACACACTATATATTAGTAAAAGGGGTAATCTCTCAAGAAGAGAGAACATTCATAAACATTTATGCACCTAATCGGGGTGCCTCAAAATACATGAGACAAACTGGAAAAACTAAGTGGAGAAATAAATGCCTCTACAATTATAGTGGGGGACTTTAATACACCATTATAATCATTATAAACATCTAGACAGAGAATTAAGAAAGAAACTATGACTCTGAACAATGCATTAGAGGACCTGGACTTAATAGACATATAGAGAACCCTACACCCCAATACAGCAGGATTTACATTCTTCTCCAGTGTACATGGATCATACTCCAAGTTAGACGACATGCTAGGCCACAGGACAACTCTCAATGAATTCAGAAAGATTGAGATTATAAAAAGTAATTTCTCTGACCACAAAGGAATGAAACTGGAAATCACTAAGGGCCAGAGAAACAGACTAGCAACAAAGATATGGAAGTTAAACAATACACTCTTAGACAAACAGTGGGGCAAGGAGGAAATCTCAAAAGAAATCAGTAACTACCTTGCAACTAATGAAAATGACAACACAACATATCAAAACCTATGGGATGCAGCCAAAACTGCGCTGAGAGGGAAATTCATAGCCATAAATTCATATATTAAAAAAGAAGAAAGAGCTAAAATTGAAGACATAACTGCACACTTGGAGGAAATGGAAAAACAACAACAAACTAAACCTAAAGGAAGTAGAAAGAAGGAAATAATAAAGATTAGAGCAGAACTAAATGAAATAGAGAATAAGAAGGCATTAGAAAAAATAAACAAAACCAAAAGCTGGTTTTTCAAGAAGATCAATAAGATTGATAAACCCTTAGCCAGACTAACAAAGAAAAAGAGAGAACAGATGCAAATACACAAAATGAGGAATGAGCAAGGGGATATCACTACTGACCCCACAGAAATAAAGAGTATCATAAGAGGATACTTGGAAAAATTATATGCCAACAAGAATGATAATTTAGAGAAAATGGACAAACTTCTAGAAACTCACAAACAGCCTACATTGATGAAAGAAGAAATTGATGAACTCAACAGCCCAATTACCAGTAAAGAGATAGACTCAGTCATATCAAAACTTCCCAACTAAGAAGAGCCCAGGACCAGACGGCTACACAGCTGAATTCTACCAAACATTTCGGAAAGAGCTAACACCAATTCTGCTTAAGCTCTTCCAAAAAATAGAAGTAGAAGGAATATTGCCTAACTCATTCTATGATGCCAACATTACCCTAATTTCAAAACCAAACAAAGATGCCACAAGAAAGGAAAATTACAGACCAATTTCTCTAATGAACCTAGATGTTAAAATCCTCAACAAAATACTTGCTAATTGCATTCAACAACATATCAAAAGAATTATACACCATGACCAAGTAGGTTTCATCCCAGGTATGCAAGGATGGTGCAATATAAGAAAATCAATCCAAGTAATACACCACATAAACAGATTGAAAGAAAAAAATCACATGATGATCTCTATAGATGCAGGAAAAAGCATTTGACAAAATATAGCACTCTTTCCTCATAAAAACACTGCAAAAGATAGGAATAGAAGGAAACTTTCTGAATATGATAAAGGGTATATATGAAAAACCCAAAGCTAACATCATCTTCAATGGTGAAATCCTAAAAGCCTTCCCTCTGAGATTGGGAACAAGACAAGGATGCTTGGGAAGCGGCTGTGGCTCAATCAGTAGGGCTCCCGTTTACCATATGGGAGGCCCCGGGTTCGGTTCCCGGGGCCTCCTGGTGAAGGCAAGCCCGCCCGCACGGCGTGGTTAGCTGATCCAGCGAGCACAAGCAGCAAGGGGGGATAAATGAATAAATAAATAAAATCTTTAAAAAAAAAAAAAAAAAAAAAGACAAGGATGCCGATTATCACCACTCCTATTTAACATTGTCTTAGAAGTACTTGCTCAAGCACTGAGGCAAGAAAAAGATATAAAAGGCACCCGAATTGGAAAAGAAGAAGTAAAAATTTCATTATTTGCAGACAACATGATCCTATATGTAGAAAGTCCTGAGAAATCTACAACAAAGCTTCTAGAACTTATAAAGGAGTTCAGTAATGTTGCAGGCTATAAGATCAATGCTCAAAAATCAGTAGCATTTCTGTACACCAATAATGAGCAATCTGAGGAGGAAATCAAGAAAAAAATACCATTTACAATAGTAACTAAAAGAATCAAATACCTAGGAATAAATTTAACTAAAGATGCAAAGGACTTACATACAGAAAACTACACAACACTGTTAAAGGAAATCAAAGAAGATTTAAATAAATGGAAGAATATTCCCTGTTCATGGATAGGAAGACTAAACATCATCAAGATGTCTATCCTACCCAAAGCAATCTATAGATTTAATGCAATCCCAATAAAAATCCACACTTTATTTTTTAAGGAACTGGAAAAACTAACTACAAAATATATTTGGAAAGGTAAGAGGCTCCAAATTACCAAGACATTTTGAAAACCAAAAGTGAAATTGGAGGTATCACATTACCTGACTTTAAAACATACTACAAAGTTACAGTGTTCAAAACTGCATAGTATTGGCACAAGGATAGACATACTGACCAATGGAACCGAAATGAGAGTTCTGTTATAGATACTCGCATATACAGTCATCTGATATTTGACAAGGCCACCAAGCCCACTCAGTTGGGAGAGAATGGTCTCTTTAACAAGTGGTGCTTGGAGAACTGGATATCCATATCTAAAAGAATGAGAGAGGAATACTATCACACACCTTATACAAAAATCAACTCAAGATGGATCAAAGATCTAAATATAAGAGCCAAAACCACAAAGACCTTGGAAGATAATGTAGGGAAGCATCTACAGGATCTTGTAATATGAAATGGTTTCATGAACTTCACACCCAAAGCACTAGCAGCATGAGAAAAAATAGATAAATGGGATCTCCTCAAAATTAAAAACTTCTGCACCTCAAAGGACATTATTAAGAAAATAAAAAGGCAGCCTACCCACTGGGAGAAAATATTTGGCAACCATATATCTGATAGGAGCCTAATAGCCTGCATATATAAAGAAATCATACACCTCAAAAATAAAAAGACAAACAACCCATTTAAAAAATGAGCAAATGACCTGAAAAGACACTTCTCCAAGGAAGAACTAGAAATGGCTAAAAAGCACATGAAAAAATGCTCCACATCACTAGCTATTAGGGAAATGCAAATCAAAACTACAATGAGATACCTTCTTACACCCATCAGAATGGCAGCTATTAAAAAAACAGCAGACTGTAAGTTTTGGAGAGGATGTGGAGGACTAGGAACCCTCATCCACTGCTGGTGGGATTGTGGAATGGTCCAGCCACTGTGGAGGACAGTTTGGCGGTTCCTCAGAAAACTAACAATAGATCTTCTGTATGATCCAGCAATTCCACTGCTGAGTATATACCCAGAAGAACTGAAAGCAAAGACACGAACAGATATATGCACACCAATGTTCATAGGGGCTTTGTTGACAATTGCCAAAAGTTGGAATCAGCCCCAGTGCCCATCAACAGATGAATGGATAAACAAAATGTGGTACACACATACAATGGAATATTACTCAGCTGTAAGAAGGAATAAAGTGCTAACACATGGAATAACGTGGATCAATCTTGAAGACCTTATGTTGAGTGAAGCAAGCCAGGCATTGAAGGATGAACAATATATGACCTCACTGATTTGAACTGATGAAAGTGAGCAGTCTCTGAGAACCATTGTCTGAAAGATAGGTTAACAAGGGAGAGAAAGAGAAGAGAAGGTTGTGAGCCATCACCCGTATGGACATAATCTATGGTAAAGTGATAAAGTATAGTTGCATATTGAAGGATAGGACAGGTGGGTGGTGATATTACTGGGTTTGGTGGTGCAGGGTTGACAGGTGGGTAGATTAGGAAGGGTGGGTTAGAATACCCAGGAAACTGGGAGGAGAGATGGGAGGGGGACTAGGTGCCTAATAGGGGAGGATAATCAGCGTGTCAAGACCTCTTTTTGCATGTAACTATGAATCTTGTCATCCAATGAGTCAAGACAGGGGAGTGTCATGTGCCCCAGGGGGATGGGAAGGAAGGAACAGAAAAGATCAAACAGGGTATTTAGTGGTCAGGGGAAATGTTTTTCATTACCTTACAGTAATGGACACAGGACATGGTAAATATCATCAAAAATTATTAAACTGTATTGTTTAAATTGAAAACTATACTGAAACCATTGACAATGTTTAGTAGCTATGTTTCACTATCTGTATATCAGTTATAACAATGCTACCATCCACATAAAAAAGTTTTAATACAGGGTGAGGAAAAGGGAAGGAGGTTGGGTATATGAGAGTCTCTAGTATTCCGTGTGTGACTTTGCTATGACCTAAAAGTTCTTTGAAAATTAAATGAAAATTTGGGAGACACTGTGGAGTGAGAGGGGGAAGGTGCCACGGTACAAACTGGATACCCAATAATGCAGTGATAAAAGGAAAAAAAAAAAATAAACTTTTTAATTAAAAAAAAAAATTTTTCCCCCCATTTTTTCAATGTCCCAATCCTTTTAATTTTATTTTAATTTTAGGATTTTTTTTTTTTCTTTCTGAGTTTCCATGTATTTTATCTCTTATATTTAAGCTTATCATTATTATTTCATTTTCCTATTAATTGTGTTTGGCTATTATACGGGCTTCATCTTCAAGGAAGTTTTAGATCACAAAAGGGTTACAACGGGGGCAGTAGAGGATCATTGGTGGGGGTTGTCTGGGATGGGGGTTTCATGGGAAGAAGTTCACCTGAATATACATGAAAGATATATAAAAATGTTCAAATGATCAAGGGGTGGGGCATGGTCACAGTGGGTAGACAATCACTCAATAAATGAAGGAATCTGAATTCCCAGTCTGGAGAGCTCTGCCACATTCTCCAAGGGAGCAGCAACAGTCCACCGAGTGCAGGGGCAGTGTCTGGCAAAGAAGGATGGTCCACTGATGGGTTCTTGTTATTGATGATTAGCCTTTGGAGTCTTTGCTCTTGTAATTGAAACCTAGCTTACTGTTATGGGGTGCCTAAGGGTTGCCACCTGAGAGCCTCCTTGTTGCTCAAATGTGGCCTCTCACTAAGCCAGACTCAGCATATGAATGCATTACCTTCCCCCCAGCGTGGGACATGACCCCCGGAGATGAGCCTCCCTGGCAACGAGGGATTAATACCAAGTGCCAACCGGCAATATGAGTGGAAAAAGACCTTGAATAAAAGGGGGAAAAGGTAAAGAGATATGAGTTCATGTGGCTAAGAGACTTCAGAGAAAGTCAGGAGGTCACCCCAGAGGTAATGCTTATGCACACCTCAGTAGGATCTCATAGAACACCAAAGTGGATCTCACTCCCACAGAGGGGCTCCTGAGGGCTCTGGAGACACCCAGGTCCTATATAAGGGGGGATAGCTCCAGAGATTGATGCCTTATCAGTGGGCTCTATTTTGGAATCTGTGCTCCTGAGAGTGACAGAGTTGGACTCAAATAAGTCCTCCCTTCACATGGTCCATCAGTCCCTTCTATTCAAACCTATATGTGATGCAGGAGTTTTTAGGTGTACTTCCAGAGACTGGAGCCTCTGGCCTGCCCATGTGCCAGCTGTGCCTGGAATCTTGGTGGAGCTGCAATTCCTACCCTACAGCTCAATGGACTCACCCAAGTCACCTGGTGAGGAGACGGCGATGGGCAACGGCCATCCCAGGGAATGGGGAGGGCCTGCAGCTGCAGGCAGGATAATCCCATCCACCGTATCCATGGGATATAAGTTGTCTCTCACTTGGATGTGGAGTGGACATCACCATCCCTGTCCCCTCAGGATTGGGGGAAGAGCTATGGACTAGAGTGGACTTAATGGTATTCTGTTGTAGACATATTGTGATTCAAGCAATGGAAGAAATTATAACACTGAGGTGGAGCCGGTGGCCACTGGATGCTTTCGGGGCAGGGAGGGGAAGGGCAGTTGAAATATAGGGGCTTTTTCGGGACTTGGGGGTTGTCCTGAGTGGTGTTGCGGTGATGGATGTAGGCCATTTTACATCAGCATATACCATGTAGAACTGTGTGGGAGAGAGTGTGGTCTACGATGTGAACTGTGGTCTATGTTTGGTGGCAAGGCCCAGGATGTAGGCCATTTTACATCAGCATATACCATGTTGAACTGTGTGGGAGAGAGTGTGGTCTACGATGTGAACTGTGGTCTATGTTTGGTGGCAAGGCCCCAGGATGTGTATATCCATTGCGGGTGATGTGCCACACTGATGAAGGATGTTTGTGTGGGATGTTGAGGGAGGTGTGGGAGGTGGGGAACATGGGAATCCCTGTAATTTCTGTGTAATATTTAGGTAATCTAGGTACCTTTTAAAACATATATATATGAAAAAATAACATTTATGTAAGCAAATGCACATATATGCATATATATTTATATATCATTTTACAAATATTGGTATGTATTGTGAAAATTTTTATTTTTACCCACAATAAAAAATAAAAATTAAAAAAAAAAAAAGAAGGAATTGTAACTATGACATACAGTTGTTGTGAGGATTAAATGAGCTCATTTTCAAGAAACACTTTGTATAAAATGTCTGGCACAAAATATTCCTTCAATACTTTAAGCTATTATCATTACCAGTGTAGTAATTTTTACTATTAACTAGACAAAGCTATCCTGAATGAGTCAAATCTGGTGTCCTATTTAAAATGATCTAAATTAATTATATGCTTTGCTCCCAGCTTCTCATCAGAAAAACCTGAATCTAGTCATTCCCCCTAAATCTTCACAGGACCTTAAAAAGTCAGTTAAGTAATTTAAAGTCTGTAACACAGATAGAAGACATTACTGCTATAATTTAGTAAATTACCTCGTATGGTAAGCTAAATATTTCTTCTTCTGCTCAATAAGTTAATTCATTTCTCAGAACTCTTATCATTGATAAAAAGGCAGTGGCCACCAGAGGTTCCGAGAGATGGGAGAGGGAAGAATAGGTGTAATATGGGGGAATTTTCGGGACATTGGATTTGTCCTGCATGACATTGCAATAATGGATACAGGCCATTATATATATTGTCATAACTTACAAAATTGTGCAGGACAAAGTGTTAACTATAATGTAAACTGTAGTCCATGGTTAGTAGGAATGCCTCAATATGGGTTCATCAATTGTAACAAATGTACCATACTAATGTAGGATGTTGTTAATGTGGGAAAGTGTGGGAGGGGGAGGAAGTGGAGCATATGGGAATCCCTTATATTTTTTATGTAACATTTATGTAATCTAAAGCTTCTTTAAAAATAAAAAAATAAAAAAATTATATATAAAAAGAGTAATTCACTTCTCATTGGTGAGACCTTTTTACAGGCTTATGAGTTAACACAGACTTTGGTTCTAACTCTACCACCTATGGGCTAAATAATATTAGGCAATTATAAATTATCACAGTCTCATTTTTTTCATTTTTAATATTGTAATAAGAGACCTTCCTTCACTCTCTATAAAGCACTTTGTAAACTGCAAAATACTATTTTATACTAATAATCGTAGAAAAGTAATCATAGTCTATACTATATAAACTATTATATTACTAGTATATGATTACTTTTCTACGATTATTAGTATAAAATTTGTACAAACTAGTTTGTGCCACTTTTGGAAGGTGACATTTAAAAAAATAAGCTCTGTTTTATATTCAAACACATCTTTGAATATTCCTGGGAATTCACCTGCAAAAGTGCTGACAACACATTATAAAAATTCTATCCAAAAAAGGAAGACATTTGCTCTCCATCTTTGTGTCCTAATCCCTTCCCCTGAAGCCATGGAGAACATTTTCAGCTCTGGATCACCCCCCTGCCCCAAAGTTTGCAAATTTTCTTTTCCTCAAATTTTCCTTGAGGTGGTGTCAAGCTAAAATTATTTTATTTGTTGTCAGAAAATGAAAATGAAATACAGAGTGAGATGCCAAAATCCACAGAATAAATATTAAATGGAATGCTCCTTTACAATCTGATAAGGTAGTTGGATTGAGCAAATCACTTTGAGTGAAGAAAGGTCAACTATGTATCAAAAAAACTACCATAATCATCAAGGGAAAATGGAGAGATATCTGACCTGGAATTCAGGTAGTGTGTGTGGTTTAGTGGGTTTGTTTTAACTTATTCATATGCTACTACAAGGACTACATCAAAACAGACTCACAAAACAAGAGTGGAGGGTCATCAGTCACATATAGCTGTGTGATCTAGATCATTCTATCTATTCAGAAAGATACTAAATAAGGGCATCATTTCTAGATTACTGAAGAGGAATTTAGAAGAAATGCACAATCATAATTAGTAATAAAAAATAACATTTAGTGATATTTCAATAATTGCTTATATTTTTATAGATCCTTAAGAGTTAACAGGATGATTCTTTCTGTACTCTTCACTACCTGTAAGGTTTATAAGGCACGTATCCTTATTTTACAGTTTCAAGAAATAGTTATGAAAATAATTACTTAGTAGAAAAGCTGGAATTAAAATCTTAGTCTTCTACTTACTAGAAAATCATAAATTGAGAAAATAAATAAGTAATACAGGCAAATGTCAATTACCTATGGAAGCATTCAACTGTAGCCTGCTTCCCCTCTGTCACTCAATTGCTTCAGGGACACTGAAAGTCACACTGAACTCCAATTAAACAAAATGTTTCTGATTCTACCTAGTGAAAACCCAGAGAAAAGTGTCTACTCTAAAGAAACAGCAACTCTAATAAGCCACCCATATATCATTTATTCCGTTTTTAACGTAGCATGATTTTAAAATCAAAGTATGGCAAATTTGAAATTAGTCTGAAATGAAAAAATATTCAAAAATGTTTCAGAATGCTTTCAAATTACTTTTTTTTTTCCTTCCAGATTCCTCCTCCTATAATTTCCTAGTTAGGGACACAAGGAACAAAATCAGAGAAAAGCGAGAACAAAAAATGGAGAAGAGCAGGACACACTGTCACTTATTAAACTAGCAATATGATCTAAAGCTTTAGCAATTTAGCTTCCTCATCAGTTAGAACTGAAAGGTAAGAGCTAGAAGGGGCTTTAGACACCATCTAGTGCAACCATTATTATACAGAAAAGCAAGGAACAGTGGGTCTAACCCTAAGTCACAGGGTGAGTTAGGCACTGTATGAACAGTGCCTAGTTCATACACCTCTTTTTCATTTATGTAAACCCCTGCCTAGCACAAAGCTTAGCAAATTGCAGCTGCTCAGTAAATGTTTACCCTGCTGAAGTGTAAAGGATCTTTTGTTGTGCTATATATTCATAGGGCTGTCCCTACCAGAGGACTGGAAGCTAATCTTATAATACATTACTCTGACTTCTGGTGATAAAAGAGATTTGGCAAATTACTACTACTAAATACTGTAATTTAACACACTATTTAAACAGAGGCCTTCTACAATTCAACCTGGAGGAAATGGTCTGGGAGAGCAGTATGGCAGGTAATTTTAATTGGCTATCTGTTCAGCCAAGTGTGCCTGATATTAAGGAAAGGATAGATTAATGTTGGAAAATTTGGCCTCTCACCTGGCACGCTTGTTTTAGAAAAATCCACTTTATTCACTGATGTGAATGCCATGAACACAACAAGGAATGAAAATTTATTAAAATCCCCAACGTAATTTGCCAAAATATAAAACAGAAACCAGACAACTCTTCAGTCACTAAATTGAAAGCATTTATTGAATCATATTCTCATAGCCTAAAAGACTAAACGAAACTGTTAAGAGGTGGTCAGTTTAGCCTCTATCTCACTGGTAAGAAAAAGAGCCAACACAATACAAATATCACCAGGAAACAACAGGAGCAGGCTGAGTGATGTGGAATGAGCTAGTCCAAGATGAGTTGGCTCAGCTTGAATAAATTGGTCTTTTCACTCCCTGGAAACAAGAGAGGTAAACTGAACACATCAGCCAAGCCTGCAATCAGAGACTGCACAAGTTAGCTGATGAGGGCTTCTAATCTCCAAGGGAGAAGCTCCCTCTTCTTCACAAATACAGGAATTATGATCTTTTTTTTTTTAGGAGGCACCAGGGATTGAATCTGGGACCTCGTATGTGGGAGGCAGGCACTCAACTACTGAGCTACATTTGTTCCCTTGAATTATGATTTTTTAAAAACATTTTGAAGTAAAAATTATATGTAAACGTATTTCACATCTGCTAGATTAGTTTTATCCTATGTACTTATTTTCCCAGATTTATTTTTTCCATAATTTGCTTTTCTAGGTTTCCTTACCTGGCCACTTTAATCCACAGTAAATATTTTATAGAACTAATTTTCTATTATGATAGAATTTTAAAGATCTAGCTTTAATCATTAAAATTTTTTTCAAGATACTACTTATAACCTAATAAATATAAAGCATTCAATGAGTCTGGTGTTTTGAAGAGCTATCAGGATGAATGCAAAATATAACCCTTCAGTCCTACTAATGTGAAGAAGTACCTGAATAGTTTTATAAAAATATTTACATATATATTCATTCATTTCAAATATATGTTTCTATGTTCAGGCCTGTCACATACTCTTAGTAGGTTATACCCTTTATCAATGCTTAAAAATATAACTCTGTCCTGTTCAATACTTTAATTTTTATACTACAAGATAATATTGGCACTCTAGCTTTCTTTTTTATTCTACTTGCTGGCTTCTTCTACAGCCCCCACCTTCCCAACCTACTACTTTATTTTCAATCTGGTGTCATTCTAGAAATGTCTTAAATAAATAGCATATAAGTAATTGGTTACCTATTACCACCCTCTAGTGGTTATTCTTAGCATATTTAAATATACATTTTTCTATCAATGTAAAAAATGAATCAGAATTCCATCATAATTATAAAATTAGCTCCAAAACAACTCTAAAACAGAATTTCTGGAAGGATTAAATGATTTCCCAATGTCACAACAGTATAGTGAGATATTTCATTTATTAGATTACATGTCTTCTTGTCATCTAAGTTTGACTACATAACAGATGATCAAAGGAAAAACATTTTTAAAGTTAGCAACAAATTATAGAAAAAACATGCCCTGAAATGACAAAAAGTATGAGATAAAGTTTTTATTTATAGTGAAAAGCCAGATTGTTCACCTACAATTTCAGGGACAAAGAGTAGATGAATGTGGATCTGTTGTCTCCTGTTGTGAGCAAGTGTTTTGATTCTTCATGAAAGGTTAGGAACCGATAATTCACATGTGGTGAGACTAAATTTCAGAAGGCCGTATCTGAGGGAGATCAAAAGTGAGACACAGAAATAAATAAAAGGAAAAAAAAAAGTGAGCAACACAAGATATTCTGTCAATAATTAGAAAAATGTATACTGGGTGATGATGGCTATTTTTTTAAGGGCCTTTACAAGACTTTTTAGGGAAGTGGTTGATTCCAGGCCACAGGTAGGGAAAACACAGGTGCTTCTTGTGGCAGTGGAGAGTATGTGCTCAAAAAAAGAAGGGGGCCTTTTGAAAGGGCACCAGAAGCAACCTGAAAGAGTTCCCAATGGCCAAAGCTGGAACAATTTGAGCAAAATAAATAACAATAGTATTGGATTATAACCCACAGAATCAAATAAATATACATGAGTGCAAACTCATATAAATAACTGAATAAATAAATGGAGGAGAAGGGACAGCTTTTACTTATAGATGAACTGCATTTAATAAATATAGAGGGAATAAGGGATATAGATTAATATTAGATTAGGCAAGACCCACTAAAAGATGCTAAAATTATGGGAGAAATAGGATTTATACAATCTAAAAAAGTTATTTTGAGGGGAAATAGTAACTCTACAGTGAAGAAATCTGGCAGATAACACCTTTAACCAAGTGATTAAGGTTAGAATCACCAATAAGTCAAGTTGATACACATGCCCCCTGATATGTGATCAGAAGGGCACATCACTCTTGTGGCATTCTTGCCAAAAATGCATACTCTCAATCTAATCAGGAGAAAATATCAGATAAATCTGAAGTGATGGACAGTCTACAAAAAACAGTACTCTTCAAAAGTGTCAAGGTCATGAAAGACAAGGTATGACTGAGAAACTGACATTCTGGAAGAGATTAAGGGGACATGACAGTGCTATGTGTGATCCTGGACTGAATCTTGGAACAGCAAAAGGGCATTAGTGAGAAAACTGGTGAATCCAAATGAAGTCTATATTTAGCTAATAGCATTGTACTAATGTTAATGTGTTGATTTTGATAGCTGTATAATAGTTATGAAAGATGTTAACATTAGGGGAAGGTGGGTGAAGGGTATATGGGAACTCTGCAACTTTTCTATAAATCTAAAAATTTTTCAAAATTAACACATTTTATCCAGACAGTAGACTGGGCACTACATAGATCATCATATTTGATTCTCCCAACAACCCTACAAAGTTGGTGTAATTATCTCTATTTTATAAGCTAAGAACTTGAGACTTGGAGAGATTAAGTGGGAAGTTAAAGCACACACAGCAAGATGTTGGGTCAGGACTGCAACCTTGCTATGACTGGCTCAAAGTTTGTGTTCTACCATGTTATGATGAGCACATGCCCATACATTTACACACCCAAGAAACACAGGTGATCTCTTCCACGAACTGATTAAAATGTTAAAGTGGCAGCAATGCTAAAAATAGAAAGCCTATTTTTAGAACCTAGTGACACATTTTCAATTTGCTTAATACATATGGTATTGGGGAAACAGAAGATTTGGTCTTACATTAATAAAGGGGAATATACCAAATATTTGAGAAGTTATTTTAATTTATCAGGACATCCAGCAAGTCTTACAGAATTGACAAATTACAGCACACTGCCATGCTTCCTCCTATGAATAAAAGAAAGGTTGCCTTGTAATAAGGGCCATTTTCAACCCCCACAGGCATAGGAGTTTTATTATATAGTTCAAATATACCTAGGTAAAGAAAACATAAGTGACTTTTCAGATATTTCTTCGTTTTTTTCCTTGAAACATTATACCATTGACCTATATAACCTATATATGCAAAGGACCAGCATATCAAAACTCAGAGATATCGACAAATAATAAAACGCTCCTGGTGGAAGAATACTTTTTCCCCCTTTTTAGTGATATATGACTCACAAACAAATATATGAGTGTTACATTACAGTACTGATAGGTTATTTCATCTTGTGAATTATGATAATCAGAATTAAAGTCTCAAAACAAACTGGTTGCTTTAGTCAAATGTAACTGAATTAAATCATTGATGGATTGTGTTCTCAGCAATGCAGGAAGATGGCTCTACCAAGAGAGGGCTATGTAAACTTCATTGTCTGGCTTCAGGTTATATGTTTGCTTCTCAACTTTGATGTGATTTCTCATTAAGAAACTGAATTTATTTTGCCACATTATTCTTTCTAATATACACTAGAGACATTCTAACAGAAAAAGATCACAAAACAAAACAGGAAAATGCATATTTTTTGATACCACTAGCTAAATGATAAAAGCACAAGCTTAAATGCTAGGAGATGTTCTAAATAAACCAACAAATTCTCATACACTCGTTCATAGGAATTTAATCTAAAAATTAATATATCAATGATGTATTATAATGAACATGGTCAAAAGTGTAGTTGAGGAGAACAACTTGCCCTCTGAGCAAGGACTAAATCAGATGGTTTAATTCACTTCAAAACAAAGTATCTGTATCAAGAAAAACAATAACAAAATGAAACAAAAATGCAGATTGCATGAAACTATGAATATGAAAATTATCTATGTTTTATATAGCATTTTCACCCATTAAGAGTAGATTTTCAAACCACTTGGTAATTATTTTCTCATTCATTTTCATATCATTGAAATATGTAGGAACAGTTAATTTTTTTATATTTGCTGATGGACAACAGCAAATCTGAAACTCCAGTCTAGCTCTGTTGACTCCCTTATCCAAAGCTCTTTCACTGAATCATAACACATCTAAGCTATTTACCATGTGTACTGAAGAATACAGAATAGCTTTGTCACAATGTATTAGAAAGAGAAAATACATTATAGTTGTGTTTAGCAGTCTACCTGATTCCATTTTCATATCTGAGGACATTTTAAAATTCAGTACCTTAAAATCACCTTTTGGTGCTATAGAAATTACTGCCTTAATTATTGAAACTATCTTCTCAATACAGACGGACAGACAAAGAGATAGATAATCTTGGGCTACGTCCTTTTAGCCCTAATTTCCACCTACAAGGTAGGTAAAATTTAGGTGTATTGCCCATCCACCAGGAGATCGGCTTTGGATATGTTAATGTTTGCAAAATCTATATTAAGGTATCCAAGTAGAGATGTAAAGTAGGCAGCTGGATATATGAGTCTGGAAAAAGGAGAAGCATCTGGGATGGATATTAGAATGTAAACCCCATGATGAGAGGAATTTTTGTCTAATTGGTTAAACTCTGTGCCTTTAGCACCTACAACAATATGGCACGTAATACAAACTCTATAAATATTAGAAATGCATGGAATTGCTATGATATTACACTCTTTTTGATCTATATAAATAGCAATTTCTTATGGTTCCACCTAATACTTGTTGAATAAGTGATAAACTATAATTCTTCATTTCACAACTTCTCCTCTGGGCTTGAGCTAGAAACACTGCTGTCTTTTTGGAAAATGAGTAGAGCAGAGTGAGTAGAGGTGCCCTGGGTTGGGGTCTTGCTCCTTTTTGATCTTTAGGGTCTCAGGCTCCCTCTTTCCCTCCCTAGTGCGTTATACACATTGAATAAAACATTTATCGTTGGTGGTGGTGATGACAGCAATTTCCTTTTCTGGATATTTCCTAGAAGTAAGTATTACAAAATTTAGAAGTAGCCACTAGTAAATTATATTGGTTTTAAAACATTTACAATACCCTTCTCAGTTGTTTAATTACCAGTTTATAGCTAAAATAACTCAGTAACAAGAGGATTATTTCTCCAAAGTCATAGCAGAAGAGTAGGGAAATAAACTCAAATTCCCCAACTTCAGTTTTGTGCTCAATTCATTACAACCTGTCTCTGCAACTGACTATATAGAAATATTAAATATATGCATGTATAGGTATGCTCCTAGGCTATTTAGTTACCTTAAGGGATTTTTTTGTACTTAATTTAATTTTCTTTCTATGCTATGTTACATTTAGAAACTTCTGCAGAAAAATCCAATTACTTATAGTTTTATGTGGATAGTTTACCTGGCTAGATTATCATGTAAAAAATCTCTCCTTCTCAAACACACCCACGCAATATTTTAAAAATAATATGTCTAATGCTTCAAAATTACCACACTGCTATGGAAAATTTCAGTAATAGCTATCTTTTTTGGTTTATCGTGTCAAACTATTTACTTAAATTATTTCTGTTCTGTTTCATAAAGAAAAGCTGTTCCTGAAGTGAAAAAAAAAAAAGCTTAGTAATTTTAATGGCAAAAAAGCTGTGGACAGCTGTGCAAATCTAAGCATGGCACTCTGATATAACAACTTCTAGGATCACAAGTCTACTATCCACTTAATATGAAGATTAATTTTCTTTAAAATCCAAAAGCTGCCTCTGGTATCCTACACAGCATACAAATAGAATGGTAACGAGAAACATAACATATGTAAAATTACAGGAATAATAATATTTTGATATGTAGCTTTAAAGAATAATTTGTTGAATACTAATAATCTCCATATAAAGCGGAAAAACTTAACTCGTTTTTAAAGAAAGTGAAGCACATCACTTTTGAAACATAAATAGTTGCTGCTAATAAGGAATCTTTCACCAGGCAGTTACAACGTTAGATGAATTATATAAATTCCGAAGAATGTGTTTTATCTAATAATACGGAAAAAGTCACATCCCACAAAACTTTCTGCTCTGACTTGTGTTAAGCAATGAATGTTCTCCCCCATCATGTGGTTTGGATTTTTCTTCCTTTGTTGTATTAAATCTGATCCAGATAGTGAACTGTGATAGCAGGCACATCTCTATATCCCCTTAAATCTCTCTGCCTTATGCCCATGTGAGATCTTCAAAAATTATAAATCAAATTCCAGAGGTATGACATAAAATTGCATATAAATGTATAATGAACGGTTAAATCTCAATTCCTTAAAGGTACAGAGGATCATTATCTACTCTTCCCTTCTGTTGTGAAAACATCATGTCCCACAAACCTGCAAAATTAAGCTACCCGACCAACAAGTACAAGCTGCTTAGCTCCTAAATTGAGGTGATAAAATGTGCAAAGGAAAAGTGACCTTAATTCCAGGACAGAAAAAAAAATGCACTAAAACCCATCTCTTTCAGCTGAGCCTTCATTCAATATTGAAACAAGTAATCTCAAATTCTATGGTTTTGGCTGCTGCTCAACCCTATTTCACTCAACTGGGGACTGAACAAAGCAAAATAAAAAGGAGCTTTAATGTCTTTTCTTCTCTTTTTTGCTATACTACACTGACAACATCTTATTTGTTAATTAAACTTTCTTTTCCTTAAAAAAAATAAGACCATGGAATACTATGTTGGACACTGGAGGAAGAAGGCATAAAATAAAAGGCATAATTTTAAGGAGTCAGATTTTTAAAAATTCTAGTGAGAGATGCAAAATATCCACTAGATATTTTGGATGATAAAACTAATACAGGGAAGCGGAAGTGGCTCAAGCAGTTGAGCACCTGCTTCTCACATGGGAGGTCCTGGGTTTGATCTCCAGTGCACCCTAAAACCAAAAAGCAAAAAACAACAAGCAAACAAATGAAAAACCAACTCAGGGGAGTTAATGTGGGTCAGTGGTTGAGTGCTGGCTCCCCACATATGAGGTCCTGGGTTCAAGCCCCGGCCCTAGTACCTAAACAAACAAACAAACAAACAAACAAAAAAGCCCAATACAAAGAACACATTTCAAAAATACAAAGTGAGAAGGTAAGAATTTAATACATCCAGGGTAGACACAGAGGCAGGCTGGGTCGACATAGAGGCAGGCCAGGTAGCTGGGGTTCCTCTCACAGATTGCACATGAATCAAGATGGCTCTATTCTGATGGCTGAAAGGTTCAAGTACATTATCTAATTTCTCTCATCCACTAAAGAGATGGGGCTATGAATTCAAGTCATTAGAGACCATGAACATAGTTAATAATGACTATAATTTGCCAAATTTACTGGCACCCTCAAAACAATTTTTGGTTTTGTAGACTTTGTGTCTCTTATATAAGAAGAGAATGCATTCATTACTGTGTTTGCGCTAACAATAACCAGCATAGGACCATCATGACAGGGTGGGAGAGGTAATTTTTATTCATTACCTTATTTGCCGTAATAATTTAAAGAAGATACATCATTTCTAATTTTGCTATCTTATAATTCAAAATAATAATGCAATACAATCCTAAGTTTATGCAAAAAAAAATTTTTTTTAAAGAGGTACCAGAGATTGAACCCAGGACCTCATACATATACATGCAAAGCATGCACTCAACCACTGAGCTATACCCACTCCACTATGCAAGATCTTTTGATAGAAATGACAAGTGTTCTAAAGGGAAAAGATGGAATGTAAAATGATGAGAAAATACTTTTCATGTATTTTTTATTTGGGTTTTTGATACCTCAATAATACAAGGGAACTAGAGGAACACAGAAATTCTTTATTGTTTTATCATTACATAAATCAAATACAGTTTCTTTTCCAGTAATAGCCTATGGATAAATTTCCAATATACAACCCATTTCTTGAGGGCAAAGAAATTATAGAAATGACGCCAGTTCGATGGTAACTTCAATAATAAATTCTCCTTAGTTGTACAACCTGAAGATTAAGAAATTTTATATACTTTCCTGAAGTCTTTCACTAAAAACTGATGAGCAGTTGGAAGCATTATTTTCTGATCACTACTTATATAGTGATTCCAAAACTCAAACTAAACAACAATAATCTTAAATTCATAACCCAACATTTTGGGGTTACTGGTTGGCAAAAAAAGTTAGTCTGTCACTATAGTAACAGCTACCATTTATTGAGTGCTTATTCTATTCTAGTGCTTTACCTATTTTATTTTGCTTAAGTCCTAACAACACTATAAAAAAGACTTAAGTCCTATTTTAAAGATGTAGCTCAAGTGGCTGAGCGCCAGCTTCCCATGTACTAGGTCCCAGGTTCAATCCCTGGTACATCCTAAAAACAAACAAATGAAAAAACCAGCTCTCATTGGGGAGCAGATGCAGCTCAGTGGTTTAGCGCCTGCTTCCCACGAACGAGGTCCTAGGTTCAACCCCTGGTACCTCCTAAAAAAAAAAAATAATAATAATAATAATAATAAAAGATAAGGAAACTGAGGCTTAGAGAAATAAAGAACTTGCTCAACCAGAGTTGGGGATTGAATCATATCCCCCACAAAAGGCATGCTCAGATCCCAACTGCTGGTCCTGTGGGTGTCAACCCATTTGTAAACAGTACATTTGAAGATGTTATTGGTTACAGTGTGTCCAAACTGAATGAGGATGGGCCATAATCCAGTATGACTTAAGTCCTCATAAGCAAAGGAAAATTGGACACAGAGATAAGCTACTAGGCACAGTCAGAAGCTGGAAGTCACTGGGACCCAGAAGAGAAAGGAAAAGATGCTGTCATATGCACTGCTATGTGACAGAAAAGCCAAGGACCAAGGATCACCAGTAGCCAGCCCCAGAACGCCACAGTCCTTGGGGAGAAAGCATCACGTTACTGATGCCTCAATTTTAGACTTCTCCTAACCTTAAAATGGTGGACCAAAAAATTCCCTTTGTTCAAACCAACCGATCATATGGTATTTGTTTTAGCAGCTGGTAAAGTAATACAACAATCAGTGGTAGAAGTGAGCTCTGAATTCAAGTGAGACTAACTTTAAAGCACCTTCTCTGCAAGATTTTTTTTTTGTTAATCAAATTAATGAGCTACAAATCTGAAATATGAAATTTTAACCAGCATCTAACAGTATTTCCAAAGTCTGATTACTTCTCCTATGTTTCCAGAATGAAAAGTAGACACCATAGTCATTTATTGTTGCTAGATCCAATCTGAAACATACATTGTAGGTATACCAAAAGTTGTCTGTTTAGTTAACAGATTAGATCTGCTATATGTAAATAAAATCAAATTTTGCTAATAGAATCATCTATGACCTCTTACAACATTCTGCCAAAACTATCATAGGATTTCACATTCTAAGAGCATAAGTGGCTACTATAATTTCATAGAATATGAAAACAGTCCTGGTGGCACACCTAGCACTTAATTATCACATAGGACAAGATATTTTATTATTTAAATAAAAATCTGGATGTTCAGATTCTAATCATGAAATTAATTACTGGAAGTGTTAAATGTACGGTTTATTTTCCCCCTAACTGAACTGAAATTTTACAGGCATAAGGCTGACAAGAACCTTTACAATTCATCTAGGACATCCTGCAAAGACCCTTAATACCTATTCATTAGAATCCCCAGAAAGGAATCCATTCTTTCATTTAAAATATCCAAGTATTTCACAACACTTAAAATCAGACAAATTACCTTAATGTTACAAAAACAATGCTGTTTATTGGTACCAAGAGAAACCCAGCAAAATGCACAGAACTGTGATCACCAAGATTATTGAAAACGAGTGGGGAAATAAGATTAAGTTCTCTTGAACCTGAGATACTTGCTAATTAAGAGATATCTTAATTATCTGTTGATTAAGCAATCACAAAAGAAATGGTTAAGGTATCATTTCCCACTCTATAGTACTAACAAGGGATGAACCAAAAAGTTGACACAAAGACATAAGGCTCTTATTATAAACTTATATAAAACAGCAGAATTTTTAAAAAGGCTTATACACAGCTCTTTCACATCAGTTAACTTTGATTCCTAACATTTTCCCAGACAAGTGTTTCTATTACCTTTCTTAAAGATGTCACCATGGCTCAGCAGCTACCATGATGAGTTAACGAACTAAAAAGATGGTTTCTCATGCACACACAATTCATTTCCACATCCACGAGAAAATAATCAGCAAGAATAACTAATAGAGTTAACCAAAGCAGAGTGAGAACTGAAATGAAAGCTGGAGGTTTATGAATTCACCTCAGATTTCGTAGGCAGGAGACGAACTTCAATACATATGTTTTTTATCATTTAATTATACTTTTACTTCCACAACTTTATGTTCAAATTCTATTTTAAAAATAGAATTTTTAAAAAAAATTCTGAGTAATGAACACAGGAGATGATAGCATTCAGGGAAAAAATGAAAGCTCTTAGATGAAATGAAATCTTGGCTTAGAATTTCCTTACTTATTGTAGTCTTGGTTTCAAGAAAAATATTGTTTTCTTAATTCTGCAACACTGATTTCTAATTCTTCTCATTACCTTAAAAAAGAAAATTATTTGAAACATCCTCTTTACCAAATGGCACATATTATTAATATTTACAATTTCCTCCTTCTACCAAAAGTGCTCATTTACTTTCTTTCACATTAACATGCACAAAATGAATATTTGTTAACTATCATTTTTCTAAAAGCAAATGATGACAACAAGAAGCTATCATACACAGAGCACCTATATACTAGGCACGACAGACATTATCACTGCTCCTCACAAAAACCCACATACAAATGAGGACCTTGGTAAAGTTAGGTATCTTGACCGAGGTCATAAAATGTACCAAGCCAAATCTTATAGACCCAGATAATCATCACCATGCTCTCTCATACTAATACAGCTCATCCTAACTTTGGCATAAATAGCAATCTGTACTTTAGAAAGAATTTTCACCTCCAAGAAACTTATTCAACTCTTGAGCCTCACATAAAAAGCAGATATTATTTCCTTCATTAGTAGGGAAGAAAACAAGAGGAGTGCAGAGGGTAAATGGGTTTTCTGATCTCCCAAAGCAGATGTGAGGGCATTGGTGCACGGGCTTTAGCCTTCAGACCCAGTGTTCTTTTCAATACCCCAGCCTTGCCACAAGAGTTGGAAGGGTATGTATCTGTATCAAAGTACCTGGACAGGTACAACTCCTTGAAGACTCTGATAGTTCTCCAATCTTCACATTTATCACACAGTTGCTCACCATTTTTATTATTCATTTAATATCCATGTAAAGATAGAATTTTATATACATTCTCCTTTATTTGAAAATCAAATCTGTTTAAATAGAAAGGCTATGAGTGTTGTTCCTAAGTTTATTCTCTTCTATCGGAACCTCTCTACAATTGTGTTCCAATCACAAATACAAAAATTCTGGGCATGTAAATAACCAAATAATACTGAAAACTGGGTTCAAGGAATAAACAGTGTTTTCTTCCATAAAATATTAACACGGTGGCCTGCAAACCTGAATTTCTGCACATGGTATCTCTTTCTACCTCAGGCCAAGTGATGTAATCTCACATAAATAATGAGGGGAAAAGACTGATTTAAGAATGGCTGGGATCTTTACAGTAAAAAAAAAAAAAAAAAAAGCAAGTGAGTCACTGCATTTAGGTCACAGTAAAATGAATCACATTATTAGTCATGAATAAAACAACACCTGCTTAACTATACATCTAGAAAACTAGACTAATTTCATCTGCTCTAATTCATGGTGTCAAATATAAAGATAAAGGACTATCAAATATACAAGGGAAAATTGGAAATGATGTTTAGAATACCTATAATTCAACTATCTTTTTTAATCTGGCTCAAAAGATACTTGACAACTCATGAATTATGTAGTGAAAAGCCTTTTATAATATAGGCATACCTCAGAGATACTGCAGGTTCTGTTCCAGACCACTGCAATAAAGTAAAATCACAATAAAACGAGTCACACAAATTTTTGGTTTCCTGGTGCATATTAAAATTATGTTCACATTATACTGTAGTTTATTAAGTGTGCAATAGCATTTCATTATGTCTAAAAAACACTGTACATAACTTAATTAAAAGAGTTTATTGATGAAAAATGCTAATCATTATCTGAGCCTCCAGCAAGTCATAATCTTTTTGCTTGTGACTCCATGTTCATGGCTGCTGACTGATCAGGGTGTGGGTTGCTGAATGTTGTGGTGGCTGTAGCAACTTCATAAAATAAGAAAGTAATAAAGCGCTCTGCATCAATTAATTCTTCCTTTCATGAAACAGTTCTCGGTAGCATGCAAGGCTGTTTGAGAGCATTTTACCTACAGTAGAACTTCTTTAAAAATGGGTGTCAATCCTCTCAAACGTTAGTTTTATCCACTAAGTTTATATAATATTCTAAATTCTTTGTTGTCATTTCAAAAATGTTAAAAGCATCTTCAGGAGTGGATTCCAATTCAAGAAACTACTTTCTTTGCTTATCCATAAGAAGCAATTCTTCAGCTGTGCAAATTTTATCATAAGATTGCAGCAGTTCAGTCACATTTTCAGGCTCCACTTCTAATACCAGTTCTTTTGCTATTTCCATCACATATGCATTAAGTTCCTCCAGTGAAGTCTTGAACACCTAAAGGTCATCAGTGAGGGTTGGAATCAACTTCATCCAAACTCCTGTTAATACTGATATTTTGACTTCCCAAGAATCACAAATGTTCTTCATGATATCTAGAATGGTGAATCCTTTCCAGAAGGTTTTCAATGGACTTTGCTCAGATCCATCAGAGGAGTGTAGGCATCTATGGACGCCATAGCCATATGAAACTTATTTCTTAAATAGTAAGACTTGGATGTCTAAATAACTCCTGGATCTATGGGCTGCAGAATGGATGCTGTGTTAGCAGGCATGAAAACAACATTAATCTCATTGTACATCTCCATGAGAGCTCTTGGACGACCAGATGCATTGTCAATGAGAGTAATACTTTGAAAGGAATCTTTTTCTCTGAGCAGTAGGTCTCAACAAGGGGCTTAAAACATTCACTGTACCGTGTTGTAAACAGATGTGCTATTATCCAGGCTGGGTTATTCTATTTATAGAGCAAAGGCAGAGTAGTCAGCATAATTCTTAAGGGCCCTAGGATTTTCTGAATGGTAAATGAGCACTGGCTTCAACTTAAAGTTACCAGCTGCATTAGTCCCTAACAACAGAGCCAACCTGTCCTTTGAAGCTCTGGAGCCTGGCATTGACTTCTCCTCTCTAGCTATGAAAGTCCTAGATAGAACGCTGTTTCATTTACATGGAAAATATGTTGTTTAGTATAGCCATCTTCATCAATTCTCTTAGCTGGATCTTCTGGATAACTTGCTGCAGCTTCTATATCGGCACTTACTGCTTCACCTTACACTTTTTTTTTTTTAAGATTTTATTTATTTATTCATTTATCCCCCCCTTGCTGCTTGTGCTCGCTGGGTCAGCTAACCACGCCATGCGGGCAGGCTTGCCTTCACCAGGAGGCCCCGGGAACCGAACCCGAGTCCTCCCATATGGTAAACGGGAGCCCTACTGATTGAGCCACAGCCGCTTCCCATTCACCTTACACTTTTATTTTTATTTTATTTTACCGGGAGGTCCCAGGGATCGAACCCAGGTCCCTCCATATGGCAGACGGACGCCCAACCATTTGAGCCACATCTGCTCCCTCACCTTACACTTTTATGTTATAGAGATGGTCTCTTTCCTTAAACCTCATGAACCAACCACGGTTAGCTTCAAAACTTTTCTTCTGCAGCTTCCTCACCTCTCTCAGCCTTCATAGAACTGAAGAGAGTTAGGGTCTTACTCTGGATTAGGTTTTGGCTTAAGGGAATAGCTGATTTGATCTTCTATATAGACCATAAAAACTTTATATCAGCAATATGGCTGTTTCTCTTTCTTATCATTCATGTGTTCAATGGAGTAGCACTTTTCATTTTCTCCAAGAACTTTCCCTTTGCATTCACAGCTTGGCTAACCGTTTGATGCAAAAGGCCTAGCTTTTGGTCAATGCTGGCTTTCAACATGCATTCTTCACTAAGGTTAATAATTTCTAGCTTTTGATTTAAAGTGATAGATGTGACCCTTCCTTTCACTTGAACACTTCGAGGCCATTGTAGAGTTATTAATTGGCCTAATTTCAATATTATTGTGTCTCAGGGAATAGGGTGGCTTGAGGAAAGGGTGAAAGATGGGGGAATGATTGGGCGGTGGAGCAGTCAGAACACACACACATATTTATTAAGTTCACTGTCTAAAATGGGCACAGGTTGTGGCACCCCAAATCAATTACATAGTAATATCAAAGATCACTGACCACAGATCACCATAAAAAAACATAATACTAATGAAAAAGTTTGAAATATTGAAAGGATAACCAATATGTGACATAGACACGATGTGAGCATATGCTGTTGGAAAAATGGTGCTGTAAGACTTGCTTGATGCTGGGTTGCTACAAACCTTCAATTTGTGAAAAATGCAGTATCTGTAAAGCACAATAAAACAAGGTATGCCTGTATTATTGGTCATAATTTCAGTTATTCTTAAAATAATGTTTAATGAACACTCATCAGATACTCACTTTTGTAAAACAGCAATATCTACAGCCATTTTAAGTCTTTTGTCATCTTAGTTTTTATTCTGATGCTTCCTTGAAAACAAGTGCAATCAACTACAGGCCAGAATGCTTCATCTTCAAAAGACATGACTGACTATCTCAGAGATCCATGGAAAGGACCATGTGAGGTATTATGGGGCACAGGCTTCTAATGACATTGCTTAAATAACTTTGACAGCATACCACTGGACTGAGTCAAGATCTCCAGAACTCTACTGAAAAAGCCAATAGGTTCGTGAGACTGCTAACACAAGATCAAGCAGAACAAAGATTAACTACCTAGGAGTGAATAAACTGATAAAGAATGATTGTAGTTTTGTTAGAATTATTGCTGATGTTTTAATGTTGTATTTTGAGATATAAGGAATCCTTTACTTCTTCTTTTAAATTACCTATAATTCATAAAACAGTCATGCCTTTCTCCCTGCTTGATCCCTCTAGAATTTGAAAACTCTTATTAAATAATCAGTTATGGCAAAATAATTATTTGCATAGTTTCAATCAGAATCTTTCCTGCTTGTTGACAGGACATAAGTGGACACTGGTTACATAACCAAGGCTTTGACTGGAATGTCATGTTGGAGAATGATTTAAGTAGACATGACCAGAGACTTTTAAGGAACTAAGGTTGACTTTATGGCACCAATGCTTACAAAACTCTCTTAGGAAAACCAGTCTGGTACCTAGCTCCAGGGTTCCCAGACTTACAGGTAAGTAAAAAAGATTATTTTCTGGCAAGCATAGGAATTCTGTGATACTTTGGGGACTTCGAGAAAGAAGACTTCACCCAAATCTATAGGTACTGAGGCTTTTAAAAGCCCAACTGGAGATTTCTTATGAAAACTACCCAAAACAAACTTAGGCCTTTACACCTATATAAATAATCAGGCCAAATCTAATAAAACCAGCCATATTTTATGATCAAGAATAATCTTTTGGGGGTTACCTTTGACCAAAAGGAGGGTACTGTAGAGAGAAATTCTGTTTTAGTAAAAACTATAGCACACTCCTGTGGGTTATCCAGTTCTACTCCTGTTCATTGTCTGAAGTATTTTGCATTCCCTTTGTAAACTGCAGATAACTGCTTGGGTTTTGTTACCTACCTGAAAATTGGACTGGATCTTGTGATCCTGCCTATATTCTCTATCTTACATGCCAGTCAGAAAGCTAACATAGGATCTTTTGTACAACAGGCCTCAAACTGAAATAAGAAGGATTATATTATCAATCCCTTAATTTACCATAACACAGGGTTCCACTCCTTCATGCACATGAGCATACCAACATGTGACCTGGATGAAGCAGTTATAAATATATCTAAGGTCATGAAACAGGGGTTAACACCGCCTTCAATGTTCTTCAGGCCCTCCAGGTTGATGTTAACAGCTTAGCATCAGTAGTCTTGCGTTCTTGCAAAACAATGCTCATGAACAATGTTGATTTTGTGTTAATAAGTCCGGCACAGTGATTAAAAAAAACAAAAACAAACAAACAAAAAAAAACAACTGACTTTTTAAAGGACCAAGTTAAGGTATTTCATGATATCAGTCTGGTTCAAACATTTCAATGTACAGGCCCATTTCCTGACCTAGGTTTCTGGCTTAATGGAATATGGGGACACCTAGCACATTTTGGATTTATGCTTTTATTGTGATTATCTGTCTATATGTTTTTATTTCTTGTACAAACTGTGTTTCAGGATTCTGTTCAAATTCCTTGTGCCCTCAGGTCAGATCGTTGCTCTTAAGAAAGCTAATCAAAAGAAAAATGAGACTGAAATGGGATTGTCTCTAGTGTACCAAGAATAAAATAATAATAATAATAATAATAATAATAATAAAGTAGACACTGTGACTTGGAGAAAAGGCTGTTCCTGTAATCCACTCAACTGAGTAAACAACCCCACTCCCAGGGTCGTAAATGTAACTGAAGAGCCATCCAATGAACCTCACTGCAGCCAAGAAAGGAAACAAACATGAAAAATGAAAAGGGAAAATGGAACAAAATGACTGACCGAGCCTATTCAACTGCTTGGCAAGGAAAAAAAAAAAAAATCAATAGTAGGGACTGGAGTGTTTTGGCCAAGTTTCCAATGAGATCATTTGAAAAGTGACCAAAAAGGGGCAACTGTTAAGTAAAATAAGATGACCACCTGCATTGGGCATTGCCTAGAGGATACCTCTTTCTGAGAAAGAATTTTCCAGAAGACAAAAACAACCTGCAGGGGCTTTCCAAGAAAATGGAATACACCCTACAAAACTGTAGATAATCAACACCTGGTATAAACCAGTTTCAGTCTAGTGGAGATAGCTTATCAGAATGGACAAACATACCATATTAATTAATGTATATATACTCCCCACTTGTAAGACCCTCATATGTAAAATGGAAACTTAACTTCAGCCAACCAGATTATTTCCTCATTTGCATCTTCATTTGTCATACACAATATTCCTTTTAGACCCTCTTGGTGGAGTTCTCTTCTACTTTCTGAATAAGATGCTGTTCGATTCATGATTCATCACTCAATAAAGCTGTGAGATCCTAAATTGCATGAAAAGGTTTTCTTTTAACAATACATAATGCTAAAGCTATAAAAAGACTTCACTGTAATACGTCTTGAAAAATATAATTATGGTTTCCCCTATTTTATAAAAGGATAAAAATGTTCTGCTAAAAGAATCTTTTAAAATGTCTTTAAAAATCCCCCAGAAAAATAAAAAGAAAAATATCCCCAAAGATGGCAAAAAATATGATTATAAATAAAATTTAAATGAAGGGATATCATGTATAACCCTAGTTAATAAATCATGGAAAATGGGAAAGAAAGGGAATAGTGCATTTTGCTTTTTGCTTATACTAAAACAGTAAAGAATTTTATGCCTGGTTGAAAATATGGCAATACATTTGACAGGTTTTCCTATTGCACCCAGGGAAAAACCTAAAACTTCAAGCAGTATCCTTCACTTTAAGAAATTCAAATACAAAAAAAAAACCTAAAAAGCAAAACATTCAGATTACGTATCTTTTCAACTACTATCCACAATTTCACTAAACTATCCTATGTTTATAACCAAAATTTCTTAATGTTATAGAAATGCAACATGCACAGCTTTCATTCTTTACATTCATTCTATTTCTTACACCTTCATATACAATCATGCCAATACTGGCCTACTATTCAGTTTTAGCATCAGTAACACGACATAATAGTTTCCTTAACAATTACTACATTACTACCAGTGTTTGGTTTGGATGACTGCTAGAATTAAAGGTATAGTTATGGAACAGTTTCTAATTCTGAATAGCAAAACGGGTACTAAGTATTTATGTGCAAAGGCATCATTCCATGTACTAATTTCATTTAATCCTCACAACAACCCTTTAAGACAGATAACATTACGAGATGAAGAAACCGAGGCACAGAGTGGATAAGTAACCTGACAAAGGTCATATAGTACTAAGTCGCAGAGCAGGGATTTGAATCCAAGCAATTCTATTTTCATGTAGTCAACTACTCTGAAAACCTATTTCTGCAATTTATCAGATAGAATTCTCTACTCCTGAATTTATTCAGGAAAAAGAGAGAGGAATTCTCCTAAATTATCCTATTTCTCATACTTAAACATCTAAAGCTATACAGCAATAATATAATAAATAAAACAAAGGAATAAAAACTAAAGTTATACAGCAACAAAAAGGACTTTGTCATAATGTCACTCCATTGGCACCTGAGGTAACTGGAGTTAGTATCAAAAACTTAGGTTTGACTAAAGTGTTAAGTAAAATAAAATGGCTGCCAGCATTGGGCATTGCAGACAGGGATCCCTTTCTGAGAAAGAATTTTTCAAAAGATAAAAACAATTGACCTGCAATTTCTGAGAAAATGGAACAATGGAACACATCCTACAGAATTGCAGATAAGCAATACCTGGTGATAAACCAGTTTGGATTCAGTAGAGATAGCTTATTAGAATGGACAAGCATACCATACTAATCTGCTCCTGACTTTTTAAGACCCCCCTATGTAATAAGGCACTTGAACGTTAACTGTTCATTGTAACCTGCCACTTGGAACTTCCCTAAATGCCTTTATAAGCAGCTGTGAGCAGGTGGCTATTGAGACTCTCACTCCAGCTTCCCTGTTTTAGATTTCCCTGCTCAAGCAGTTTCTCCCTCAATAAACCTACAGCTTTCATTACACTGGCGACTTAGTTTCTTTTGACAGGAGCTCCATAGGTTACCAGGTTTGTGATTTTGGGCAATTCATTTAACCTTTCTGAGATTAACCCCCAAACTATAAAATGGGATTAAAACATATTGGCTTCTTTATGAATTATGTTTCAGGGTGACCAAATACAACAAGAGGGTGAGGAAAAAAAGTTCTTTACAGAAGAATTCCGGCTAATAAATGTAGAAGGAATCATAGAAATGAAAACAAAATAATTGACTTGGGAAAAATCAGTCAATGAATAAAACCAATAGATGAAAAGTTGATGGGGAATTTTATAATAGAGTTCAGGCCACTGCTATCCAATATGCCTCCTGATGTGACCCAATATGAAAAACAAAGTATCACTTATGAAGTATTCTTGTCAAAAATTTGAGACTGAATCTAAACACATCTTTAAAGCTTCTATTTCCAGGAAAAATGGGAACTAGTGGAATAAATTATATGACACCACAAGGAAGCGAAAAAACAAAAACATGGAAAACAAATCAAGAGTATGAAACATTTTAGAGAACTGGTTCTTCAACAAGTTAATGGAATGAATTTAAAAAAAAGAGGGGGGGAGGGGAGAGAGAGAGAGAGAGAGAGAGAGAGAGAATCACAGTGGATGTATTTTAAGGAATGTGGCCTCCAAAAAGAGATTTAGCCTTTTGTCCTGGCTCCAAGGGGATAACCTGTAGAATCTGATAAGGCATTTTTGTTATTCATAATGGGCTCTAGACTGCACCTGACAGTTTATGGAAGGAGATGATTCAGGAAGGAGCTGGCCACACAATAGTCTTAGGGTGGCAGCTGGCCATGCCAGCAAGACCAACCATGTGATTAAAGAGTTGGGGATCTGAGCCTGTAAAATATGACCTAACTCAGGGTAGAGTCAGAAACGCAGTGGGTAAGGTATTAATTACTAAAGGAGATTCATGAGACAACAGGCAAATATAACAAGCAACCTGATGACGATCCTGGTTCAAACAAACCAGCTGTTAAAAACAAACAAAAAACACATTTTTAAGGCAATTGGGGAAATTTGAATGTGGCCTAGATATTAGATGTTATCAAAATTATTGTTAATTTTGGCAAGTGAGGTAGGATAACAGTATTGTGATTATGTAAGGAAAGGTCCATACTTTTAAAGAGATACATATTGAATTATTTAGGTATCATTTGACACAGTATCTGGAACTTGCTTTAAAATAGGTTAAAATACAAAGAATAAAAAAGAGATAAACAAATCAAGTGTGGAAAAATATTAACATTTGTTGACTATGGTGAGAGACGCGAATTTGTGCTCAAAACTTTTTATAATGGGAAGATTTTAAGTATTTTCTCCTTTTCTACACCTGTTTCATAAACAGTTGATCATTGATAAAAAAGCATATAAAAGTAGCAAAAGCACCTATTAGACATGTGATGAATGTTGAAAAGTTTGAAAATTGAATTTAAAAAATTAAGGAATCCATGTTCTACATTAGGGGTCAGTAAACTACAGCCCACAGGTCAATCTAGGCAACTGCCTGTATCTATAAATAAGTAACACAGTGACATCCATTCATTTAGATATTGTCTATGGCTGCTTTCATGCTGCAACAGCAGAGGAAGTGCAACAGAAAGTCTGCTGATTCCTTTTCTAAATTACACAACTTTTACTATCCCTTTGAGAGCAAAGTTAGCCTCAAAAGATATTCAGAGCATATTTACCAAGGATTTCTCTATTTTAGCTTCATTACAAATAAAAACAAAACTCCCACAAAAGTGGGTTTAGGTAGACTAATTTTACCCCGTAAGTGAAAAAATCACTTCATAGCTTCAAGGTAGTTACTTTTCTGCTAAATCTGGAAGCTTCTAATGAAAGATAAATAAGCCAAAAAATCAGAGATTTTTAAAAAAGCAAAGAAAATAAAAATTATAATTTCATATTATTATTTTATTTCAAGTTCCCTGGGTTTAATAGTTCAAAGGAAACAATATATTAACATGTTTCAACACATTACAGCCCAGAGGTGTTTTTTTTTTCTTTTTTTTTCTCTTCAGGGGAGAGTGCGAACGCAGTCCTCTACTACCACAAATTATGCAGTTGAGTTTCCCACATTTGGGGAAATCACAGGGGTCAGCACATCCGGAGTGCAATGGATAAGCCTCACCCTGGGAAAACCACCTTCATGATCATGGTATCTCCCCTGCCGGGTAAATATTCCAGAGGTGTTTTTTATTTGTTAGAGAAAGAAAGCGGGAAAGAAGGGAGGAAGGGAGAAAAGGATACACACACACACACACACACATACACACACATATACACACACCCCAGGCTGGAATTTCTTCCATATTAACTCAGCAAAGAACACTGTAAACCCATGGGTCATTTTTTTTTCAAACTTTAAACTTCTATATGTTTTGGATTAATAGTTTAAACACATTCTTTGGCATCCTTCAATTTAGCTTACACAACCTTGGGGTACACCCATGAGCTGATTAGTAATTTAAGGCCTGAGAAAAGCAACGTTTCAGAGGGAAATACACAGAGACATGAATAAGTTTAATATGCAAATACACTAGCTATAGGGCATAATTAAAACTACATACTCCTTTAAATCTACATAATTATGTCCCAAAGACATTCTCATTAGTATCTTTTACTTTGCCACTAAAGTAGAAAGGGCCTCAGGTCCACACATTCAGGAAATAAATATAAAGTAAAAAAGTTAAGGAGTATACAAGTCAAATAAAATGTCTGCAAAATTCAATGACAGAATTCTCCTTTTTTAAGTAATGTACAAAAACTCACCAATCTTCATTGCTAGTGAAGCCACAATAAAATATACTAGAGTAATGTTAATAGGTGATTTTATGCCTCAAGTTTCAGATAGGAAAATAACCAGAAATATCTAATAAACTATTTTCAATTTTAGCAGAGAAAAAGCTGCTTTTCCAGACACACACTCAACTGAAAATCTCTACTAACCAGCACTTCCTTTACTATGCAATGATAATTGATATTCCTTAAGATCAGCCTGAAGCAGTTCCAAATCCTGAAGTTTGTTCTAAATCATTAAAACGTAGATGAAATTATGTTCAGTATACTTTTGGTACTGAGTGTACTTCATTATAATCTCATTATTTTAGCATTAGAAATATATTTAGGATATATAGGGCAACTGTCCATCAAAAGGCAGTTCTAACTCAAAATCAGACATTCACAGGGACATACGGAGAAGCTCTTATGGTCAAATGATAATACACAGGGGGGAAAAAAATCACTTCTCCCAAAATTTATGGTGTGATGCTAGGGGATATTAATAGAGATTTTGCCCAAGGGCTTGAAGTGATTTTAAATGCTCTTTTAAGGAAACTATTGGCCTAAACAGTGGCCTTTCTTCTATTTGCTTCTATTGACTCTCATCAGTTCTCCAAAACAGAAGCTGGAGAAGTTAGGAAGCTGTTGCAACAATCCAGATTAGAGTTGGTGATGGTGTAGACCAGGGTTATGGCAGTAGGGCTCTAGTAGTTAATTGAGCTAGGTGTTCAGTATTGTCCATTTCTCTGTTTCTTTTAATATCCTCTTAATTTTTCCTCTTTCTAAATGAAGAAAATATCATTAAAGCTTATCTAATGGTCATGGTATAGCTGATCTGACAGAAAGATGATGTGAATCCTAAAGCATCTACTTACTATTAAGTTCACTGAGCTTTAGGGTGTTCCTTTGCAAAATCAGGATAATAATACCCACTCTCATATGAGTTTCTGAAGATTAAATGAGGATATTTACATAAGGTGCCAGACACACTACAGGACTCAATAAATGTTACCATTTCCCACTGTAATAAAGTACTTCAAATTCCTTAACCATGCCTGAGGATAGTTTACTCCAAGCCAGGCATCTTTCCTAAAAGCCATTTAAAATATTAAATATGGGGAAGCAGATGCGGCTCAAGTGAGTGGGCTCTCGTCTACCATATAGGAGGCCCAGGGTTCAATTCCCAGGGTCTCCTGTTGAAAAGCAAGCTGGCCCGAGTGCAGAGATGGCCCCACGCGGAGAACTGGAGCAACAAGATGATGCAACAAAAAGAGACACAGAAGAGAGACAATAGGAGACACAGCAGACCAGGAAGCTGCGGTGGCGCAAGAGATTCAGCGCTTCTCTCTACTCCGGAAGGTCCCAGGATCAGTTCCCAGTGCCACCTAAAGAGAATACAAGCAGACACAGAAGAACACACAGAGAGCAGACAGCGACCACAAAATAACAAGGGGGGAGAGGGATAAATAAATAAAAATAAATAAATAAAATATTAAATGTTTCCAAGAAAAGGGAGGACATTATTTCTGTGCTTCATTTGCCTTAAATATTATATCACAGTAGTAAGCAATATTTGGCACAACTAATTTTCACATGGGTTTAACAGTACTCTCATTATATCTAAATTACAAAATGATGATATTTAAACAAATGAAAATGCCTTTTAACCCACCCATTTCCAATGAAATGCTGATTTTTACCATTCTGACTTTACTCTTACATATGCATTAACTGAACAATTTTACTTAACCATTATCTAAGTTAATGATGATTTATTGGTTCATAAATATTTATTCATCCTGACAACTGCTTTGTTTTCCACTGTACTGTCTAAATAAATCTAATAAGATAAAATACAATTCATGTGCAGAGTTTTTAATATTACAATGGAGAATATCTGAGATGAATTATCATCACAACGTTTAATTCGAAAGACTATGAAAAATAAGAGTTTATCCATAAAAAGAACTTCTCCCTAAAGACCACCCAAAGTAAGGGCAGAAAAGATAGCTGGACAGAAAGAAAGGTGAATTCTCTGCATGGCGATGACAAAGCTGAGCAGTCAGACTCAGGGCTAGGACTTCACAGGATCCTAGAGTTTAGCTGTGATGAAGATAGAATTGTCTCACTCACCCTACTTGGTGATAGGGATCAAAAACCAGACAGCAATAAAGTCATCTAACTCCTACAGCTATGCAGACAAAGCCTGACACCCTTTTAAAATCCAAACTTCCTCCAAAAATGGGATCTGAAACCACCTTCCTTACTAAAAGCTGAGATAGAGTGAGCTTAATGTTGGCCTCCCTAGACCCAGGCCCGTCAAGCCATGCCTTCTCACCTGACCTCTGCTAGCTTTGCCTGCAGTCTTATGACTGAGAATTGGCCTCAGCTCCTGATGATACTGCAATGCCTCCTGCTGGCCTTCCCCCACCCTTTTTTGGATGGATCTGACTATTTCAGCTCAACTTCCTTAGATGCAAATCACAATACATGGGTTCTGAGACACAGTATCTGCTGTTTCTTGATTCATTTGGACAGTTTTCTTGCCTCAAGTCTCCTTCATTGTAATATCTGCTTATTCATAGCTCACTAAGATATGATGAATAACAACAATGCCAAGCCTAGAGCTTTTGTGAAAACACAAGTTGTGGTTATACTGTTATTTTTTTGGTTAAGCCTTCCCTAACTATCTTATTCAAAACTGCACCCTGTCCCTCCCTACCAAACATTCCTTATCCTCTGCCTCCAAAATTTTCTTCATAGCATTTATCATCAACTAAAATATCACAACTTAGTTACTTTGTTTACTGTCTCTCCCGCCCCCCCAGAATTTAAGCTCCAGAAAATTATATTTTGTCTATTTTGTTCACTGCTACTTCTAGTACTCTAGAAGAGTGTCTGAGACATAGTAGATATTCAATAAACATTTGTTGAATGAATGAATAAAATACATGCTTTACACATCCCTTTAGTAAAAGACAAGTTAGTTTAGCATGACTGAGATAGTGTAATATGAAATGACAAGCTTATTCTAGGCATCAAAGGTCCAAAAGCAATCTACTTCTTAGGATGCCTCAACAGCATCACCCTCACCACTCGAATTTTTCAGTCTATCTGTGCTTCAGTCTTCCCTGAGCCGATTCTTAAAAGCCTTTCTAGGAGTGGATGTGGCTCAAGCAGCTGGGCGCCTGCCTCCCACATGGGAGGTCCCAGGTTTGGTTCCCCGTGCCTCCTGAAAACACAAAAGCAAAAAACAAGCAAAACAAACCAAAAAACCAATTCAGGGAAGCTGATGTGGCTCAGTGGTTGAGCACTAGCTTCCCACATATGAGGCCCCAGGTTCATTCTCCAGTACCTTAAATTAAAAAAAAAAAAGCCTTTCTTTACTTAAAAGCTGACATTCTTGCCAATCTAAAATAGTAAATATCTAGAGCCCCACCTCTATTTCTTACCTGATTAGGATTCCTGCTTTTCTGATTGATCTACACGCAACAATAACATTAAAGGACAACCATTCTCCAAGTCCCCACAACTGTTGAAACTTACATACTCTTACTATAAAGAACAACACACATGCAAGGCCTAAAATAGCTCTTAAGTTATTTTAAAAATAGAATAAAATCCTTTACACAGAAATAAACTAACTGAAAAGATGGTACAGAGTAATCTTTTAAACAGGAAAAACAAAAAATAAATTCAAGAAAGATTTAAAGGAAATTGATGAACGATAAAACATATAATGAGTTGTTAAAGAAAGCCAAGAATATAACCCTCAATACACCTCAAACCTCCCAGATTCCTAACTTTAATAAAACTTCCAAAGGAAAATACTTCAGTCAGTAGTCTGATCCATTTTGGAACTTGGACACAATCAATTTATTCTCAGATGATTTACTACTAAGACATGGCCAATTAAGACAGACTTTGTAAAATCTTAATTAAATTGGCATCTTGTTAAGAAGCTACTTGTTTCATTGTCATTTGCTCCTAAGATCAACACATATATTAACAAAAATTTGACCCACCTTTTAAAATGTTGGTTAACTGTTATTTTAATACATCTACATAATCCATAAGTTATCATTGGGAAAATAATATTTATAAATGAATGTTAAATCGAAGTCTTCTACTTTTATCTCATTTTTATAATTAATGAAGTGAAAAGCATTTTGGAGTAGAAAACCAAAATCAAGTAGATTCACTAAAGTTAATTTTTACCAGAATAGTATGTTGGAACAGGTAGGTAAATAAACACCTGTTGTATTTTAATCATAGGCTTAATCCAATACGTAATTTAATTTAAATGTGACTACCTAGTCTCTTGACAATTCATGAAAGCAAGGCCAGCCTGGTCAAGTCAATGTTTAAATATTAATTTTATACTGTACTATCAAGAATTAGTTATTCCAATTGCCACTGAAGGCACAGAGGTAAGAGTAAAGACCTTAATATATACACATTATTTTTATGCACTAAAATATTTAGAAGAGAGAGTATAACAGAAAATTTATTATAATAAAACTTTAAAATGTACATATTCTTGATTACTTGGTAATTGCTAAGGGTACTTTTAAAATGGCTGCCCAAGAACAACAATGACAAAGACTAGACTACTATCACAAGCAACTATTTTTTATTATATTACCATATTGTTAAAGTGAACATTCAAGAAAAAAAAGTTTTCTCTGAAAGAAAAACCAAAAAACATAACCAATTATTATAATTAGCATAACCAATCAGTCAACTAATTAAAGTTTGTGTCTACAAGTTAATACAGCCAGGTTTATAAATACACTGAGAAAATGTATGAATATTATAGAATAAGCCATTTATCAAAGTTTTTAAATTATTAAATAATTTGGTTTGGTACTTTATAAATTATGTAATATTTCACATGAATACTTATCTCTTTACAACACTTTAGCAGGCAATACTGCTGTCCCCACTTTAATGATCAGTTTATTGATGCACTAGGATTATACGTAAAACTGAAAACCTATTATTCTAAATTGTGTCCTCTTAAGTTTATGTGGTCGGTCACACCAATGCCAACCTAAACAACAAGCTTTGCCTTCCCTCTGAGAGTACAGGGAAAGGCTCAGGGTTTGGAACAAAGTAGACCTGAATACAAACACAGATTTGACCATGTACCACCCTTGCTGCCTGGGGAAAGATCACTAAACTTTCCATATAAGGAGTATAATGCTTATGGGATTAAATGAAATAAGAAGAATAGGAAGGGTTTAACGATAGCATGCCTCCTTTGTCAATTTCTAAATCTGAATAATTTTTACCTTATATTCCTTTCTGCTTCCGCTCTAAGGCTGCATGACATTACCAGAGAAAGCAATATAATAGTGCTGAGTCAGCTGATTACAAATTTATGGCCTACTTGTTTTCTCTTTAGCAAACTTGATATAAATAGTACCTATATCCTAAGATTGTTTTAACAATTCCATAAGATGGTGTATATAAAGTATTAATTATAGTATTTGGCATATGCTAGGCACTCAATAAATGGTCAAACTGTATAGTTTAGCAATCTTTTTATTTATCTTTGGTTAATCCCTTGGCATACTCCTTCAAGGTGCTAATCTACACTCTCTTCAACTTTCTTTATGCCCTAATCTCACCTAATTCTTTTGGTAAGTGATCTCCCTGCCTACTTTATTGAAAAGATTAAGGACCCCTAGTTTCCACAGCTCTTCTTTCTTCAAACATTCATTTACCAATTTATAATCTCTATATATCCTTCAAGTCTCAAGCAAATAGGGATTCTCACTGAATTTATCCAATTCATTCATTCAACAAATTTTATTGAGTGCCTATGACCTGCCAGACACTATGCCACGTGCAGGGTATAAGGTGGTTAAAAAGAAAGACATGGTCCCTACTCAGGGAACATCATATAAGAGGGGAAGAGTCACTAAGGTTAAGCAAAGAATCACACTACAAATCTGTTTATGCATTATCTTCCTATCTGCTTAAGCTTTGTTTCCTCAGTTATTCCCAGCACATCTTTCATTTCCAGAGTTAATGCTTCTGCCAATCTCATCTTGAAAATAATCTTTGCTTGGCATAGTTGCCTTCTATAGCTAAGTTGTTCTATTTCTTTCCTTCTTGACTTCTCACACTTCTGGAATAAATTCTCCATACCCATTGTCTCCACTCTGTGTGTAGTCAGTAAGAGCAGGAAATCTGGCTCCTGTTCTATCCTTTTTTTAGAAGTGACTTCCTAATGACAATATCCATGCCTTTCTCAGATCTGAAAGTACCAAATATATTCTACTTTTGAAATTCTCCTCTTTCTTAGTGCTTGGGACCCCAGACAATTGCTTTCTCTCTTTTACCCCAATTTTTCTTCTGATAATTCTATTTTCACTTTAAGTTTCTCTATTTCCTTTAGAAACAGTAGCTATTTCTCAAAGTTGAATCATCTGCTCTCTAAATTTCTCTCTACTCTGTCAGCCGGCTTATTTATCCTCAAAAAACTTACTTCACTTTCATTTTCATTTGAATGACTCTCAAATCCATATCTCCATGTTCTTCTCATAACAGAAAGAATGACTTTCACAATGTAATATTCAATAAATAATGACTCCATGAATGAACGAGCCAACCAATTGGTTAACTATGATTTTTACTTGGATATCAGTTCAAATGTACCTCCTTAAACTCAGGATCCATTTTTCCTTCACTTCCATTCAGGCCAATTCAGCACCCCAACCATTACTGTTAATGGAAGGTCAAACCTTTAAATATTATTTAGTCTGATCACCTGAGTTAAATTTAATTGATTCCTTATTCTGTCCTATAAATTGTTCCTCAAAAACATTTCTTGCATCTACCCTTTCCACTTTGTTCTTATTATTATCAAAAGACCTTACCTGGTCAATTGTTTATCTCATTCCTAGTCTCTCCCCATTTCAATCTTCTCTGCATAGTACTTCCAGATTAATCCTCTGAAAACCTAATTCTTTCCATTTAAAATTCACTAATGGCCTTCTCCTAACTAAAGTACAAAGTTCATTCACAGCCAATATAATACTCTAATATCTCTTTGCCATGCTCTCTGCTCCCCCCATCTTCCAATGCTTCCCTAAATCCTATACTACAAATAAACTAGAATAGTATTTTTTAAAAATATTTTAAGTAGCAAAATCTTCCTTCCAAGTGAAATTGTACACATAACCCCACTATATAAAAGTATATGAAGATGTAGTTGCACTTGTTAAAGTAGGGCCTGAATCCTGACACTCAATCTCCTGTGTCAATCCCTTGTCTCTTTTGCTAGCTCCTAAGAACACGGCCTGAATCTATTCCAATAGACTCTATGCCCTGAACATTTCCTAAACAAACAATTTCTGCTGGAATTCAGACCCTAATTACCTTCCTTTCCTTTTAACCTTCACCTCCATTCTAAGTCATTTGAAATGCCTTAATAACCTAGAACAAATTCTATTTTGTCAAAACTTTACAGGTTACTCCATACCAAACTAACCTCTCTTTCCTCTCAACTCCCAGAATAAGAATAGCTAGCACTTACTTTATATTTATGTCAGAAGTACTAAGCCTTTACTGTATCCTCACCATAATCAATGAAGTATATATATATATACACTGTCCATATTCTATAGATGAGGACACATGTCAGGGAACTTGCCTGAGGTCACAGCTTGTATATAGTGGAATCGAATATGAATTCAGTCTGACTATATACCCATACTCTACACCAGTTCGTCTCAATCTTTTTCATGTCACTGAGCAAATATTAAATAATATTTGTAAAGCACTCTAAGTTAAATGGAGGAAGCTGTTCACAGTTGATGGCAACTGGCTTTGAATACCCCAGACCCAGCCTAGCTTCCCCAAGGACTCTTGAAATCATTATTGGAATATATTGGAAATTCATCAGCAAAACTAAAGAGATGAGATCAGCTGTGCTTACTTATTTAGTATTTACTAGTACCTGGCATGTAGTAAGGGCTCAAGATATATATGTGTAGGTTACTGATGGAAGACAATGAATTATGCTCAAAATGCCAACAGGAAGTGGACAGAAAAACAAAAGTGTCGAAGGCTATTGGCTAAGCCAATAACCAATTTAGCTTTCTATAAGGGCAATATTCTAAAGCAGTAGTGCTCAATCTTTTATGTTCATGAGAATCACCTGGAGAGCCCCACCCAAGAATTTGAGTCAGAAAATCTGCATTTCTGTGATGCTGATGCTGATGCTGCTTGTCTAGGTCTAGGGAGAACCAGTGGTTTTAAAACAAAGCAAAACAAAAAACCTTAGTGATAAAAATACTTTACATACACACACCCTACCAGCCAAGTATTTAATCCTTTCATAGGCAATTTTTAACTACATAAGTCTGTTCTAAGTCATAATACAAGCTAGATTCTGGGACAAAATATGAGCTTTTTAAACAGTGCTAAATGTTCCTTGACCCAATTATAACAACATGTAGTAGACCTTAAGTGTGCTATCATCAGGGATGGGAATTTCAACTTTATAAAACGTACATGAACTATGTTGTATTTAATATCCAAGGGAGCCAGGTCAAAACAATGCAGAACAACAAAGCTGTAAGCAATCCAATTGAAAGGACATATTACTCTGAATTTATTAAAAGAATTGTCCAGTTCAATTTACTTCTTAATGAAGCTAGTGGTTGAAATGATTTAATACCCAAGTTCCAAGTGAAAAATAGTGGTATGTTTTACATGCTTTAAATGGAGGTTTCATTAATGTTTTCTCTTGCATGCAGGGTGAGGTTTTTTTTTTACCAGGTACATGAGAATGTAAATTAAAACTACAACTAAGAAAAACTTGCATAAACCTTTACTATGATTAATTAAATCAATTTTATTTGCATTTATTTCAGGAATCCAAGAAATTATTTAAGGAATAAGATATTCAAACCTCAAATATCTCTGTGGAGACATTCACAAATCCAAGAATCCTATTTGACAACCTAAGTGCAATTTTCAAATGTTCCCCACCTCCTTCTGACAAAGGTAACTGAGAAGAATTTATTTTTAATATATCACAAATATCCATACTCAATACAATTAAATATAAGAATAACAACCCTACATTATAAAACTAATAATATGGGAGTAAGGTATACCCTAAAGTAGTTTGCTACAAGGTCATTTGCAACAACAAAATGTTCTCTTGAAAATAGTTGATGTTTTAATACTAAAATCCTTTACTATCTAGTACAATATATAACCAAATAGTGTTCAAATATATTGGGAAGGTAAAATCCAAGGAGAAGTCCAGAAGGAAGCAGAGATTTTTAAATGATAACTAATAATCACAACCCCCAAACTAGCTAACAAAAGGCCTCAGTAAATAAATAACAGTAATGGAAGAATAACAGCAAAAAAATAGGAAGAGTGAAAAATGTTTCCTCTGCTTTCCTCTCATTTCCTTGTTAACTGTGTTCTTGTCCTTACTATCTCTCTACTAGTCTGTGTCATTTACTTCTTTCAAATCCTAATTCAAGACTGATCTCCTTCAAGTAATTTCTTTAGGACGATCCATACTAATAACTTTCTTATTCCACATTACCTCAACAATATTTTCCTTTTCACCATGTTTTATAATTGCTTTTCAGATTATTTCTGACTCTCTCAACTCACCCCAAAACCAAGTAGACTAAAATCTTAAAGCAAAAGTTGTTTTTTTTCCCTCCTCAGTGCTGGCCTATATGATCAGACATCCATATTTAGGGATGCCAAATTAATATGAACCAAGTAAAGTGAAACTTTATTCATACTCTTTTCTTTCTGTCAGTAAGCCTTCATAAGATCCTAGATTCATACAATTTCAGTATATATTAAAATTTATGAAATTATGTATATTTAACTACAATTACAGTTACCAATCGACCCTAAACAGCTGACCTGAGCCCAGCTGGCAGTTACACAACCAGCAAGACCAGTTCCTACTGGTCTACTAACCCATCTACCCTTGGTAATTAAGATAAAAACCTATGTCTCCAGACACATCTCTTGCCACGATTACATCTATACAATTCAGGTTTCTACCACCTATAGAGTGAGCTATCCTCTCTCACCTAAGGACCTTTGAAAAGGTTGTCTCCTCAGTGTGGAATTCCCTGGCTAACTCCTTACTTTCACCTGGCAAATACCACATCCTTAATCAGTGAAACACTCAATAACCATTTCCCCTTCCCATAGGCTCCCTCCTCTGTTCTACTATAGAATCCCATGGCAATCTCTACCATAGTAATCAATGTACTGATACATAATTATATTTGTATTTATCTGGTTTTCCCAGGAGACTGTAAAGTCCTCATAAATAAGGGTCATGCCTTTTACTGCAGTATCTCTAGAACAGCATCTATCCATGGTGACACTCAATAAAAATCTGCTAAATGGCATACAAAATAGAGATGGCTGAAACTAACTATACCACCACATCATTTTACTTGCACTGTCAGGAAATCAGTTAAGCTACAGAGTGATTGTCCCGGGTCATTCAAACCCAGGTTTAACACCAAACCCTTTAATTAGGACTACACAAAATGTCTAATATACATTCTCCATAATTATAGTATTGAAGTCAACAATTTTCTACATCTCTTAAGAGTATTTTAAATGTATATCTCACTTAAAAATAGGTACATTAAACTGAAAAGAATATTTTTATAAATTAATATATATTACATTATATTTCATTGCAAAAATGTGTAAGAAAAGATATAATTGAGAAAAACATTTATTTACAAATGGACTGTAACAATAGAACACTAAACACTCACAGTAAGTCATAAGTGCAACTTAGGATCTTTCAGTCAAAATAATACATTTGCTGTAATCAATAATAAGCTAATCAAAGTACAGACTGCTATATATTATCTAGAAAGCAAAAAATTATTTACTGATTTTATTTTACGATAATTTTTGTAGAAAGCTACTTTTACATCACAAAATAAAAATTTTATATGTAATTGTTTTTAAACACACAGTTAAAAGAAAACTACATGCTGAGACACATAGGCCGTCCAGAATTTTTTTTGGAGGTACCAGGGATTGAATCCGAGACCTCATTCATGGGAAGCAGAAGCTCAACCACTAAGCTACACCCAATCCCCATATTCTTTTTTTTTTTTTTAAGGAGGTACCAGGGATTGAACCCGGGACCTCATACATGTAAAGCAGGAGCTCAACCACTGAGCTACAGCTGTCCCCCCATCCCAGAATTACATTTTTTAAAAAAGGCAGGTCAGTTAACAGGTATTCAAGTCAGGAGGCCTAGTGTACAAAACAAGTGTTCACATCTGCTGGCAAGGCTGCTTTTTCCCTGATCTCTTTTTTTTAATCTTTCCCCTCTTAGTTTATAGCAAAAACCAAGTTAAAATGCTAGTTCAACTTACCTCTCACTTCATTTCACAACCACTGCCTAACTTTCTCCCCAGCTTATCATTTATCTCAAAAAAAATTTTTTATGCATGCAGCAAAAACTTTAAAACTGTTTATAGTTATTCACTAGGTAATTTTATTTTCCAATGGATATGTCCAAAAGTCATAATCAGAACTACAAAGACTTACATACTCAGGATATCTGTTGTAATAAAATTATGGCAGAGTCAACTTACATACACCAAACATCCAACAACAGGGAAATGATTGAACTAATTATATAACTTTCAAAGGATGCGATATTATGCAACCAATTAAATGGATATTTTCAAAGATTACTCAACAACATGGAAAAATGCTCACAATATAATGTCAATTTAAAAATGGGAAAAAACACAGTATGATATTTAACTAAACTATAAAGAAAGGCTGAAATGTTGACAGTGAGCATTTCTGAATGGGGGAATGACAGGTAATTTTTGCTATATTTTTCATGTTATCTATAATCAGAATATATTACCATCAGAATAAAAGAAAGATAATAGAAGTCTAAGAAACACCCAAAAGTGTGTTAAAAGAAAACCTTATTAAATAAATTATTTAAGATTCTGTGGACAATCATAAATGAAGAGTTTTTAAAACAAACCTGTAAAAACTGCCAGATCTTTGTATAATATAGTATAAAAGGATCTGAACTTTTAAATAAAGTATAATACAGCTAGAGACATAATAAAGTGGCACTATAAAATTTACTTGGTAAATATTCTTTGTTCTATAATTTATCTTTCCTAGGAGGAAGCAAACCAAGAAATAAATAAAAATTTTACTTCATACCAGAGATGTGGAATAGAAATGACAAGGAAAAATATTATTAACTAGCACTATTAAAAAAAATAAGGAGTAGGAGTAGGAATCAGTACTATGGATAGGTTTGAAAGCAGATGCTCAGTTTTATAGTGATTAATGTCTATCTAAAAACGAGTTCTGCATAACACAACAGAAAACATTTAAAATCACATTCACTTTACTTGTTCTCAATATCTCCTGATTATGGCATTATGCATGTATGTATCTGTATCTGTATATATATATACACACACATATAAAATTATATATATACATATTAGAATATATAATATAGAAATATAACTTAGAAAGCAATTTCAGCCTTCTGAAATTAACTTTTCCAATCTTTTTTTGAGTACCTATTAGATTAATATGTAAGTTTCTTTTTACCTAAACTCAACTGTAGGCACAATTCTCTTTAGAATTTTCAACTACATTTCAGGGAGTATATATCTCAAAAGATAGACCTTTTAATTGCCAGACCAAATTAAAATTTTAGTTGCCTCTAAGATTTTAAAAAATTACCTTATCTGGATTCATCTTTCCTCTGATAAATTCTTGTTTCCAGAACTGTAATGCCTGTTCCAATGTTAAACCAATGCCCTTCAGGAAAAGACCATACTGCATTCGACCTCCATGACGAAGATGGTGGTTTTCTCTCAAGGCTTTATGTAACTGACGCATGCAGGGTGGGAAAGATTTGGTAGAAAGCTACAAGAAAAAACAGTTTGGGGTTACTTGGAAGATTTACCAGGTCCCCATAATATCTGGTGTGACAGCAAATCCATTGTAATTGTAATACAAACAAAAACTACAAGGAAGTATTACTGTAGTACCATGATCACAGACAAACTTTTTCTTACTAATACTTTCTGCAATGATTATATATTAAAATAATACTTTGGATAATTGAGTGAAATAAAATGTATTAAAATTATTGCTTCTGTTTATTTTTTTAATTAAGCTTTTCCTTTTGAGATAATTGTAGTTTCACATGCAGTAGTAAGAAATAATACAGGGAGCTATTGTGTGCCTTTTACATGGGTTCGCCCAATGGTAACATCTTACAAAACTATAGTACAATGTCACAACCATGATAGTGACATTGATACAATACACTAATCTTATTCAGATTTTCTCGGATCTATATACACTCAATTGTGTGTCTGTGTATACTGAGTTCTATTCAATATTACCACATGTGTAGGTTTGTATATCCATTGCCACAGTCTAGATGAAGAATATTTCCATCACCACAGGATCCCTCACATGTTGCTCTTTCATTAACATTCCCCACCACCTTCTGCACATGCTCTACCGACATTCCCTAACCCATGGCAACCAGTGATCTATTTTCTATCTCTATAATTTTGTCATTTTGAAAATGTTATATTCAGTATGTGATCTTCTGTTATTAGCTTTTCTTCCTCCGCATAATGCCCTTGAGAGCCACCCAAGTTATTATGCGTCTCAATAGTTTGTCCTTTCTTACTGCTACATAGTAGTCCATGGTGTGACAGTTGGTTTAACTATTCATCTAAAGGTAATGTGGTTGTTTACAGTTTTAGACTATATGAATAAAGCTGCTGCCAACATTTTGCACAAGTGTTTATATGAGCCTAAGTTTTCATTTCTCAGATAAATGTCCAAAAGTGCAATTGCTGGCAAGCGAACCTTTAAAATAACTCAAATACAAAGTAGAACACAAAAATAGCAGAAATGGCTCTCAAAAGGAAAATTCAAATAAATGTGTTAAAGAAATTTATAGTTAAAAGGGGAAAATGCAGGTTTGTCTTTTAATGTCAAATATGAAATATCACTGCCCATTTTTAAGTCAATCTTTTCATGTATGGTCTCAATTGCATTCTCTCTGACTTCCTCAAATATCCTCCTCCCAAGACTTATTCTCACTCCCTCACATATTCCATGGTAAGTTCTCCTTTGCCTGTAAGCAAGAGCAAGCCTCACCCTGGTTGACTTGCTGCTCTCTCTAGCAACCATCCAGTATCTTTTCATCCTTTCACAGTAACAACTAAATTTTTCCACCCCAACCAAGTTCATTCAAGCCTATCTCCTCCCTTGGCAAGACTATTGCAAAAACCTTCCACTCATCTTCATACTTCCATTCTTATTTCTTCATATTGTTACCATATTATTTTTTCTTAAACACTGTTCTAATCCAAAAAACGTCAATGAATATTCACTAGTATGAACACACAAGGTTTCCCCAATATCTGATAAATAATTATTATGCAATTATATGTATAGAACAAATATTTATTGGGTATTTTGAGAAACAGGAAGATGAATAAAACATAATCTTTTCCCTTTAACTCAGTTAAGTGGAGGAAAAAGACAGCCATTATCATAGCCACTATTATGTAAGTCAAACCCACATGATAAATTATATAATGAGGGCTCCAACAAAGGCATAAATCAAGTGCCCTGGAAGCACTGTGACAGGGAGAGGGAAAACAGCCCAGTTTATTACTACACCAGTATGAACCCCTTTGCTCCAGCCAGCCAGCTTATTCACAATCCTATGATCACATGATCACGTTTTGTACCTTCTCACTTTTCTCACTCCGTGGGCCCTGCTTAGTATACCCTTCCCACCCCCACCATATTTAGCCAAAGCCAAGCCACTCTAAGATCCAGTTCAGCTCTAGTTTCCTTTGGCACAATTCCTTGATTATTTTTTACTCATTCAAATATTTACTGAAATACTTACTAGGTTTACAGCCCTGGGGAACCAGTAATGAACAAAGGAAAAAACTCTGTCCTCAAGAAGCTTACCTTCTAAAGGGAGGAAATGGATAATAAACACAGACATGAATTAAAAAGATAATATCTAATTCCAAAAGTACTAAAAATAGAGTAATGGTGTGGAGAAGGGGTACTTTAACTAGAGTAGCCAGGGAAGTCTCCCTGAGGAAACGACATTTGTGCTAAGATATATATTTTAAATAGGATCCCAGTCAAAAAAAAAAAAGAGAAAAGATCTAGGTAAGCCGTTCCCAGCAAAGGAAACGACAGCAAAGACCCTGAGAAGTAATGAATTTGGTGTGCTTAAGGGATAGCAAAAGGCTAGAGCAGAGCAAGTGAGCCAGAATGAAGCAAAGGATGAAATTGGAATGGAACAGAAGATGAAGCTGGAATGATGAATATATATAGCTTTACAGACAATAGCAAAAAGTGGGAATTTTAATCTAAATGTGATGTAAATCCACTAGAAGGTTTTGAGCAGAAGACGGACATGATCCAATATATACAAAGACAACTCTGGCTATTGTATAGTGAACGGATTATATGGAAGTAGAAAGAATAGTTGGAGTTTTGGCAGTAGTCCGGGTAGGAAATAATGATGATAGCAGCCAAGATGGTAGAAATGGCTGGATTTGCAATATATTTGGAAGGCAAAACCAACAAGACTTACTAGTGATGGGATTCAAGATGTGGATTGAAGATGAGGAAAAAAAAGAGCCATGGAGATTTTTTAGTGTGTGCAATATTCATGCTTGAAATCAAGATTTCAGAGATGATGTAATTATTGGGCTTGAAAGGGTCTAGAGTTGACCACATGGAATGGGAAAATCATTTTCAAAATTGAAGAGGCAAAGGAATTTTAAGGTCAGGATAGGGGATTAATTATCAATATGGACATTGTGAAGGCCAAGAACAATAACAGCAGAAGTACTCTCATGCAAAACACCACCAGCAGGTTTCTATCATCAAGGACGGTACACCAGCAACAAGGAGAGGTATCAGGGGTATACTGTAATCACATGCACTTTAAAGGAGCTAGAGTTCCAACAGGGGAAGGCACAGAAATGGGCTGGAAATGGCAATGGGGATTAAGGAAGACACTTACCCCACATTTCCATAGTGTGTGGAAGAAAAAGCAACTTCTTTTTGAAGAAGGCCAAAGGGGAAAGTGTCATGGAGAGAGCCAGATTTCAGTTAGAAGAAAAACTTAAAGGGGACATTTGGAGACTTTAAGAGACTGGGATTATTGAGCAGTATGCTAATGACATGCAGTTGTGAGGATTAGATGATAAAGAGGCCCAGATAAAGATTCATCTGCATTACATAGCATAGGGTCTCAGGCACAGAACTACACACATGATCATCATCATAACACATAACATAATTTATCATTATTTTCACATTTATTACATATTATGTTGTCATCTACCTCACCCAAGTAAGGTCCATGAAGGGAGGGACATTTTCTGCTTAGTTCACTTCTATATCCACAATGCCTAGCACAGTGGCTGGTACATAACAGATGGGCTCAGCATAAATTCACTAAATAAATTAACACTCGTACGTCTTTGTCTTTCCACACTATCTAACCAAGTTCATGTTTGCTTGTGAAAGGGGAAAACATCTAGATAGAAGTCACATAATATAAAGTAAGCACAATTCACAAAATATAAAGTAAATAACTATTCACATACTATAAAGTAAACACAAATCACAAAAGTATTAGAGATGAAATAACTGAGAAATTTGAAGGACAGGACATGTGAGAACAAGTTTCAAAGGGAGACAATCCTATTGTAATTTTTACACATATTACCTGCAAGCACATGATTATATTTTTTCAAATAGGAAGAAGTCCTATTTATTCTGGTCTCTAAATCTCATAGACTCTCTACTCACTTCATTACAATTTTTATTTTCAAGTATTAAAAGCTCAGTATATTTTCAGTTTATTGTAAATAATGTGGCAATTGTCTAAACAAAGATTATTTGTGGCTGGCTTATTTTCCCTCTTTTGGATGGAGTGGAAATTCTATTGTGCATTCAATAGAAATTGTACAAATTAGAGTAAAGTGTGCTGCTCTTTCATTCTACTATGGAACCACAAAGTGAAATGAAGGTGGAAAGTGCTAACCATTAACCTATTGGTCAACCCAGGGACGGGAGCCTATACTCATTATTTTCCATTTCTCTTTTTCTAAATATATATGACATTTAAATATAAACAATAAACACTACTTAGCTATCATTACTGAAAAGAATTCTCCTTTGGAATTATTGCTTAAATTCTATTTTTATTAGGCTGCAAAACAATTTTCCAATTAAATTGTTGTGTTTTTTTCCTCTTAAATCATATGTATAGGACATGGGATTTTCTTTCAAAATGATTGGCAGATAATGAAATAACATTCTCTCCCTACCCCCGACTCAAACTAATATTTGATTGGGTTAAAAAAAAAAACTTTTTTCCTCCATTGACAAAGGTCAAAGTTTAAAATGATAGATGCTTACCAAATCAATCTGATCTAAAGAAATCTTCCCAACATTTCCCTGTGTACTGTAATCTTGACCAGTGTAGGAATGACTAAAAAAAGAGAAAAGAACAAAATATTAAAAGAGGATTTTTTTTAAAACTCTTTGCACTAATTCAAAGGAAATTATTTTACTCTGATAGAGATTAAAGTCGGGATGAGAAAATATTTTACATATAAAACCTTAGCAAAAACATGGCAAAATGGCTTTTTTCAATTAAAAAACACTTTTAGGGCGGTTGTAGGTTTACAGAAAAATCATGCAGAAAGTACAGAGTTCTCTTTAACACACCCCTACACACACACACACACACACACACAGTTTTCCCAATAATTAACATTTTGCATTTGTGCAGCGCATTTGTTACAACTGATGAATCAATGTTAGTATAGTTATATTATTAACTGAGGTCCGTAGTTTACATTAAGGTTCACTCTTTGTGTTGTACAGTTCTATGGTATGTTGGTTTTTTGTTTTGTTTTTTTTTAATTTTTATTGTGGTAACATATATACAAAATAAAATTTACCATTTTAACAACTTTCAAGTATACAATTCAGTGGTAGTAATTACATTCACAATGTTGGGCTACTATCAACACCATCCATAATCAAAACTTTTCAATCACCCTAAACTTAACAAGCCTCAAATTTTCATTAAAATGGAGACTTGGCACTGTTACTACAAAAGTCAATAGAATTTAAAGTTTGTTTTCATTTTAATATTTTTTGTTTAGAGACCAGTGTCTCAGGACCCACCTACGCAACTGCAATTTTTTGCAATTGTCATCTTCCCTCTGATTTTTCATTTCTTTGCTACAACACCCTACCCCAAGCCCAACTCTATAAACATTGGTTCAGATGCTGTTATTCAGGTACAACATAGCTAAAAACAGCTGCTAGATGACACAGAAAACCAGTCAAGCCATGGTTTATGCAGTCTGCACAACTAAAGGGAAATCCTGGAGTGAAGTGTCTTAAAGAATCTAGACTCTCTTTACTGCCTACCCGCTCGGTATTCTTGCTGCAAAACAATACAATATAAACATTTCAGATGTTCAGTAGAGAGACTGTTGTTCCACAACCAATTTTATTTGGTAAGCAATGGTTATGGACTATGAAACAAAACTTCAGCGATATCTTGGGAAAGGTGAGGATGCTGTAGCTCCTGGCCAGGAGACTACACAAATAAGACTGCAGATTTCCCCTCTGCCCATCCCCCCAGGCTAAGACGGCCAGGGAATTGCACTGGGAGCAGAATGGGCATAATGCCAAGGAGTGGTGCAGAATGATCCACACCTTAAAATACATCTCCTTGACTTTTGTATTATTTCTCACTCTAGCAACACAGTTCTGAAAATTAATATTCCATCGGATTCTACACATTCCATTAATCATACGGCATTCAAAATTCATGCTAACTAAAACCAACAAGTGCTGTTTGACTTTAGTATTTTAAATGTTAATAGAGAGCATAACCAGAGTATTATTTCAGTAAAATTCCAGGAATGAAAACATTTTCCATTTTCCAACATATGTTACAGTGCAACAAGAGGCAGCATGGGACAATGGAAATAGCAGTAAACTAGGAGTCCATAGACCTGTTTTGTTTCGTTTTTAATCTCTAGTTCTGCAAACTGGGGAAAGTCATGTAAGCTTCCTGATTTGTACTATCCTCATTTGTAAAATGGCACTAATAATGCCAGGCCTGCCTAATTGACAGAAATGTTGAGAAAACAAATGAAATAATATATTCAAAGTGCTAATTAAAAACAGTAAAGCATATTCTAGTACACAGCAGCTGCAGTCTTGACCAGTAAGTAGAAAAATAACAGATGAGAAAGGAGGTAGCATGACCCTATAAAGGAGCCATCAACCAGTTGGGAAGTACTCAGTCACTCCTTTGAACACTATGAGCCTCAGCTCCTTAGTCTATAAATTGAGGATAGTGATTACAGTGATCTAATGGGATTACTCAGATCAAACAGATTAACAAATACCTTGATAAATGGTAGAATGATGTACAAACACGATTATGGTTATTGAGTGAACAGAGCCAAAAGATTACTGTACCACAAGAAGTTGTTTTCTGTCCAGATTAATGCAGCATACTGAATGGCAGTATAAAATGCTTCTTCCTCAAGAAAAAGAGTAAAGGAAAAAGAGTAAAAAGCAAGAGAATGGCAACCATACAATGCAAAAACTTTATTAGGTATAAATCACCACAGAGAGACTATAAGAAAAGTATATAGACATTAGACTTCTAAAAATAGAAAAGGGGGGTGGCTGCATAGACAAGCATGGAACTCATGTGGGAAAATTGATGGAAATGAAGATGTTAAGCATCAGAATCAGGAAAGGAATTATTCCTCTACTCATTCATGATCAGAAGGGATGACTTATGTTTTGGTCAGAGGAACTGGTAATGAATAAACATCACAGCTATTCCATACACATTTGAACTAATCGTGGATAAATGAAGCTGAGGTGGGGGTGGGGGTCTGTCAGATACGACATGGAAAAGGCAGATCAGAAGAAGTCTCACAACCCAGGCTTTGTACACAATGAAGAACTACGACAGGATTTTCGGCAAGAACGGACATAATCAGATTTACACTTTAGAAGACAGAAGTATGGAGAAATGACTAGAAAAGGAAGGGACTGGAGGCTGGAAAACCAGCTGGAAGAATATTGCAATATTCAAGGCAAGAGATGGTGACAGCTTGAAGTAAAATAGTGGCAAGAGAAAAATAAACAAAGAGTAGATTCAGGAGATTTTCTGGAAAAGAACAGACATGATTTGATAAGAGACACAGAGGAGTAAAAGATAATACGTAAGTTTCTAGCCCGAGTGACTGAGTGGTTCCAAGATATTATTTCACTTTCCACAACATAAAACCTATTTAAGTAAATGATAAAGCTTGGATTTAAGTAATAAACTTGCAAAGAAATTATTAAAAATATAAGTTTAAACAGTAAATTCTCTTAAGTCATTAAAATGTTTCCAGGAGGATGTTTTTTCCTTCATAATAATAAAACATTGATAGAAGCTTAAAAAACAAGGTAGAGGAAAAAGGAATCAATAGTGCTGCCATAAAGGATAAAAATCCTTAAGAACAATTCACATTAGCTCATGAAACTAGACCTTTGGCTTTTACTTGGAAGTTCCAAGGGATGTTACTAAATGAGATTCAAAATAGGTACCCAAGAAAGTGAGGCAACTTCTGCTACATTCAAAGCTCAGGTTCAGCTTCCAAATAAATGCAGCCTCTACACTAATTAAGCTGTCAAAATATCATATTATTTTAATGATAAAAAGTAATAGATCAATTTGATGAACAAATATTTCTTAATGATTATTTTATTGGGGAAACAAATAGAAATACTGATTTTTTTACAGCAAAAAAACTATTTCCAATTGGTTCAGGATAAGAGTTAACATATACAAAACATATATGTATATGTAAATGTAACATATACATTTAAAATAATCATAGCTTTATTTTGAGAAACACTCACTGTCACCATTGTTCAGTTTTAAACAAGGGGACTTCAGTATGCATAAAAGCTTTGGTGCTTCTAACCTTTCAGAAAAAGAATAAAATGAGATGTACCACAAATGCCATTGCTCTCAATACAGCAGATCAAAACACATTTTTTTTTTTTTTTTAAGATTTTATTTATTTATTCATTTATCCCCCCCTTGCTGCTTGTGCTCGCAGGGTCAACTAACCACGCCGTGTGGGTGGGCTTGCCTTCACCAGGAGGCCCTGGGAACCGAACCCGGGGCCTCCCATATGGTAAACGGGAGCCCTACTGATTGAGCCACAGCTGCTACCACAAAACACATTTTATTGGGCCACAAAAATCAAATTATGTCACTAGTCACTATTCTGCCAAATATAAATAGAACTGTTTGATTAACTAATTAGGAAGCAGAAAAGTAATATATGATTTCTTTCATTCTCAGTTTGGTCACTGATTTACCACTAGTAAATAAGAAAAAAAGACAAGCCAAACTATGCCTCAGTTTGTTCATCCATAAATACAGATAGTGAGGGATTATGAATTGCAGTGATTTATTTGCATTCTCTATGCATAGTTTATCTTTTATTTGCTAGAGTCTCATGTGAAAGACCCTAACAATGAAATGTCATATAGTTTTCTCAAGTTACCAGAAAGCTGGAAAAGGAGTGAAAACAATAAAGACATGGTTCAGTGAGTATTCAATTACATTAGAATACTGTCCAAAGACACTGGGTTGTAAAAGGAGATAGTGTACTTTGGCTAAATCTAACAATTACTGCACTTTACCAGCAAAATAAACACCTTCACCACTCCAGCAGGAAACCCAGAACAAACTTTTTTTTTTTTTTTTCAGATTGTCAGACTCTCCATAACAAGACATTTTCCACATCCCAGTAGATAATTATGGATACACTCTTGTCCTCTGGATTTAACCAATACTAATTATCAAAACAGATCCTTCAAGAGTCCCTGTATAGCCCATCAATCACTCAGCATACACTTGTTAAACACCTTTGTGACCAAGGAAGAGTTTAAGCAGTGAAAGATCCACAGATGATCCAGACAGCCCAACGTGATAGATGCCACAACAATGCGCAAAATAAATGTTCTCCAAGCCAGAGAGAAGAGATCTCTTCTAAAAGAAGGGTGGAAAGAGAATATAATCAATTTGTGGTATTAAAGGTCTTTGAGCAAGGTAATGGCACCACATAGAAGGAGTTATGCTTTAGAAACACAGATTATAGGACTCTAGAATATTATTAGACTATTGTTGAAATGACTGACAACAGGATCTAGGCTGAATAGAGAAGCCAGAAGGTAGATATGACTTGGAAGGTCTAGCAGGAAAAGCTGAGATCAGAGGGAAGATGAAAATCAGTGGAAATGAGGGACTGAAGAGTAATGTGGAAGTTTAAAAGACTGTACTCAGAAAAGAATTTGATGTTGAAGGCTTTGAAGTAGGGAAGTTCCATGACTATGACATAAATGTCAAAGGCATGTTTGCTTTTGTATTTTCATCATTTGTGGTTTAACAATTTTGTGTTCTATGAAGGTTAAATTCATGTCAACTTGGCTAGGTTATAGTGTCCAGTTGTTTGGTCAAGCAAGCACTGGCCTGATTGTTACTGTGAGGGTATTTCCTGGATTTAAATCATTAGTCAGTTGATTACATCTGTGGCGGTTTGAAGCTGAATGTACCCTAGAAAAACATGTTCTTAAATTTAATCCCTTCCTGTGGATGTGAACCCATTGTAAGCAAGTCCTCTTGATGATGTTACTTCAGTTAAGGTGTGGTCCACCTCAGTCAGGATGGGTCTTAATCCTATTATTGGAGTCCTTTATATATAAAGCAGAATGAAACTCAGAGAGAAAGCCACAGGAAGCAAGGTGAACATCAACAGAACACAGAAGAGAGGAGAGAGACCAGGAGATGCTACCATGTGTCTTGCCATGTGACAAGCTAAGGACCAATGATCGCCAGCAGCCAGTCCCAGAATGCCACCATTTTCGGGAAGAAAGCATTGCCTTGATGACGCCTTAATTAAGACTTTTTTCTAGCCTCAAACCATGAGTGAATAAATTCCCTTTGTTTAAAGGGACCCATTTCATGTATTTGTTTGAGCAGCCTAGGAAACTAAAACAAGCATCTATGGCTGATTACATCTACAATCAACGAAGGAGATTGCCTTCAGCAATGAGAGAAGTCTCATTCAATCAGTTGAAGGCCTTAAAGGGAGAACTGATGATTTCAGCAGGCAGAAGGAAGAATTTCCATCTCTACTTTAGCCAGCCAGCTTCTCCCGGGGAATTGATCAAAAACCTTCATCACAGTTCCCAGCTTGTGGCCTGCCCTATGGTATTCAGACTTGCCAATACCCATAGTATGTGTGAACCAATTCCTATAATAAATCTCACAATATTTGCATTATACATATACTTCCTATTGCTTTTGTTTCCCTGGAGAACCCTAACTAATACATAGGCATCAAAACATTCTTAAATTTTGACCAGGCTCATAAAAGTACGTGAATGGAGTTTATTAAGGGTGCTGGAAGGGTTTTAAACATGTGATAAGGAGGTAGCATTTTGTAATAACAAAGTCTATTTTTCTCAGGATCTGGAGAGTTAACACATATCAGGCAGACAGGCAGAAAGAGATAAGCAAAGCCAAGGAAATTTCTAAACACACAGTTGTTAGGTAGCAAAAGTACAAGCAGAGGTAGGATTAAAAAAAAAAAAAAAAAAAACTGCAATTGCTTAGGTGAGTCCTGAGACACTGGTCTCTAAACAAAAAATATTAAAATGAAAAAAAACTTTAAATTCTAGTGACTTTAGTAATAACAGTGCTAAGTCTCCATTTTAATGAAAATTTGAGGCTTGTTAAGTTTTTAAAAACCTAAATATACGCATAATAGTATTTTCTAAGAAAACAGGATTTTGCCCTTGTGTATAACAAACCCTTAACTTAGAAGTAATTAGGTGTTTATTCTTGTTTTTGCTTTGTTTTGTTTTGTTTTGTAGATGGTGCTAAGCTATCTAATCTACAATAAGAGAACTAACGATACACACAATATGTAAAAACATCTTCTTACTGTAGCATTTGTTCAATAAACTTACATGCAACTTAATTAGAGCTCAGTCATTTCTGAGGAAATTCTTCCTTCCATATCATCATGTTTATTAAACAGTAAGATGATTCCCATATATATTGAAATTCCCTGTATTTTCTGTGACTTTTCTGTAATCTAAAGCTTCTTTGAAGATAAAGCAAAAAAAATAAGACACTGGGGGAACATAAGGAAGAAACTGTCACTGTACATAAAAGGTAACAGATATTATGGTGATGAAAACCACTATGAAAAATTTTATTTTATTATCTTATTTTTGTATTTTATTTATTATTATTATTTGTTAAATTTTGGCTTTGTTTTAGGAAAGGTTTTGGATCACAAAAGGGTCACAACTGTGGCAGGGGAGGATCCCTGGTGTGGGGTGTCAGTGATGGGGAAATGTGTGGGGAGGGGTGCACCTGGGGCATGCCTCTATGCATATGAATATTTTCAAGTGGTCACGGGGCATTGCCTCAGTAGCTGGAGACCCACACAATAACTGAAAGAATACTGAATTCCTATCCTGGGAAGTCCTGCTACATTCTCTAGCAGCGCAGCAAGAATCTCCCAAATACATGGGCAGTGCCTAGCGAAGGAGGACAGACCATTATGCTAGGCCCTTGATATTTATGGTTATACTCATGAACCTTGTTCTTGTGAAATTGAAACTTAGCCTAGTATTATGTATTGCTGAAGAGGTATCTCCTGAAAACCTTCTTGCTGCTTAAATGTGGCTTCTCTCTAAGCCAAACTCATCATATAAATGCATTACTTTCCCCCCACCCCCCACCCCACATGGGACATGACTCCTGGGGATGAGCTTCCTGGCACTAAGGGATTATTACCAAGCACCAACTAGCAATGCATTTGGACAAAGACCTTGACCAAAAGGGGCAAATGTTAAATACATGGCTTTCAAAATATCCAAAACACATATTTATTTATGTAACCAAATAAATGACCCTATTTAAAATGCAATTAAATCAATTCAATATTGGGTAATGGGTGTGTGACTGACGCAAAATTAATCACATCTACATTGAACTAGTTTTCCCAAAACACTAACACACAAAGATCTAATTTACAGAATAAAAATATACTTGATATATAAAAAGATAAAAATAAATAAATCCAAAATGGATATGTCTGCATATATCTGATCTGTGAATCTTAAGAGAAAGGCAGACCTATTCCTGGTCTTTATAGAAACAATAGAAATTTAAGTCCCATTTAATGTACCATGAATATCAACATGATCACTTAGGTACTCAACAGGTAATTGTTTTTGAGTGTTGAAACTGAGAGTCAAAAACAAAAAGCAGAAATTACATGAAAGTAGATTTGTGGGTCTCATGACAAGATTAGCTGGTTAAGGAAAAAAATTAATCTTTTCATGCTGTGGCACTGATCTTTAGCAGAAGATGGATCATCACACCTCAGCTCCAAGAGTCATATTCAGAAACTCCACTACTGTGACATAAATGCCACAGGGCATAACTGACAAAATGAGAGGACAAAGGCCAGTTTTTCAAGGGTGATTACTTCTCCAATCATTTTCTCCTTTTCAGACTCCTGATGAGAACTTGGGGAAATAAACAAGGAGTAGTGGACTCATTGCAATAGTTTAGGAGTTGGCTGCAGCTCCTCACTTGCATAATTTTTCCAAGTCCTATATGGGATACATCATGGAGGCACAACAGAACAAGAGAGTAGGCAGAAAAAAGCGGTTAAGAGCATAGGTTTGAGAATCCAATAGTCACGGGTTTGCTTCCATGCACCGCCTATGCAACTGTGCAAAAATCTCTTAATCTCCTTCAGTTCTCTCACTGGTAAAATAGGGATCACAAAAGTACCTCCCTTAAATGGTTGTTGTGAGGATCAAGTGAGATATCTGTAAAGAGTTTGTCAGTGTTTTTCATGCAAATTGTAATCATCATCATCCAGGCCTAAATTTGACATTTAAAGATTTTGGTTGTTGTTTTTCTCTACTCATAACATTCATTCACTTCTTCCAGTGAGTACTAGAAGAAAGATATTTCTTTCCTACCTTCTTTATTCTATCCCATAAAATATTTAACCTTGAAGTAGCAGAATTTAGATGACCTTCAATAACCTGATCCTATGGAAGGTTTGGGGAGCCTGCCAATATTTTCTATGCTTACACCTGTATGAAAAAATCTCAAACAGTGGGGATTCAAATGGAATCAAATTTTGTAGAACTGCACTGTCCAATATGGTAGCCAGTAGCTATATGTGACTACTGAGTACCCAAAACATGGCTGGTCCGAATTGAAATGTGCAATAAGTATAAAATATGCACCAGATTTTGCAGATACATGAAAAAGGAATGTAAAATATTTCATTAACAATTTTTCATATTCATTACATGTTTAAAATGATATTTTAAATATGAGTTAAATAGGATATGATATTAAAATTAATTTTAAGCAATTTAAAATTACACATGTGGCTCACATTTGTGGCTCTCATTATTAATATCTCTATTGGACAGCATTGTGGTAGAGTAAGGACATAATGACATGAGGCAATCAAAAGATTCTCTTAAGGACTAGGTATACCTACAGAATAACCAACGGATCTACCCTAATTTCTATTTGCCAAGTTAAGATCAGTGTCTGCCATTCATAAGCAGACTATTAGCTGCAACTGGGCCCACTAAAGGCGGTGCCTCAAGCCTACTGCAAATATGCTTGTTTTCACACCACTTTACTTGGGGAACAAGTTTTTTTAAACTTTAGTCAGTTTTCCATTTATACTATTAAGGAAGCAATTTCAAATTCTGATTAGTTTGGAGGCAACCTGGATTGTTTCTTTGGGGAAAAATAAAGCTATGATACATTTCTATTTGGGAGTCATGGGAGCTGCTTGGTCCACCTCAACTCCTAGTTTCAATGTCCATTCTTCTCTCATTTGTAAGAGGCCAACCTAAGCAGGATGTGACTGTGGATTTCAGCAAGACCCTGGGTCAGACAGGAAAGAAGTACTCTCCCAACCTCTGGGGGTATCTCTTTGCCCTCCCTTCCCACCAAGAGACAGAGAGATTCCGAGGTTCATAAAACAGTAACATCCAAACCTATTTCCTTTCTTTGTCAAGCTTTCCCCAGTACTCTTAACCTAAAGAGGTAAACACTATTTGCTCCTTTCTACCTGGCAAGCTATAGTTTACCATATTTTGAAAACTGGCATGGAAAAAAAAAAAAAAAAGCAGTGAAGAAAGCAACCCAAGTAATCAAAACTGATCTCCGTATCAAGGAAACACTTATTTGGACCATTAAAAAGTGAGCTAATACATCTTTCAAAATGAACTGTAATCTTCTACATCATTCTATAAAAGTACACCAAGTTCCAATACAACCTTTTCACATAAAGCCAGGTGCAATCATACCACAAATGGAAAAACAATTTCAGGAAGAGGAAACAAAGTCTCTGCATATAACTCATATATTTATTTTTGCAGTCACAATTTTGCCCACTTTGGGTGTTTAAAAAAAACAAAACTCTGTCCCCATACACTAGGCTATTCAGACATTTAGAAAGTACAATCCCTGCAGTTTGGATTTGTTGGGTGGGTAGGAAATGAAGGGAGCTCAACTTAAAACATATCATTTCCTGCTGTGAAGGATATCATACAAAGATTCACTCAACAGCTATCACCACTGAAAATGAAATGAGTTTCTTTTTGTAGCTAAATCCCTAGTAAATGGTATCCAACTTATGCTAGCCCAAGTGATTTACACTGCAGTTATTCCAAACAAGAATACAATCAATAAGGTTCTGATTTAAATTGAACGGTTAACTTCCACAAGTGTGACATTTACTCAATTTTATTAAAAAAAAAAAAATCCCCAGAAAACTACCACCAGACAATATGCAGTATAATGATCTATATTTCTCTATAACTAGGCATAAATTGTATGATTCCAAAAGACTTACATATCCAATAAAAATCAGGATTGTATGGGTTTCCATATCAGAAAGCAACTATAAACTGCACAATTGCTACTTTATTTTAGGTTGCCCTCATCTTCCCTCATGTGGTCTATATTTTCTTATTTATTTCAATTTCTAAACTGCAAGAACCCAATGAACTACAAAAGAGCTGAAAGGTGTATCTTGTTTTTCTAGAGAAAAAAATCTCTACCTTATATTGGCCAAAGTTACTGAACTGTACCTTTAAAATAGATGCATTTCACTATATGTAAATAATACCTCAATAAAGTTGATTTAAAAAGTAAAATACAAACACACCTATCCTATAATATATATTTAAACTATATACATTTTATAAGGGTTTATACAGCCCTTATAAGTATTTCACCACACACATTTAAAGGCCCAATAAATATCTCTATTTTCATGGGTAAAATTTTTATACTTTTACTTTACAATCTTAGCATAGATTCTAATAATATAATGATCCTTAATAGAGGTTTTTTGTTTTGGACCCAGGATAGTCAAATAAATGCAATAAAGGATGCCTGAGAAAGTGCTAATGAAAAATGAGGAAGGGGGTCGGTACTAATAGCCAGCAGAATCAATACATTAAATTGATGGTCAACATGTCCCCATCCCCAAGGCACATATTCTAGGATTACCCTCTCATGTTTGTTCCCAGTATCACTAGAGAACCAATTACACAATGGTTTGGAGATTTAGGTTTGTTTTAGGAAGAAGTGTGACAGGGACAAGTAACAAAGATTATTAGTAAAAGTCACAGTCCAACAGTCACATCACATTCCTTCCTTATACACCTCTTAGTCTTGCGTAGCCATTTGATGATACTTCACAATGTTTAAGGCTTTTATTTCATAGATCAAAATAGCAAACTACAAAATAAGTTCGTTTTTTTTTAAAATACAAGTCTTCAGCATGTGAATAAGTGATTAGGTAGAAAAGAAAATGGGACTTCTCTTCTGAGGTCAAACAGAAATAGAAAGAATTCTCTTTCTTCCATGATGAGTTTTCTGATTCCATGACAGAGTCCCAACTACAAAAACAGAAGGCAAAACCAGGACTGAATTTCCCCAGAGGTAAAGAATATTTCTTTATCAGTGTTTTCCTATGGAAATGATAGAAAATCCATCAGTTCTGTGTCCAAATGACCATATCATTCAGTCTTAATATTTAGCAGCTTCAAAAAAGATGAATGAGAAGAGGTAAAATTTTAAGAGCTGAAAGGGTTTTTTTCCCATTCATTCTTTTTTTAAAGATTTATTTATTTACTTTATCCATTTTAAACCCCCCCTTCCCGATTTGCTGTTTTGTGTCCATTCGCTGGGCAATTCTCTGTGTCTGTTTCCTGCCATCTCTTCTCATCCTCCTCCTCCAGTCTTCACCAGGATTCGATCCTAAAGACCTCCGATGTAGGAGAGAGGTGTCCTGCCACCTGTGGCCACCTTGGTTCCTGGCTTTCGGAGCTTTTGGAGCATCTCGTCTTGTCTCTCCCCTGCGTCTCTCTCCTGTTACGTCATCATCTTGCTGCATGGCTCCCGGGGCCTGGCGGCTCACCGGCACACACAGCCTGGCAGCCCATGCGCCGCCCTCCACACACACACACACACACACTTTTTTTTTTTTTTTAACCAGGAGGTCCCAGGGATCGAACCCAGGTCCCTCCATGTGGCAGATGGACGCCCAACCATTTGAGCCACATCTGCCGCCCCCATTCATTCTTTCAAGTGTTTACTGAGGTCCTATTATGCCAGCCATTGTTACAAGTAAAGGGGAGATAGCAGTGAACAAGATGGACAAATTTCTTGTTCCCACAGAGCTTTTATTCTAGACAAATATACATTCACACAAACAAACAAAAATGATACTTTTTCATATAGTGATGTCATTGTAAAGAAACAGAGTAAGATAATATGATAAAGTGCTTGTGAGGTGGGGAGGGGACTTTAAATTGAGTATTAGGGGCAGACCTCTATAAAATCTGAGAAAACACACTACTATATGCATTTGATCAATGTTTCTAGTGGTCTCCTTTAGATTATGCATGTAGTAAGAACCAAGGTAACTCTATTAAAAATGGACTTTTTAATCACTTTGTTTTATCTTCTATAGCCCTACTTTCTAAATAATAGTTAGAAACAATTGAGAAGGCATTAAACCTTTTGTGAGTCTCAGTAGTTTGTCTTTCCTTGGCCCAAAGCATGGAATTTTGCGTTGTTTTTACCATGTGAATAAAGGTTAATTGTGTCTGGAATGCAGGGGGTCTTTTGGGCTAATCAAACATTTAAACTCACAAGACTAACATAGGCCATACTTGGCATCAGTCTACTCGGGAAGACTCAGGACAAATTTCACAGCTTGCCAGCAGGGTTGCTTCAAGCATTCCTCCTCCACAGGAGTCCTTGCAACAGTTCTGCAGAGCTGGACATCTCAGGTACAAAGAGTTATGCTGGCTTAGGAGATTCATGACCCTCAATGGCCACAATTTCTTACAACAACTCAGAGGTATAGTTTCCAGGGCCACCTCAAGGAAGCCCAAAATTATGGCTTCTTCATCAGATATATATAGTTCCTTCCAGTCTAGACAATCAGTCAGGAGTCATTTCTACATAAAAGTCATGCTATCTAGTCAAATAACTGATATACACCATCTTTATCTGTTTCCAGGAAAAGAATGCTAGGAAGTTAACTGAAAGTCAAATTCTCATGCAGAAAGGTTTTGTTAACTATTCATTCACACTGTGGAAAAGGCTGAAGGAAAAGTGGTAATGATGTGTGTAAAAAGGCAGGGTGTAATCAGTCAGGTGACTCAAACAGTTATGGAAGAGAAGAAAAAGTTAATATTATCTCTCCCTCATGCTTTGCCATCTCTGTAAGTCCTGATAAAGTTTCAGAGCCTATCACAAGTTTTGAACTCAGACAGAGCAGAGTGAAATTCTGGCTTCGTGACTTGCCAGCTGACCAACCTATTTTCTATGCACCTCAGTTTCTCTCTCTGTAAACTGAGTATATTATCTATTTCCAAATGGGTTATTTGGAGGAGTAAATGTACACAATAAGTACCTAACATGGGCTCTAGAGATGGTAACTACTATTATTATTCATAGAGAGAAAAAAGTAATTCTCTATTAAGTGCCCACCATGGGTAGGACAAAGTTCTGACCAGCCTATTTTCTATGCACCTCAGTTTCTCTCTCTGTAAACTGAGTATAATATCTATTTCCAAATGGGTTATTTGGAGAACTATATGTACACAATAAGTACTTAACATGGGCTCTAGAGATGGTAACTACTATTAATATTCATAGAAAAAAAATAATTCTCTATTAAGTGCCCACCATGGGTAGAACAAAGTTCTGAGCATGAATAAGCTGGATTTTTGAGAGTCAGCCTTTGTATGACTCAACTTAGGCATTACAGCTGCCAGATTTTAGAACTCTAGGTCCCACTATTATTATTTTCAAAAATAAACGATTATATAAACGTATTTAATATATAATGTGGAACTGCACTGTCCAATCTGGTAACCTTTAGTTAAACTGGCTATTCAAATTTAAATTGAAACTAATAAAAATTAAATAAAATTCAGTTCTTCACTCACATTAGCCACACTTCAAGCACTCAAAAGCCATATGTGGCTATTGGCTACCAGATTGTACAGCCAATGTTCTATACATGTATATAGAACATTTCCATCACTGCAGAAAGCTCTACTAGAATTGTGCTTAACAAGTTACTTTTTAGCAGCTAATATATGGCTACCACAATGCTTTCTCAGGCTCTTTAAGAAAGCTATTTCCTATAGCATTATCATCATTTTGTACTTTATTAACACTTTATGACTAACACAGTGTTAAAATAACTAATCTTCTTTATTACATTACTAGGGGGCAACCAATGTTTTAAAGAAATCCAATGAGTGAATAGAAAATTTAATAAATAAAATTACTGAACAATTGAAAAGCATAAGAAATCACAAGTTTTGCTTTCCAGTAAGACTATCAGCATCCACAATCCAGATATTCCTAAGAAACTTTGGAGTTAGAGGACAAAGAGAAATCTAAAATATCTAGTTGATAATAAGCTGCAAGAACATCGTGACATGTGAGGTTTTACTATTTCTATGATTCTCTGTACTCTCATAGCATCATAAATTTCAACTATGCTAACAGTCATCATAATTGATCTTTATCTGTTTCTTACTTTCTAAATAATGATTAGAAACAATTGAGAAGGCACTTTAAAGTTCTCTCTTTTCTGATAAATATTAGGCTCTATGAAGGCAGAAATAAATATGTATCCCTAGACCCTAGCATCAGGGCTGGCACCTAGTGTGAATTCCCTTAATATGTGTTGAATGAATGATGAATAAAATAGAACCTAAGAATTCTAAAAGGCTTACAACCATGCATTACTAAACAGCTCTCACACCAAAGTACCTCTTTAAGTTTCAGCCACTACTCCACAACCTCATTACAAAATCTGCTATTTACAAAGGTATGTATTTGCCTTTGGCTAGATAGCTAGCTGAAGAAACAGGAATGATTTTCTTATCTTCTTTCTATATCATTAAAAAGAAAATCAATAACTTCTTTACATTTCTATAAGAAATCATTTTTTTACTCTTTTTCAACTTTAAAATATATTAAGGTAGCAAAGTGAATTAACCTATTAACAAAACCCCAGGAAAATTTAGTATTCTATGTAAATTAAGAGTCATGAATTACTTATACAACTGATGAAAAGTGATTCAAAAAGCTATTCCTTCCCCTCAAAGGAAAACTTGCACTGTAGTAGGCAGAATCATTGGCCCTCGAAAGATGTCTACATTCCAAGTCCCAGAACCTACAGAACATGTTACGTTTAGAGTAAAAAGGAACTTTTATATATAATTAAGGTAAGGACCGTGAGATGGGGATATTATCCTGAATATCCAGACGGCCAATCTAATCACATTAGCCCTTAAAAGCTGAAAACTTTCTTAGGTTGGAGGCAGACAGATGCAGCGGCAGAAGTCAGAAAGATCTAACGCATGAGAAAGACTTGCACTGTTGTTGGCTCCAAGATGCAAGGACTGGACAAAGGCCTCTAGGAGCTCAAAGAAAGCATGAGAAGGAATGTGGGCAGCCTCTGGGAGCAAAGACTGGTCCCTCACTGACAACCAGCAAGCATATGGGACTTCAGTCCTACAGCTGCAAGGAAATAAACTTAGCCAACAACATGAACAAGCTTCCAATAAGGAACATAGCCCTGCTGACACCTTGATTTTAAGCCCAGTGCTAGATTTCTGACCTACAGAAGTGTGAGATAATAAAGGGGTGTTGGTTTAAGTCGTTAAGTTTGTGGTATTTTGTTACAGCTCCAAATAGGAAACTAATACACTCACCTTTTTTTTTTTATTTTACTCATATACAAAATGGCAGTGCCATTTCTAAGTGCTGGGGAAATTTACACACACATTTATTGTATTTACACATATTTGAACATATATTATGTTTGTTGATAAGATAGTTAAAAAGGTTCTGTTCTAGACATACTAATAAGGTTTAAAATCCTGAATCCCATCTTTTTCAAGTCACTGATTCACTTGTTAAGAACTCTGCCACTTTCTTGTCTAGGCAACATCACACCTTTAGACTAATGAACTCTCCTGTTTTTCAAAGCTATACATCACCTAGTTTGCTGCTGCTCTTTCTTATCTCTATAGGCTGGAAAACATCTATATTTCAATTCCTTCATGAATTCATTACAGCATTTCTGCTCCCCAGTTTACTGCACCTGGCCATACAGAAACTGCTGATTTTATGTAATTTGTTTTCCAAGAATTATTCAACCAAGAAAGTTTAAATAACCAATAAAACGGAAAGACTAAGTTAAAATAGGTATATATAGTTTCAATTGAATCTTATATAGCCACTTAAAATTAGAGACATGAAAACCAATTTTCTAATTTATTGCATAGTTATGACATATTAAGGGAAAAATAATTTTTAAAAGTTTAACCACTTTGATTATACTTATATAAAATATGCATATACTACAAAAAAAAACCCTTGTGGCAATCATGTTAAAGAGGTAGGATCCAATTCCTTTATTTTTCCAAATGTTATATATTGTGGCCATATATTTTATCAATAAAAATTAAATGACATTAAATTTATAACATAACCCACATATACATACAACTTCTCACAAATAAGACTTCCTACCTCCCTATTTACTCTCTACTTGATTACGCTGCTGCAGTTATTTCAGTTTAGTTTAGTTCTCTGTGTGTGTTTATAAATTTTCATCTCCTCTCCCTCTGAAAAATATAAATGTCTTGAATTAAGGAACCACATCTATTAGCTCCTTTGCATATAATCAGAATATCTATTATGCAGAGCCTTTAGTACAATGGACTGATTCTAATGAATTATGGTTCTTGACAAGTACAACTCCAAAAAGACAGGAAAATTTTCCATACAGATGTGAAAAAATATAACTCAAAGACAGTAACTAATGGAAAATAATATATTCTTTCTAATTTACTAATATCTTACAAGGCATCTGGAAAACCTCCACAATAATGACCAAATTTAAAAAGCTTGTTTGGCTGCATGTAACAAAGGAAATAAACAGTTCAAGGTACTGCCAGAGGCTGGGAAAAGGTGATGAGAAAGAGCTGACAAACAACTGAAGCATGTGGACCACATTAATGAGGCTTTCATGTCAGCCCTTGATTGGTGAAAGCCTCTATCTACTAAACCTTTCTCTAGCATTCATTTACATATTTACCAGAATAAATACATGAATGCCCAGGCAATTTTCTTATTTCAAAATGAGAACTAATTCAAAAAGAAAACACTGAGAAATGTACCATTGTGGATACTGGGAAAAGCTTTCTTACAGAGGCTGCATTTCTGATATAAAATTTGGGGCAGCATATTTTTTAGAGAAATAAATAGAAATATGTGTACATATTAACCAATGCCAGCATTAGAAAAAAGAATGTTACGAAAGTGGTCTGTGGGAAACGGATGTGGCTCAAGCGATTGGGCTCCTATCTACCATATAGGATGTCCAGGGTTCGATTCCTGGGGCCTCCTGGCAAAAGGCAAGCTGGCCCACACAGCACTGGCCTGAGTGGAGAGCTGGCTCACACAGGAGTGCTGGCCCGTGCAGAGAGCTGGCACAGCAAGATGATACAACAAAAACAGACACAGAAGAGAAACAATAAGAGACACAGCAGACCAGGGAGCTGAGGTGGTGCAAGAGATTAAGCACCTCTCTCCCACTCTAGAAGGTCCCAGAATCGGTTCCTGGTGCCACCTAAAGAGAAGACAAGCAGACACAGAAGAACACACAGAGAGCAGACAGTGAGGCAAAACAGTGAAGGGGGTTGGAGAAATAAAAAAAATTAAAAATATATTAAGAAAAAAAAAGTGGTCTATAATAATACTAGTTGAAGAAAGATGTTTTCATTATTTTAAATGATTTTCAAGTAAAGGTCAATATAAATGTCTGACTTTGTTCAGGATGCATTACAAGTAAATTCATGTGACACAATGTATTTACTACATTTTTCTATGCCAGCTTGTTATATCTTAATATGATTTCTAATTCACTATTGGGCTGAAACATGCTAATAAAATTAGGAGTAGTAGTGTAACAAATATATGTCTTAAAAATTAGTTATTCTTTTAAAGGTAAAACATAAGTGATCTATAATAAGCTACCTCATCCCCATTCATTTCATATTTTGAGATGGAAGAGTAAAAGAAGGCATACACTGGGGGGAGAGGTTTTATTGTTAAGGAAATAAATCTCAATCACACAACTAAAGTTATAACATGTAGAATATGGGTTCTAAGTTTGCCTCTCTGGTCGCTTTATCTTACATTTGTAAGTGTGATAAATAAAAATAACTAACTTTCACATACATTCTTGCTAGCCTAATACCACTTTATAAATATTATCCCATGGCTACCATCATTAGAGTAGCAAAGATATATACTTAAAATAAACTTCTATATTCACAAGGCACAAGTCCCAAAACCTTCATATATCTCCAAATTTTAAAAAATTCCTAGTATGCCATATAATTCAACCAAGAAAATGCAGTGACATATAACCATGAGGATGACTGTAAAGAGATGGAGACTGATTAGATTATATATTTAACAATATATGACTTTAGGAAAGCAGATATGATTTGTACAACTTCTCTTTGACATTCTGGCATTTTAATTTATTTTGTAAGTCTAACCTATTTTACTTATTCCAACTGAAGAGTTCCTGGTATCAATTTTGAAAAGTGGTAAAGCCCTACTCTATAAAATATTTCATTCATCTCCTTTGGGAGAAGAGGCAGAATGATATTTTTTAATTTGAAATAAAAGGTTTTCATAATGAGAACTTTCTGAGGCTCTATATCTAAACTTGAAAATAGGGGTAATAATAAATAACTATCTACTGTCCTCATTGAGTTGTTCTAAGTATAACTAAAAAGTCAGGTTGGAAAGTGCTTTGTCAATTCAACTAGTTTGAATTCCTAGTCCCATTCCCTCACACCCCTTCTAAAATTTGCCCCTTCAATTACTCCCTTTCACTCCCATAGTCTTGATTTCTCCCTTAACTGTAAAACTGTTCATCTTTCCAATCTTAAGGAAAAATAATTACTTTCTTCAATCATGAAGCTCATGGATACAGTCCTATTTCCTTCACTGCCCTCAGAATTAAACTCTATAAGAACAGCACCCACTCCCTATTCTCCATGGCCTCATTTCTCATTTTTTCCTCACTCTTCACATAATCAGATTTGCACAATGTTGTGGTTAAGCCACCGGTGGCTCCCAGGTGTCCAATCTAACTGATGTTGGAAAGTTCTGACCTGACTTTGACAATGTCGGCCATCCCTTTTTGAAATCTTTCCCTTAGCATCTTTAATAACATTATAACTTTGCTTTGTTCCTATTTTGTTTAAGATTTCCTCCCAGGTATTTTTTATTAGTTTCTCTTTCAACTCTTCTCCTACCTCCACTCTGCCCCTTCCAAGTAACTTGTTCAAGTAACTGTTATACTAAGTAACAGCCTATATCAAGTAATACTCATATTCTGAGGTTTCTATTCATGCCACTAACCTTTTTCTTGTCACTCTACATTCTCTCCTTGGGTCATTTCAGCAATTGCCCAAATTGTAATCTTATACAGTGATGATAATCAAATGTCTTTCTCTGGTATAAACTTCACCCTTAAACTGTAAATCTATATTTAGCTACTTATTAAGCAATCTACCTATATATTTCACAGACAATTTCAAGTTTAAAATGCTGAAATCACTGAACTTATCATTTCAGCAACCCTATTGCCCAAATCCTTCATGTTCCTTTAGTCTCCTTCTTAGCTAATGACATCATCATCCCCAAGTTAGATTAAAGTTCAGTCCAACAATCGAGCACACACCATGAACCAGTATTGTGCTTGGGAGTAAGTAACAGCTCCATTACTTAAGGAATAACCCATTACTTAAGGAATGTCCCAATGAAAGAGACAGTAAGTTTAATTAAGAAAATTATATAAATTATGTACTTTGTGTTTGTCATTAGAAAGTTTTACACATTTTCTAAGTTGTTTAAGAGTCTTCCCCTCAAATGAAACCAAACCTGTCAATTCCTTGATAACAGAGATTGGTTCTTTTTTTTTAATTCCAAGTACATAATGGATATTCAGTAACTGATTAATGGCCAGATATTACTAACAAATTAAAATAAACTAGTATTTCCACAAGATATTGAGGCAAAATTTTTTTCTAGTTCATTTTTAATGAATCTAAGAAGATTTGGATACATTACTTCTGCATTCTCAAAATAATATATATTGTTAAGCAGTATCCTAGATTATTAGCTTATACTAATTATCTTTGTATGTTCAAGTCCTGTAAAATGATTTGAGAATTTCTCTGTATTGCTACTTCAATTTTTACAGGTTATTTGTATCATCTTTCAAATTACTTTTAATGACAAATAAAATTAAAATGCTATTAATCATCCCTCTTTGATTATTAGAGGCACTAAACAAAATTAAACTTAATAATTATCTTAGTGTCAACCTGTAATATCCATCCCTTTTGGGTAACATTTAAACTATACAGTTCATGCAAATCAATGGTGATTATTTTTTCCCAATAAGATTATCATTAGACTCTTTCAAACCAAATAATATTCTTTCTTATTTTGACCTAAGCAAAAGGAAGATAAAATAAAAATATTACACTTAGATGGCCAAAAGAGGCAATTCAATATGCTTGAAAAGCATATCACAAGGTTACTTTGTAGACTAGGAAGTGTCAAACAATGCACATCAGCTGCCACCCTATACACAGATGTTTCTGATATGGTAATAAAATGAGAAACCATTTGGTTCAATTATAATAATAAAGCAACATCAGTTGGTGCACATTGCATAGCATCTAGCCCTCGTTGCCTAGTAACTAGTCATGTGTAAAATCCACAGAGAATGAAAGCCCTAGATGAACCTAGTTTGTTAAGTTTTAAGGACCCAGATAGGTCAGTAGTTAATCTAAATTCTAGTTGACAACTACCATATTGAAGTCAAGGCAGGAGAATCCATCATTATTTTACAGAATCAAGCATTAACTAGAGGCTTAAACCTTTTGACCAGTGGTTTTATATGAAAAAATTGAAAAATATTATTAATAAATTATTTAAAAAATTATGCAGAAAAATACAATAAAATATCAGTTATTACATGCATTCATTCATTCAACAAAACACAGGTGAATACCTATCCAATTTACCAGATACTGTCCCAGTCACTGAAAATAAAATATGAAAGTCCTTTACAAACTCTAAAGCAGCTTATACTAATGGCAAAATGAGAGAAGTAAACAATTACTAATTACAATATAGTAGTTCAGTAATATAGAGATCGCCATGGAATCTTAAGAAAACACATTTAAAAGCCACTCAATTCAGACTTGGGGAGAGGAGGGACTAAATGGTCAAGGAAGGCTTACCAGGAGAGGAAGCATTTGAGCTGAATCTTTTTAAAAAAAAAAAAAAAAAAAAAAAAAAAATTTATTTCAAATTCACAAAAATGAAAGAATAGAAAAAGGCAGCTCAACAAATTATGATAACATTACTTTCAAAGAATTCTTTTTCAGGTACTTTTAGCTCATCTAATTCCAACTGCTAGCTCAGTTTTAGTGTTCAGAAAGATACACAGATGAACACAGGTAAGTTAAATGACATGGTCAAGGTCTCATTATTAATGCAAAAAAATGAAGAGTAAAAAAGCTTAATCATATTTATATCCCACAAAACCAAAGCCCATATTTTTTTTTACCTTTAGAATTAATATAGTACCTACTTTGCTTTTGCTACAAAAACATTACAATGTTGTTAACTATAGTCCGTAAATTACATTAGCTATATTTTCCCCATGTATCACCACATTCTTAACACCCTGTAGAAGAACATTACTGTATTTATATTAACCACAATCCTCATCTATTTCCAAAATCATTGGAATACATTCCCACTATTATCCTCCAGCTGCCCTCCAACTAAGATTAATCTTCCTAGACTACTCATTTCAGCCACAATCACATCCATAAATCAAGTGTTTGTTACATTCACTATAATGTGTTACTATCAAGTCCAACCATTACCACATATTTACATTTGACATTATTAAATATTCTACATACATCCAGCATCTTCTCCACCTTCTCAACCCGCATTCCATCTCCCACCAATTCACACCCCACAGTCCATCTCCATTAAGTCTACTTGCATTTAGTTCATATACGTGAGAATGAGCTAAATCTTAAGGGACAAAAAAAAGTTAGTCAAAGAAGCAGGGGAAGGAAAGAAGGATATTCCACACAGAATAAAAAATATTTACAAGTGCTTAGAGGTGAGCAAGAGCATGCTGTATTAGAGGAACATCAAGGCATTTTGTTGGACTAGAAGTTGGGGTGCCAGTGCAGAAAAAGATGGGCCAGGCCCATTCCAGAAGGATTTCATATCCCAGGCTAAGGAGTTTTATGCTGAGGAATGATATGATCACACCTGGCAATGACATGAAATATATTAGAGAGGGTAAAGATAGAGTCAGGGAGAACAGACAAGAGGCTATTATATATGAGAGATACTCAAGAGATAAAGCCAACAGGTTTTAGTCACCAATAGATCTAGACAAGTTGGAGAGGGATTTTGGGGATTAGACTTAAACATGATTTTTGGGTTTCTTAAACTCACTAACAGAGCTCTAGGAAATTTAACAACTATATATAATATTTATGATACAACAACCATGATGAAATATTGGTCTTGATTTGCCCACCCCCCTAAAAAACCCCACAAAAATTATACAAAAGCTAAAAAGTGTCTGTCTCTGGGAAGTAAAAGTTACTTAAGAGGAGGAGACAAGAGAAGAGAGCAAGACAGGGAAAGAGAAAGCAAAAAGGAAAAATAAAACTAAAAGATACTTACAATTAATATCAAACATCTGAATAAGAAATGATATTCTATGTTTAAAAAGAATAAAAAGAGGGAGCCAGTATAGCTCAGTGGTTGAGCACCGGCTTCCCACATACGAGGTCCCAGGTTCAATCCCTAGCCCCGGTACCTACAGAAAAAAATAAAAATAAAAAAAAATAAAGAAAGAAAAAGATAAAAGGAAACCACAAAGGAAGGAAAAGACTATTGGTGCTTGATTGTATAAAACATGAAAATATATGTATGTTGGATAATGCAACATTTTTCAGAAAAAAAAATTTTTTTGTAACAAATACAACAAAGGGTTACTATCCTTTATGTCTAAAGTACATAAGAAGTGCTATTAATAAATGGACAAAGAATGCACAGTTAATTTCCCCCAAAATAAAAATGAATAATCAAACATTTAAAAAACATTCTTAAAAATAATCAAAGAAAAGTATGTGATCACAATGGTATCTCTATGATTAATCTATTAAATTAGCAAATGTTTTGGCTGTCCCACCTAGTTCAGGATATAGTAAAATAGGAAATCTTTGTGAAATAGAGTATAAGTAGAATAAGGTGTATATATATTTAAACCTTTAAAAGTGTTCATATCCTTTGACAAAATAATTCCACTTCTGAAAACCTATTCTAGAGAAATGATCTAAAATACAGATAGAGATTTATATACAGCAGTATTTGTAAGTAGTAAAAAAGAATTAAAAGCTGTCAAACTGTTCCCCAAAGAGGGATAAATACACTGTAATACAATCATACAAAAAATATCATGTAGCCCCTAAAAATTTCTTTTTGGGAGAATTTTTAAAACAGAAAAAAAAAATCTTACAATACTTATAAAAAATGGAAAAAATACCAAATTATATAAAAGTGTAACTTCAACACTGGATTTTTAAAAAGCATAAATGGAAAAAGTTACTTCTAAGTAGTAGTGGTGAGTTTTTCTTTTTCCTTTCCTGTATTTTCTAAGTTTGCTTTTTAAATAACAAGGAGATAGACAGACAGACAGACAGACAGCTTTTTTTTTTTAAGGTACCGGGGACTGGGGATTGAACCCAGGACCTCGTATGTGGGAAGCCAGCGCTCAACCACTGAGTCATATCGGCTTCCCTGAGTTGGTGTTTCATTTGTTTTGCTTGTTGTTTGTTTTTTCAGGAGCCTACTGGGAACCCAATTCGGGACCTCCCATGTAGGAGGCAGGCGCTAAACTGCTTGAGCCACATCTTTTTTGTGCTTGGAAAACAAATCCTACCCATTTCAGTTATCCCCAATAAAATATGTGAGGAAACCAAAAGTATGTCTAAGCCTTGTATTTCAATAAATAGCTTTGACATCTTTCTGTAAATAACTTTACAGGCATCTCTGAACTCATTTTAATTTAAAGTAATCAATTTATTCTACACATTTTTTATTAAATTAAAGGGGCTTTTTATAATACCCTAAAGTCAAGGATAACATGCGTATTATATTAAGCACTTCAATTTGAATAAGAGAATTGAAGGAAGGGAAGTATTTTTTAAGTTTTTAGTAATTGAAGGGGTTTATCCACTTTAATATACTTTAACCACTTTAATGTATTTGCATTTATAAGCACAACAAGGCTGTGCTTTCATATTACCTGAGATGATTAAGCAGAGGCTGAAGTCTCTCATCAGACTGCACAGTAGGTAAGGACCTGGCTGTTAACTAAAAGCAGAAAAGAGTAGGTTAGTAAAAACAGCAAAGTCCAAACACTGAACACATTCGAATATTAAAGGTAAAATGGGGTACGGAATGGGAAGCGAGCACATAAAAATGTAAGGAAATTTTTCTCTTTTTTAAATCAAGGATTACATAGAAGCTAATATATTACATGATTAAAACTATCTGGATCTAAGGTTATAGGGCAAGGTCACTGAGATTATAAATAAAGAAACAGGGATACAAAGTAAAGAGCAAGAGAATTCATCTGAATTCATGAAAAAGCTTCTAGTCATTAAAATGATTTTTAGAAATAAAAATGGAAAAAATTCTAAATGCTAAAATGTATGACAACCAACCTTGTGGCACTGAATCCTGAGGTAATAGAGAAATTGGGGAAAAGGGTTTTCACTTATAGTTAAGCCACTGTGAAACTGGTTACATGAAGAAATACATAATATACAAACATGCACACATGCATGCTCTCTTACTCACAAACACACACACCATGCATTCCTTCATTTAACAATCATATTACTATAAGGAACCAAGACCATCTTAAAACAATCAAAAGGGTTTAAGTATTTAATATTGAAATATGATGTCAAATTGATCTAGTAAACAAAAAGTAAGGGTCAAAACTTTATTATGAAATACAGTGCATCAGGCTGACTTTAGTATAATATTATTAACTGTACCTTTATGTGTCCCTATTTTCTTCTCTAAGTGAAACCCCTCTTATGCTATAACAATTTGACCCAAAGAAATTAAAGACATCGATCAAAAGTAATTAGATCCAGAAAAATAGCTAGAGGACAAGCTGAAACAGCCCCGAAAAAGATCTTCTAGGGTTTAGGTCAGCAGGTGAAGGCTGCACACCACCCAGAGGAAAGAGGGGCAGAAGAGGGAAATCGCGACTACAGAACTGTGAGTTGCAAGTAGCAGATTCTGCTGCTGCCAGCACCCTCCCCCACACTCTTCAGAATTCTCGGGCGCCTAGGCCTGCGACCACAGACAAAGGGGACTTCAGGGATCTGCCACTCCCGGAAAGGGGAGAGAGAGGGACACAGCCTTAGGCTGACTCAGGTTTGGACCTGAAATTTGGGCTGCAGAGCCCCACGGACACTTTCACACGGCGGTTTGCCCTGGGAGCCCAGAAGGACTAGAGAAATTCCGATCCTGATCCTCGAAACCTCCCTCTCTTCTAGCCTGGACTAATTACTGAGGACACCACGGGAGAGGGAGGAGAGCTTGGGGCTGACCCTGCTTTGGACTCCCAGGTTTGGGCTGCCCTGTCCCGAGAGCCCTTCCAGGCTGGGTGGGGCTGCGCCATTGTTTGCCTTGGAGCCTGCAAGGGGCTAAAGATATACAAACCTCCCAATCTCCTCCTCTACTAACAGGGACTGATTATTGAGGATTCAGAAGGGAGTGGAAATATTTCCTAGCTGGGAAAAGGTGGGAAATACGAAAGTCTGGAGAACTGTCTCAGAAAGTTTGAATCACAGGGCTCCTAGCCCCCAGACAGGAAGCTCTATCACATTGATCTGGTCTGTGTCACAACAAATACGCTCTGACCAGGCATTGAATTGAGATCAGCCAACGAGCGCCATCTCCTGGCAGACCAAGGAAGTACACATAAGAAAATTAATAAGTAAGAGAGGCTTTTCCTGGCCTCTATATTCTCCCTGCCGAAGGCCCTAGGAAACGACTCTACAACCAATTACTGGGTCCAGTGCCCAGTTTTGAGCAACCAGCAGAACAATCCTAACAATCAAGGTTGAGCCAAAAATCAAAGAGCGGTGGTAACTCAGCCTCCTGCCACTAAAACCCCATAAAAGAAAAAGAGATAGAGCATCTAAGTAAAATACAAACTAACCAGATGCCTAAGCATCATGAAAAAATGACGGGCCAAAATAAGAAAATAGAACACATGGCCCAAGAAAAGGAATACAGCAAAGTCCCAGAAGAGATGCAGAATTTGAGAGAACTAATCAGGGAGATGAGCACACATTTCCAAAATCAAATTAATGAGATGAAAAAGAATATAGTTAAAGAGATAAATGACATCAAGAAGTCATTGCGCAAACGTAAAGAAGAATTTGAAATCATGAACAGAAAAGTAACAGAGTTCATGGGAATTAAAGACATAATAGGTGAAGTAAAAAACACATTTGAAGCATACAACAGCAGACTCGAAATGAAGGAAGAAAGAATAAGTGATACTGAAGACAGAGCAGCTAAAATTGAAGAGAGAAAAGAACAGAGAGAGAAAAGAATGGAAAAAATTGAGCAGGGGCTAAGAGAGTTGAATGACAACACAAAACGCAAGAACATACGGGTCATTGGAATTCCAGAAGGAGAAGAGAAAGGAAAAGGAGCAGAAAGAGTATTTGAGGAAATAATAGCTGAAAATTTCCCAACTCTCACCAAAGAAATGAACTTTCATGTCCAAGAAGCACACCGTACCCCAATAAGAATAAATCCAAATAGACCTATGCCAAGACACATATTATTCAGAATGTCAAATGTCAAAGATAAAGAGAAAATGCTCAGAGCAGCAAGAGAGAAGCAAACGATCACGTACAAAGGACGTCCAGTAAGACTTTGTGCAGATTTCTCTTCAGAAACCATGGAGGCGAGAAGACAGTGGTATGATACAATTAGGAAACTGAAAGAGAAAAACTGCCAGCCGAGAATTCTTTACCCAGCAAAACTGTCCTTCAAATATGAAGGTGAATATAAAGTATTCACAAACAAACAGAAACCAAGAGAGTTTGCAAAAAAGAATCTACCTTTGCAGGAAATATTAAAGGAAGCCTTACAACCTGAAAGAAAAAGACAGGAGAGAGAGGCTTGGAGGAGAGTATAGAAGAAAGAAAAGCAGAAAGGATAACCAAAAGAGTAAAAAGAAAGACAAAAATAAGATGACATATGAAAACTAAAGAATAAAATGGAGGAAATAAATAGTGCATTTTCAGTAATATCATTGAATGTGAATGGATTAAATTCCCCAATC
>JAKSZT010054474.1:3000193-3033474 GCA_026826555.1 Tolypeutes matacus | reverse complement strand
TTCTAAAAGAATTAACACCAATCCTGTTTAAACTCTTCCAAAAAAATCGAAGAGGAGGGAAAATTACTCAACACATTTTATGAAGCCAACATCACCCTAATACCAAAGCCTGATAAAGATTCCACAAGAAAAGAAAATTACAGACCAATCTCTCTCATGAACATAGATGCAAAAATTCTCAACAAAATACTTGCAAATCGAATCCAACAGCATATCAAAAGACTTATACATCACGACCAAGTGGGATTTATTCCTGGTATGCAAGGCTGATTCAACATAAGAAAATCAATCAATGTAATACACCACATTAACAAGTTGAAGGAAAAAAACCACATGATCATCTCAATTGATGCAGAAAAGGCATTTGACAAAATCCAACATCCTTTTTTGATAAAAATATTTCAAAAGATAGGAATAAAAGGAAAATTCCTCAATATGATAAAAGGCATATATGAAAAACCCACAGCCAACATCATACTCAAAGGGGAAAGGTTGAAAGCTTTCCCCCTAAGATCAGGAACAAGACAAGGATGCCCACTGTCACCATTGTTATTCAACATTGTACTAGAAGTTCTAGCTAGGGCAATTAGACAAGACAAAAAAATTAAAGGCGTCCAAATAGGAAAAGAGGAAGTAAAACTCTCACTGTTTGCGGATGTCATGATGCTGTATTTAGAAAATCCTGAAGTATCCACAACAAAGCTACTTGAACAAATAAATGAGTTCAGCAAAGTGGCAGGATATAAGATCAACACGCAAAAATCAGTAATGTTTTTGTACACTAGTACTGAACAATTTGAGGTGGAAATCAGGAAGAAAATTCCATTTTCAATACCAACAAAAAGACTCAAATACCTGGGAGTTAATTTAACCAAAGAAGTACAGGACCTATATGCAGAAAACTACAAAACAATGCTAAAAGAAATTTAAAAAGACCTAAACAAAAGGAAAGACATTTCGTGTTCATGGATTGGAAGAATAAATATCGTGAAGATGTCAATCTTGCCCAAACTGATTTATAGATTCAATGCAATACCAATCAAAATCCCAACAGCTTACTTTACAGAATTAAAGAAGGCAATTACCAAATTCATCTGGAAGGGTAAGTGCACCCGAATAGCCAAAAGTATTCTAAAAAAGAAGAGCAATGTGGGAGGAATTTCACTGCCTGACCTTGAAACATATTACAAAGCTACAGTGGTCAAAACAGCATGGTACAGGCATAAAGATAGACACATCGATCAGTGGAATAGAATTGAGAATCCAGAAATAAACCCTCACCTATTCAGGCAACTGGTTTTTGACAAACCTACCGAGCCCACGCTGATGGGAAAAAAACAGTCTCTTCAACAAATGGTGTTGGGAGAACTGGATATCTATAACCAAAAGAATAAAAGTGGACCCCTATCTCACCCCCTATACAAGAATCAACTCAAATGGATCAAAGATCTAAATATAAAAGCCAGGACCATAAAACTACTGGAAGAAAATGTAGGGAAACATCTTCAAGACCTTGTAGTAGGTGGTGGTTTCCTGGACTTCACACCCAAAGCACGTGCAACAAAAGAAAAAGTAGATAAATGGGACCTCCTCAAAATTAAACACTTTTGCACCTCACAGGACTTTGTCAGAAGGGTGAAAAAGCAGCCGACTCAATGGGAAAAAATATTTGGAAATCACATATCTGATAAGGGTTTAATATCCAGGATATATAAAGAGATGTTACAGCTCAACAATAAAAAGACAAATGACCCAATTAAAAAATGGGCCAAAGACTTGAATAGACATTTCTCCGAAGAAGAAATACAAATGGCAAAAAAAACACATGAAGAAATGCTCAACATTACTCATGATTAGGGAAATGCAAATCAAAATTACAATGAGATATCATTTCACACCTATCAGAATGGCCACTATTAAAAAGACAGAGAACTACAAGTGTTGGCAAGGATGTGGAGAGATAGGAACACTTCTTCACTGTTGGTGGGAATGCAGGATGGTACAACCACTATGGAGGACTGTTTGGCAGTTCCTAAAGAAGTTGAATATAGACTTGCCACGTGACCCTGCAATACCACTACTGGGTATATACCCAGAAGAACTGAGAGCAGTGACACGAACAGACATCTGCACACCGATGTTCATAGCCACATTATTCATCATTGCCAAAAGTTGGAAACAACCCAGGTGTCCATCAACAGATGAATGGATAAACAAACTGTGGTCTGTTCACACGATGGAATATTATGCAGCTGTAAGAAGAAATGAAGTCATAAATCATATGGCAACATGGATGAACCTGGAGGACATTATGTTGAGTGAAGCAAGCCAGACACAAAGGACAAATACTGTATGAACGCGTTACTATGAACCAAATATATTGTGTAATATATTGTTTGATTCACACACACAAAAAAAAAACAAAAAAACAAACAAAAAACAAAACAACAAAAAAATTTACATGTATCCATTACATTTAATTGAGAAATATATATGTTTATTCATCTGTGTTTACTTTTTAGTTGTTTATTGCTTATGTTTTCAATCATTAAATGTACAAAATAAAGTTAAAAAAAAAAAAGTAATTAGATAGCTTGAAGTAAACTTAATGAAACACCACAAAGGAAGTAAAAAAAGAAATTTCTTCTGAATTCAATTATAATCAAAATAGTTCATGTATTCTACTGACAAATCATTTGACAATTCACAAAAGAGAATCTTAAACCAAGAAAAAAAAAATCAAAAATTTCCTTTTGCTTTTATATAAGGTAAAATATCTCTAATTTTTTCATATGCTAATGTCTTGTTAACTAAAAATTCCTAAATAGAAAACAGGCATTTAATTTATAAAACCTAAAGTTCAGACTCATTATCACAAAGAAATGTTAAGTCTAATATTTCATTACATATCAAATGGTATAAGGTGCTCAAGGTTTAATAAACAAAATCACTTTAATACTTTATATATCCTGTATCTGTTAATGTTAAATTCCTTTACAAAATGTCATTTCTATTATTCAAGACATTTCCTTGCTCAGAACCAAAGCTATGCTCTAAAATGATTAAAATAATGTATCTAAATATTTCAAAAGTCAACTCTCTGAACACTGATGGAGGAGACAGACTGGGCTTTCCAGTCATTGCTGTCAATCTCTATAGCATGCTTCCTAACCAAATCATCTTTTCTAAATAAAAGCAAACAAACCCACCTCAGTGACAACAACATATTTCTAATCATCCGTTCATTCCATATTGGAAATATTTCTCAAATATACCCCTTCGTCTCAATCTCAACTTTCATTTCCTTTTTCCTGAAGTATTTACACATGTCCAATCACTATTGTTTCTGTCCCCATTCTTGCCTCTTACCTAATTTATTCTCCACACTGAGGCCAGAGTGAAATTTCCAAAATGAAAAGTAGTTACTCTCCTAATTAAAACCATCTAATAATTCCCTTTGGCTCTCAGGATAAAGTCATTACATCCATTCTTTCATAAGACATTTTCCCTAAGAATTTCCTTTTGGGCCACATTACTGAGGAAAGGAGCTTAGGATGAGTGTTACTGACTATGCAGTTTGTGTCAACCCATAAGACACAATGGGACGTATCAGGGAGAAACTTGCCATAGCTCCAATTTCTGGAACACATATGCTCAAAAATTTGATTACACCCTTTCAACACACACACACACACACACACACACACCCCTCGTTTTTAAGTTTGAATTTCAGAAAAGAATAATTCCTAATGCTCTGAGTAAAATTATTTCAGAGATGATTTTGAGTTTTCCAAAGGCCTTGCTTTCAACTTTTAAGACAATTAGCATTTTCAAAAAGAACAAGTATCTCTTCATATTTAGGAGATGAGGTAATGGAGATGAGGTAATAAAGCCATCCCAAAGTTCCTGAAAGTGGCAAAGCCATCTGTTGACCTTTTCCTAATAGAACTAAACTTCATTTTAGGGACTGATGACTCCATTGTTTCTTCTGAGATTTCTCTATGAGCCCATGTAATTAGAACTCACAACCACTGGTCTATGAGGGCACTACATCCCTGGCACATGCAACAGAAAAGATGCTCAAGAAATATTTACTGGGAAACGGACGTGGCTCAAAGGTTCGGCGTCCGTCTACCATATGAAGAGACCAGGGTTCGATCCCCGGTACCTCCCGGTAAAAAAAAAAAAAAAATTTACTGAATGTGTGACAAATCCAAGAACCTGAAATTGTGTGATTCTATTAATTGATGAAAAGGGAAGTAAACCACAATGGTTAGTTTTCTGTGAATACAATACAATGTCATAAGATTTTTGGCATAAAGACTCTTCTACAATCTGAATTATCTGCCTAGTTTTAATAGACTTTGGTTTTCAATTTTTTTTTTTTTCTTTTTAGAGAAAACACAGTGTTCATGACACGTAAATCATCAAGAATGAAAGAGAAAGATATATCACAATTTACATGTGGGAATCTTTTGAAATGGGTTGTTGAGTAAAGACTTTTCATGGGAGCCATAATAAAAGTTGCCATAACTTAGAGCTCATGCCTTATTATTGTTGAGAGATTGGAGTTGAGCTATTAAGATATCCTTTGTTATTAAGACTATAGCTAGCACACTAAATTAATCAACACAGGGTTTAAGCTGCTTTTAGGCAAATATGATAGATTACTATTGCTTAAATAAATCTCACTTTAAAGATTAGTATCATTGAGAAAACCTTATAATTCACTATATATTTGGGCACAAAAAATAATAATACATTTTAGCCAATTAATAGCCCTCCATTTAATGACAATAAACATCACATCAATTTAAAGTCATTAGCAAGAAAAGAGTCTGGAAGTGTTTGGTCCAGCCTTGTCATTTAACACATGAAGAAACCAGGTTCCTCTGGCCAACGCAGCTAGCTGCTGGCACGTGCGCAATGCTTGTGCTAACCTTAAGATCTGGACTCACACAGCACAGGACACTTTCCATTGCCACAACACCAGTCGGGGCACTCCATACATAGCATGTGATCCTGCCAGATTCTACTGCCTGATTTCAGGATGCTTCCTGCCCCCTCTTATTCCCTTCACTTCTCAAAATGGGATGATGCTCTTCAAGATTCACTTCACCCATATACGATCAGTCTTGAAGATTCCCAGATTTCTGCTGGGAGAGTCCCTTCACATCATTTGGGACTTGGCTCAAACGTGACCTCCACCCGGAAGCCTTCCATAACCACCCTTGAGTAAAACAGAACCCTCTCTACAGGTTTTAAACTACTATTTAGGTAACTCATAGCATTTATCACTGTCTGGAATTATTTATTAATTTGCTCACTTGTGTCTGTCTGTCTCTCCCTCAAGAAAAGAAGCTCCTTTACAGCAGAAACTTTTGCTGTCTTGCTCCAAATCATTTTATCCCCACTGCCTAGAACAGCACCTGCCATGCTTAGGCACTAAATAAATATAGTCAAGTGAATTAAAGATTCACCTGTCTCAAATATTTCCAGAAGAAGCTGAGTTTAGAAAAGTCTGTACTAGACACTGATCCCTTTGGTCCTGTATTTCTAATGTTTACAAATATAAATATGGCCTATCACACATACATAAACACATTTCTCTCATTTCCAGCAGAATAAAATATTCTTTTAACTTTTAAAAAGTGATTCTGTGCTCAACCACTTAATGCAGTCGAAACTGTGACTCCCTGGTTCAAAGGAAACAAGAAGCACCAAACCAGCAGTCCCAAATTTAAATTACGGATGTTCTGTAACAGGCACTACTGAAAAAGTAAACATGACATAGTTCCTTCCTTCTAATCTATGTCTTTTCATTTTTCTTTTGTCATAAACATGATAGCTACAAATGCATATAAGTAAAGCAGAAATATCTACTGTGTTGGTTAATGTGTCAACTTGGCTAGGCTATGGTGTTCAATTGTTTGATCAAACACTAGCCTAGATGTTACTGTGAAGGTATTTTGTAGATGTGATTGGCATCTATAATCAGTTGACTTTAAGTAGACTACCCTCCATAATGTGGGTGGGCCTCATATAATTAGTTGACATCTTTTAGAGCAAAGAACTGAGGTTTCCAAAGGAAAAAGGATTCTACCTGAAGACTACATCAATTCTGCTGTCTGAGTTTCCAGCCTGCGGGACTGCCATACAGATTTCAGGCTTGCCCCCCAACAATAGTGTGAGACAATTTCTTACAATAAATCTCTTAATATACACACAAACATATCCTGCTGGTTCTGTTTCTCTGGAGAAACATGACTGATAAATCAACTGAATACATTTTTTCCCAACATTATGAAAATTTCAAATATACATCAAAGTTTTGAGTCTTTTACAGTGAGCACCCAAACACTCAAGGTCTACATTCCACCATTAACATTATACTTGTTTACATCTATCCCCCTGGAATAATTATATTTTATGATTAGTTTTTACCAATGGATTCCTCCCAGCTTATTTCCCTTTAGGCTGCTTCGATGAATTGGACGTGGGTAATGCCCAGAAAGATAATTTTCTATAAGCAAGACCAATGACAAAGAAACCTCATCTAATCCGCCAAGAATGGGACTACATTTCAAAAATGCAGAGAAAGTGAATAAGAAGCAAACTGCTTAAATATGATTCTGTGTAAATAAAATGTGTAAACAAATGTGTAGAAACATCCTTTGTCATTCAAATCACAAGGCTAAAATTAAAGTGCTGTGTTTAAACCTTTTTCAATAAACTATTGCTAATTAAATGGGCGGCCAGTTTCTTGTGGGTAAGTTATTTTGAAAGGGATGCCAAAATATTTGTCTCAAAACATCTTCACCCCTAAAGGACATGAAAGTTCAAGAAAACAAAAATCCATATTCTAATTAGAAGATTAATCAGCTCAAGGATGGGAAAACCTGGAAATAAAGCATAACTTCTCAAATTTTAAAGTTACCTTGAATCTGTAAAGTTAAAATTATGAAGAAAAAAACATAAATATAGGAAATTTGGAGGTCATATGAAATTATCTAAAGCCATAATAAAGTTAATTCATAAATGTTAGTCTAACTAGACCATGTAATATTTTAGACATATGAAATTATTTTACTATTTTATTCAGTATTTTATTTTTAATTGTTGATATGTAAAATTGAATAAGTCAAAATGAATGACAGGTAGCATATTGCTAGTAAAATACTCCCCCCTCCTCTAAAAATAAGAACTTTTAATAAAGATGGTAATTCTAGAAATTTACCTTTTCTCTCATCAGGAAAAAGGTTAAATCCTTATTTATTCTTCAAATATTTATTGATACCTATTAATATGGGACTTCTTTCAAAAATAAGTAGTTGTTCTTCATAGAACAATACCATTTTTAACTTCTGAAGAAGCATTTAAACGTGTTGTATCTTGTAAAAATAAAAAATGTTTCATTAAACTAAAGCCCACAAACGTTACCATGCAGCAAGAATTTACACAATCATTTCTCATTTTGTGTCATTCCTCTATTCAATAATTTGTAGTAACCACCTCTTTCTTTATATAATAAATATAAATTTCTTAGCCAGCATTTCAGCCCTGCCCCTAACTAATCCCACCTTTCCCAATACCCTCAACAAACTAACCTCTTAGCAGTCAAATTTAACAAGGACCATTATAAAGTATTATAGAATATAAAAGAAGTAAGATAGTTTGCTCTTATTGCCTTCAGTTAAATTATTCTTGTATTATGCTTTGTTTAATTTTTAGATTTTTTTGCATGGTTATCATGTTTTTGCAGGTAAAGTAGGCAGAAACTATGTTCTACTACTTTATTTCTTATAAGCCCTTTCAACGAATTTTTTTCAGAGCTTAAACTTAAGAAAAATTTTATTTAGTCTTCTTTCTAAGTAATCTAGTTTAAAAGAGAGTTGAGATTATGAGAGAAGAAAGTATACATATGTGGTACCTATTATACCTAATAGGTACAGACATCGATTTGTGGGATATTCAATTGCCTGAGACATGACCCCTCCCTTTCATCCTAGCAGACATGACACATACACCAACATTACATGTTTGGCGTAATGCTTGGCCCTCATAGCTCTTCAAGAGTAAAATAAACAAAATAATTTTCTTTTTAGACTTTCCACTGAAAGTGAACCTCTCTAATACACTAAAAATAAACTTGATCAGATCAGCATAGAAAAAGCAATATTTAGAATCCTGATCTCTATTCTATAGCAGCTTAAAAGATTTAGGAGAAAAGAGATTTACTGTAATTTGAGTTGTCTCTAGGGAAGGAGAGAGAGGAAAATGGGACTAGAGACAAGGAAAGCTTTAATTTTATCATTAGTGTTTTCTCCCTTTCCTTAAATTCAAAAAACAAACAAAGTGCTGAAGCAACTATGACAAAATGTTAACACTGGTTAATTCTGGGAGTTAGGTACATGGGTGTCATATTATTTTCCATACATTTATGTGTTTGAAATAGTTCAAGGGAGGAAAGGAGAGAGGTGTGAACTGATTTTCAAGCTGTGTAAGGAATGTCTTAGGGAAGGGCAAGCTAAAATAGAGGAAAAACGACCAATTAAGCGAGCGGCACAAGTAATAATCCAGGGATCTAAGGTGAAGAAACAAATTATGTCAGTGGCAGCAGAGACAGGAAGAAACGAATGTGAGAAATATAAAAGAGGTATGTATACTCTACAGAACTTTGTTGCCTAAAAGAGAAGTTAAAGAACATTCAGGTAGGTGGGTAGATCTATTAATAGCCAAGGTTAGTGGATATAGGAAGAGGAGGTTGGCAGAGGAAGGGAAGTTGTAAGTTAAGTTTTAGGAATGCAAAATGTGAGGTGCTTTTGAATATCCAAGAGGAAACTGAATATGTATGGATCTGTAGCACGGGAGAGGATATGGGGCTGAGGATTTAGATTTAAGTGTTACAGCAAGTAAGCAATAGCCGAAGCCATGGGATGGGCTAAAAATTCCCAGGGTTTAATATGTATAAAGCAGGAATGTCCAACTGCCACTGACTAGTAGTTGCTTATTAGAGCATTGTGTTGAAGGTTCGTTTCAAGCCACAGTCAGGAAAGAGCACCCATGTGTGCTCTGGACTTGAAACTGTATATTGGAGAGATCTGCCAGGTATGTGCTGTCTCTAGCTGGAGATAAGAGAAACAAGGAACTTTGCCAAGAACTTAAAAGTTTTAAAATGCTGACTTTAAGCCATTATAGATTTATTAGAGAACACAACCAGCAGTTTCTTTAATTTAACTCTTAGTTTCATACCTGGAATAAATGAATTTCAATTTGTGAAAACATGTTCCCTGAGGAAAGCATTCTGCCTCAAGCTGTGAAGCTGACTGTTGCTCTTAAACCCTAAAGGATATTTTGCTGTCAGCCAGTTGCTATTTTGAAGCAGAATTTTTTTTATGGACCTGATAAGGCACCAGTAGGAAGAAAATATTTTTCATGATTTTCTTCTTCAAATGATGGACATGAAGGAAGGGAATAAGAAAACACAGGAGGTAAATATATGAGTAAATCCAATAAATAGTTCTAACAAGTCAACAGATATATTTGAAAATAAAGGAGGCTCAATCAGTTGAAAATTAAAGAACAGAGGGTAGCTTCATTTTAAAATAATAAATCCTTTTTCTCTGAACTACTCACTCAACACTGGCTAAACTAAAACACAAAATGACAGGAAAACAATGCTCACTTGGAGAACATTGTTCAATTTGGTTCTCTGGTATTTTTATCCTCTATCACTCAGTTCACGCTCCTTACAAAAGTCAAGAGGATGTGCTGCACTAATATCAAAGCTGTACCTTAAAAGAAATCCAAGAGGATAATCAGCATAATTTAGGCCTCTTTTCTTCATATAATATTGTTCTACTCAAAGAAGTGTTACAGTACTCTCACCTGCTGATATTAGGACAGTGGCATTTTCATACATTTACAAATGACAAAAATAAAAGTTAGATTTTTTTTGGAAAAACAAATAGAGAATGTTTTTCAAAAATGTCTTTACATTCTCCCTATTCCATACAAGATCACTCCCCAAGAGTACCAACTCTAAATCCAGAATCCTAACCCTTTTCCACTAAATCCAAGATGCATAAATCATGATTATGTATATATTCCAAGAGACACACTCCTATAAATCATGAAAATAATTTTCTGAAACCAAAAGGCAACAATTTACTTAAAAAGACTTCATAGTAACAAAGGGCTATAGCTCTACAGAGAACAGGTTGTTCAAAAGGACTATCACTTTTTTTTTTTTTTTTTTAAGATTTATTTATTTACTTTATCCATTTTAAACCCCCCCTTCCCCATTTGCTGTTTTGTGTCCATTTACTGCGCAATTCTCCGTGTTTGTTTCCTGCCACCTCTTCTCATCCTCCTCCTCCAGTCTTCACCAGGATTCGATCCTGGAAACCTCCTATGTAGGAGAGAGGTATTCTGCCACCTGCGCCACCTCAGCTCCTGGCTTCTGGAGCTTTCGGAGCATTTCGTCTTGTCTCTCCCCTGTTACGTTATCATCCTGCTGCCTGGCTCCCGGGGCCCGGTGGCTCAGAGGCACACAGAGCCTGGCAGCCCATGCACCTTCTATATATATATTTTTTATTTTACCGGGAGGTCCCGGGGATCGAACCCGGGTCCCTCCATATGGCAGACGGACGCCCAACCATTTGAGCCACATCCGCCCCCAGGACTATCACTTTTATTATTGGGACCAAGGTAGATGTCAGGTAAAATTTTAACTTTTACAAGCAGCTGTGCTCTTTTACCTTCGTCGATTTTAACAACGGAAGACCCTGTGTCTTTTTGAACTATATTTTCTTATAATAGTAACAAGATCCCAATCACAAATCCCAAACCGTGGGATTCTATATTACATTGCCCCTTGCTGCTGGAACCAAATTTATTCTCCAGTTTCATGTTCTCCCTTGGCAGCCTGAGAGGCTGTTTGTCACTAATCAGAACAGTCTAGTGCTTAGCTGCCCACAGCACTTTTTTATTTTCATAGTCCTCTTGCACACATTATCTCGCTAGATCTTCACAACACAGGTGGTTTCATCAGTACAATTCATTGGTACATGGAAATTTCTCTATCAGGTGGCTGTAAACATGATTTTCAATATGTAAGCTCTAAAAGCCTACCAATGACCTTGTCAAGCAAATCGCATAGATTCCATTTGAGCTCTAAACATGCCCAAGTAGTTTAATTTACAAAGAATATTAAACAGTGTAGAGTTAACAAGATATTTCCAGTTCAGAGGTCTGGATGATATGAAGAACTGAGATAGCAAACCTGGGAATAGTGCAAGCAGACATCCCAGTGCTGATTTTTTATCACAAAACCTATGGTGTGAAAAGAAGCTTGTTATTCAAAGGCTAACCTAAGCACCTTACAGAAACTCTACATCATTTAGAAATGTAAAACAATTGCTTGAGCAAGAAAAAAAGGTATTGAGATATTCCATGATAAAGGTACATGGATTGTTGATTTTCCCTTAGAGTAAAAACACCCATAAAATCATTTTACTCCACACAAGTTCCACAATTATAGACAGATAGATCTGGCATTTGTTTATGCCATAATTCCTTTACATACAAAGATTCTAAAAACCATTTAAAGTCATTTTCATTCATTTAATAAATTTGTGAGGCATTAACTGAAGTTCTAAAGTTCCTTGTTTGTTTTTCTCATATTTTCATTATCATTCTTGTCTCCCAAAATTTCTATACCATATTAGCCTAAATTTACATTTGTCAATTTCTTATTTCATGCAACAAATATAGTTTTCCAGAACTAGACTGTTCCTTTGCTGTTTATTGTAACCATGAATCGTGAGCAAAATCTTATTATGTGGAAGTTTCTCATAAAGCTTTCTAAATATGCACATAAATTCTACTATGTGAACTACCATTGCCAACTGCACACATATACTTCTAATAAATGTTTAAAAGACTGCCCAGACACAATCGCAGCTTTCTTAGTTCATGTTGTTTATCTTCTTTAAGTAGTATAGTCCATGATTCCTTTAACTTCCTGTTGGGTGTATTTCTTGTTATAAATGACAGACATGCAAGCTACCTATTACAGTGGCAATCATCTCCTTTCTAAATATTACTAAACAGTGTACCATTCATCATGTGAAAACATTTAATATAATCTATTCTGCACTACACTTAAAAAAGTTCTTCATTAATGTCAAAGAATCAGCAATTACATTTAATGACTAAAGTGAAGAGATACAAAAAAGATATGTAAGTGTAAGTGTATATTTTTACTGTGTTACAGGAACTCTTTTTTTTCCTTGATTTGAGCTTTTATTAACACTTAGAGGTCCAAGAGGGGCAATGGAGAGTAGGGTGAAGAGGATGGGCAGGATTTTTATGAAAACCTCTGTGATAGAGACCTGTTACATGGCAAAACTTAGAAAAGAGTCCTTGGAAAGGCATTTGAAGAACTGGAGGGGCTTAGGTGGTTTTGTTTTTGTTTTGTTTTAAGTGATCAACAAGAAACATATAGATTTCCATTTCCCCCCAGAACTGAACTTCAAACCACTGATTCAAATGTATAATTCAAGGATGATAGCCCCAGGTGGCTAACAACATACCTCTAATATTTGCATGAACAGATGTGCAGAAAGTATTCATTTGTTCAGTATTTCAGCTCCTTTTCCTTGCTTCTGTGACTTAGTTTTCCCTGCTGTCTCAGAACAGGATGATTTTTTGCCTTGATAGAAATCTTGCCTTTGTAGATGTAGGAAATGTTTTTAGTTAAGTGTGAAAGAGCCCAGTGTGTTCCCACATCTCACTCACAGCTAACTTCTCTAGCTTGAAATAATGAGATATTGCACTATTTTTGGAATTCTTCAGTTTATTTGAAATTTAAGCCATTCTTCTCTCTATTCATGAACAAGTCCTACAGTTTCTCCTTTAAAAAAAAAAAAAAGACCAATAAATAATTATGTTCTTCTACTGAAGAATTTCTATTTTTAAGCCGTCCTAAAAAAAGAGCTTCTTTTTTTTTTTTAAAGATTTTATTTATTTATTCATTTATGCCCCCCTTGCTGCTTGTGCTCGCTGGGTCAGCTAACCACGCCGCGTGGGCGGGCCTGCCCCCACCAGGAGGCCCCGGGAACCGAACCCTGGGCCTCCCATATGGTAAACAGGAGCCCTACTGCTTGAGCCACAGCCGCTTCCCAAAGAGCTTCTTAAGATACCTGACTAGCTTTCAATTATATACACAGAAGCATGTTTTGCTTACTAAAACTAGAGCCCTGTGATTACTTATAAAACTTTTCTGATTATATTTAAGACAAATGAGAACAGGAAAAATAAATTTTTCATTACTAGGACATAAAAATCAATAACCATTCATTATGAAATGGAAACGGAAAAGTATAATGTCTTTACTGTGACAAGCAAATTGAAATAATGCCAACTTGAATTTTCACCTATGTATTCTGACCCAACATTAGATAAGATGCACTTTCACAGATTTAAACACAAAACTAACCAGTTAATATCACTGAAGAAATAGGCCGGAAATGAAACACAAGTATTTTGAAATGTTTCAAAAACCACAAAGCGTTCCCCAAATCCTTTTGTTTCTTTTTTCTTTTTCTTTGCATCAAACTAGGAATTATCACAAGTAGCAACCTACATCACTAATGTGTTCTCATTTCTAAATTCAAAAGAAGTTTCAGATAATATAAAACCTCTTCAAGAATATGTACACAAGACCCTAAATTTAAAGAATTAATAACAAAAGGATAAATCAGTTCATTGTTAATTTAGATCACCTCATAAATTAAAATCTCATGGGAAATTCCATTTTCTTAAGAAAAGTAGCTATTTTGCTTATTCCTTATTTTCTTTCAGGTTTGACCTTTTTATTTTTTTAAGTTACAGAGCGTAACTAGATTCCGTAGTAAAGAAGAGATGCTGGTCTAAAAATTGTACGGTGAGGGAAACGGATGTGGCTCAAGAAGTTCGGCGTCCGTCTACCATATGGAGAGACCGGGGTTCGATCCCCGGGACCTCCCGGTTAAAAAAAAAAAAAAAATAAAATAAAATAAAAATAAAAATAAAAATAAAAATAAAAATTGTACGGTGAATCCTTATCTGCTTTCTTAGCTGGAGAATGTTTTTTAAAAAATAATGTAGCTGCTGTAACAAATGCCTACTGTTCTAACTGCCCAAAATTATGGGCTGCCATTTTCATGATGGAATGGACCCTAGGCAGTAGAGACACCTATGGTATGGATTCTAAATCACTGGCATTCTATTACATGCACCTAAATCCATCAGGCCCATTTTGACTTCATATCCAAGGTATGAAATCAAGATGGGGGTTAAAAGTAAGAGTAATCATTTTAGCACCTCATATTGTTAAACATCCCTTGATATCAGAACAGCTAGCTGAGACTTTTAAAAGACCTTGACATCTATTTGACTGATTGCTTTCCAATGACTTTTTTTCATCCTTTCTAGCACAATAGGGCTAATAATGTTTGATGGATAACCAGGCAAACAAAGGACAAGTCTGAGCAATAGCCATCCTTTATAGCTGACATCTTGTTTTATTACATATCTTTTTAAAAAGGGAAAAAGAACAAAACCTATTGGCAATCGTACTTACAAAAGGTCTCACTATACATAGAAAGTCCCAAATCAGTAATACTTTGAAGAAGCAAACCTTGTTTTAACAATATTTTGTTGCAACTACGGAATTATCAACAGTTATAAAATTGAGGAGAGAGAGATTTGTGTCTTGCATTTCTTAGTTAAATTATTCTTTCTCAAAATTTTATATGTATCCATTACATTTAATTGAGAAATGTATATATTTATTCATCTGTGTTTACTTTTTAGTTTTTAATTGTTTATGTTTTCAATTATTAAATGTACAAAATAAAGTAAAAAAAAAAAAAAACAAAATTATTCTTTCACTAGTAAAAATTTTTGAATGGCCAAATGATCCCATAGTCAAGGCATAGTAAACCAAATGCAAAGCTTGATTTTTCCTGTTCTGCTATTTCTGCATGATTTTCCCCCCATTTTGTTCATTTTAATCAACTGTAATGAATGCCAGCATGAACTAAAATCAGTCTTACCAAGATGCTTCAATAGTGTTGTTGTAAGAAGTATCAGAAAGTTGACAGAATTTTAAAGTCAACTACTGAAAAACACACAGGGAGTTTAAAAAAAAAAAAAAAAGTGATGTTAACATACCTAAAAATACTGAGTAGACTTTTTAAATTAAAGATATATCATAGCAAATAGAAATGAAGGGGACTAGATAGTTACAACAGCAAACTATAACTTTTTTCCAGAGTTCTAATTGGAAGCTGTAGCAGTTTGATATTGTTTTTGAATTCCAACAGTAGATATTGGATTATGTTGATAAACTGGTCTGTTCCTCTGGGCATATTAGATTATATTGGACTCAGAGGTTTCACTTTTACTTGATGAAATAATGATGAAGGCTTTAATTGGGCCACGTCAGTAGGACGTTGAGTCCCCGCCCCCTTGGTGGACGGGGACTCACAGAGAAACCACACCACAGAGAAGGGAGGGTGGAGTTTTTGAGCTGGAGCCCCAGGAAGTAAACACGAAGGAGAAGAACACAGAGGAATAGAAACGACTCCATAGACAAGGCAGAGGCCCTGGGAAGAGAGAGAGCCTGATAGTCTACAGCTGACCTTGTAGAGAGAACAGAGCAGCTGAGCCCAGAGAGAGGAGCCCTGGGAGAGAGATGAGACTTATTCCAGCATACAGCTGATACTGGAAGAAGCTGAGACCACGGAGCCTTAAGAGGAAGAGGAATGCTCGACCCATGCAGATGTCAGAAGCTGTCTCGCTCCAACACATGGCCTGGTAACTGTAAGCTTCTACCCCAATTAAATACCCTTTATAAAGCCCAACAGATTTCTGATACTTTGCATCAGCACCCCTTTGGCTGACTAATACAGAAGCCAAGGTAAGAAACTCCTTTACAGTCACCTGGACCTGAGCAAATGGCAGCACTGAAATAACTTCATAACAGAGTCTCTTTCTTAATCCTGTCATTTAACCCCATCCAGTCATGCTAAATGCACCTAAATGTAAGCACCTCCATTCATTTATCAACTATTTCCCCCAGTGTTGATGTAATTCTTTCCCATTCCTCAATTTAGTGCCGGAATACAAATCTTCTCTGTTCCCTCCAAAACCCTCCCATTTTATTGTAAACAGTATTTCCTACAACTTCATCATTTTGATAAAAAATTTCTCTCCATAAAATACTCTTTATCATTTAAGCATGGTATAGGAGAGGAAATAGGAGCTTTGGAGACAAGGAAATCTAAATTCAAACAACTGGTGCGTGACTTTTATCAAGCTATGAACATGAATTTTTATTTAAAGTGAAAGTGGAAATACAAAACACACATACACAAAACAAAATAAAGTGGAGCTGAGCAACCTGAAGTCCTCCTAGGTTTGGGTTAGAGCCCAAGTTCTAATTTCATATTCTGCCTTTCATCTCACAAAAGAATAGGTTAGTGAAATATGCCTCAAAAGCTATCACTAACCTTGAAATCTAAATTTTATTAATCCCATTTGATATACAAGAAAGCTAAAGCCCAGAGAAATTAAGTAACTTGCCCAGTGGCTAGGAAGCAAAGGAGAGCTGAGACCCAGGTTTTCTTGACTCCAAAGCCTGTACTCTTTCAACTATACCATAATGCCTCCCATTTGATACTCCTGAGTACTTTTCCTTCTTAAAATTCTCTCTTCTTCAGCTTTCAAAACAGCTCCCTTTTTGAGTTTTCTTTTTACATGACAAGCTCCTTCTCAACTCCCTTCACATGTTCTTCTTCTTCCTACTATTCATTAACTATTCTTCCCACCCCACCCCCAAGGTTCTATTTTCAGTCTTCTCTTCTTACTCAAAACACTCTCCATTTGTTCCAGACTCATGATTCAACCTCTGGTGTTCATTTTGATGACTTATAAACCTTTATCTCTACCACAGATCACTCCTAAACTCCAGATGCTACATTTCTTACTGTCTAGTGGGCATGTCTCCTCTGAAAATACCACTGTGATCTCAAATTTCAAGTCAACATGCCTATAACTCCTCTCCACCGCTTCCCTCCTCCATACCTTTCCCAAAAATGATGTTCCTCCTCCTACTGCATTATACTCAGAGAGCACAGCACCATTACCACCCAGGGAGCTCAATAAAAACTTGAAAATTTGTCCACATGCTTTATTTCTCCTAGAATTTACCAATTTCACAATATCTCTGACTCTACCTAGTGGTAAGGTATAGACTCCCATTGTTTCCCACCTGGAATAACACAAAGGCCTCCAAATTGCTTCCTTTACTCTCAGTTTTACCCAGCTCTAATCAGTCCTCCATGGAACTACAAGAATGATTTTGTCAAAAATGTAAATGTAAATGACTAATGTCACATTAGTCCCTATTAAAAATCCTTCAAGTAAAGTGTTTCCTGAACTAGTCTGGCCCACCTCTACTAGCTAGTTAATTGCTCAGTTGTTACCTACTCTGTTCAGTTCTGTAAAGCAATTTAGAAACCTGTTTCAGGGATATTAAAAAAGATAAAACCTTTGGCCTGATAATTTCAATTCCAGGAATCTATCCTTAGGAAATTATCAAAAATTGAAATAGAAATGTACAATTATATTAAACAGAATACTGTTTATAATAGCCAAAATTTAGAAACACCCAAGAATTCCAACAAAAGGGGACTAGTTAAATAAATAATAGAGTAGTAGTCATATGATGCAATACTTTATTGCCTTACAAAATCAATTATAAAGATTTTTAAATGAAAACGCTAATGTTATCATTTTAAATGAAAATTTTGGTTACAAATCTTTATATTAGTATTTTCATAATTATTTAATTATATACAGTGAAAGAAAAATGGAAGGAATTAGGGATAAAAACTGTGCCTTATTCATATAGAATGTATTCCCAGTGAACATGTGCAACACTGCAGACCCTGAAGAAATGTTTATGAAATGCATAAAAAAGCATTTAGGGTATTTAATCAATGATTTTCTTTTTGCTTTTATTATTTACATTTTAAAATATAAATTAGAGCATATAGTAATTAATATTAAAGAAGAAAATAAAGCAGGAAATGAGAATAAAATTGTTGGGGGAGGGCTGAGGGTTTTAAGTTTAAATAATTAATAGAATGATGTATCAATCAGGCAATCAGGATATGCTGCAATAACAAACAGCTCTAAAATCTGAGTGGCTTAAAAGAAGGTTTGTTTCTTCCTAATGCTACATGTCCATCACAGATAGACAGTGGGCTCTGAGCTCACTCCCAGTGAGGAATGCTAACCGAAGGAAAAGTTCTAGAAGCTATTAGCATTGACAAGTACTCTGTCAGGAACGGACACACATGCCATGCCATGCACAACTCACTGGCCAGAACTAGTCACGTGGCCACATCCAAACAGAACAGAGCCATATAGAACATCCTACTATATGCCCAGAAGGCAGCAAGCCAAACATAATTGCATGAATGACTGCTAAAGGAGGACAGGATAGACCTCAGTTAGAAAGTAACATTTGAGCAAAGACCTAAAAGGTAACAGAGCAAGTACCAATGCCTGAAGCAGAAACATTTCTGGCATTTTCAAGAAAGAGCAGGAAAGTCAGCAGGCCTAGAGAACAAAGAGAGAAGGAGTATTTTGGAAGTTGAAGTTAGAGAAGTATTAAAGAGACCATGTAAAGTCTCTGAGTGAAAAGAGAAAGTCATTAGAGGATTTTGAGCAGGAATGATACATGCTGATTTACATTTTAAAGATAGCACCCTGGCTGTTGTGTTGAAATAAATTAATAAGAGACTAGACAGACTGGAAGAAGAATGTTTAAAAGGCTATTGCAGTATCCAGGCAAGAGATGATGAGAGGATGATGGCTTGATAAGGGTGGAGGTAGAGTATCTGTTTCTTTATATATATATATATATATATATATATATATATTTTTTTTTTTTTTAAGGTGCTTAGATTACCTAGAGTATCTGTTTCTGAATTTATTTTGAAGGTACATGTATTAGCCAAAGAGATACTGATACAAAGTACCAGAAATCTGTCGGTTTTTATAAAGGGTATTTATTTGGGGAAGAAGCTTACAGTTATAAGGCCCTAAAGAGTCCAACTCAAGGTACTTCCTCACCCAAAATCTGTTGCCATGTGTTGAAGCAAGATGGCAGGCAATTTCTGTGAGGGTTCAGCCTTCCTCTTTCCTCTTAAGGATCCATGAGTCCAGCTTCTTACGATCTCAGCTGTAGGCTGGCATAGAGCTTGTTTCTTTCCAGGCTCAGCTGCTCTGTTTTCTTCATAAGGTCAGCTGTAAACTATCAGGCAAATGGCTAATCTCTCTTCCTGGGGCCTCTGCTATGGAGCGGTCTCTCTTCCTCTGTGTATCTTCTCTGTGTATCTACTTCTGTATTCTTGATTGAGCATCTGTTTATATAGGCCACCAAGGGGTCAGGGACTCAAACTGAGTCGCCTTAATGGCATGGTCGAATCAAAGCCCTAATCTTAACACAATTTAATCAAAGGCATCTCAGCTGAATCTAATATGATCAAAAGGTATCATGATATGCCCAGAGGAACAGACCTGTTTACAAACATAATCAATATTTCTTTTTGGAGTTCATAAGTAATATCAAACTGCCACAGTACAATTAAAGTAATCTCCTGATGAGGACATAAGAGGAAGAGTCCAGAATAATGTCAAGGTTTTTGGCCTCTGCAAGGGAAGAAGGGGAAGTCATTCACTAATATGAGGAGGAGCGGATCTGGAACGAAAGATCAGAGCTTCAGTTTTCTCTATATTAAACCCGAACTGCCTGATAGCATCTAGGTAGAACTATCTGGATTTAAGAAACAAAACTGCAAACATAATAAATACACACATAGGTATATACATACATACATCTTGGAACATTGTGCAGATTTATATGTTTTAATATAATACCCTGAAACTAGAGCAATCAAATAATGTCTTGCAGTCTTAAAATGATCAATTTTACATCTATGACTGCAAAAACACATTTCTGAAAAACACATGCCTCAATAAGAGATCAAAGAGCTCTATATATGGGAAAGAAAAGTGAGGAGAGATGTACTGCTTTAATGAAAACAATGGCAACTTTTTCAAAATATTTATATAAAAAGATGTATTATGATCAGTCACCCTATATTTTTTTATGAGCTAGAAAATTAGAAAGGAAATATGTTCCTTATTAGACTGAGAAATATTTTATCAAATGCAATATGAAGTTATGAATTTATTTTCCACTGTGAGTAGAGTTTTGAATTATACATAACATAGATGATTTCCCTCACCTCAAATAGGCAGAATAATTTGAGAACCTAAAGGTGGAACAGATAACTTAGTCTGATTCATGTTCCTTAGTGGATAATCTATTTCTTTGCTCTGAAAATTTTTGGATTTCTTTGTTTTTGATATTCTTGAAATTTCACTATAAGTCTACCAAGTTGTGGGTTTTTCTTCTTTCCTGATAGGTATATTCTCTTAACTCTTAGTATTTTATTAGCTCTTGGTGTCCTATTTATTCTTTCTTAATTCTGAGTAACTTACTGTCATTATTTCTTCGAATATTTTATTTTCCTCCAAATTTTTTTTCTCTTCTGAAAGTCCTATTATTTGAATACTGGCACTATCACTTACATTCTCCATATTTCTTAGCTTTTCTTTGATAATTTCTATCTCTACTTTTCCTTCTATCTTCCATCCTATTCATCTGATTTATTAAGTTCTTTCCTATTATGTTTGTCATATCTAATATTCCCACTTGGTTGTTTATTTTTTAACAAATCAGTGTTATTGATACATATCAATAAAGCATACAATTTATCCAAGGTGTACAATCAATTGTATTTGGTATAATCACATAGTTGTGCGTTCATCACTTCAATCATTATTAGAGCATTTTCATTATTTCAATAATAATAATGTAAACAAAAAACAGACAAGAAAATTCTTCACCTCTCAATCTGTTTCCACTGCTGTACATAGCTGCTATTTCTGCACAATTATTCTATTCTTGCACAATTATTTATTAAGCAGTTTTATCAAGATATATTCACATACCCTATGATCTATCTCAATCTAAACTGACTGATCAATGGCTTTCAGTATAATCACAATGCTGTGCATTCATCATCACAAAAAATTTTAAAATTATTTCATTACTCCAAAAAGAAAAACTCCACACCCTTGAGCATGCCTTCCCTAGCCCTACATAACCACTAATCAAATTTCATCTTTATAAATTGATTATATTTACATTTTATATAAACAGAACCTTACTATATGTTACACAATATATTTAGTTCATGGTAACGCAATCATACAGTATTTGTCCTTTTGTGTCTGGCTTGCTTCACTCGACATAACGTCCTCTGGGTTCACCCATATTGTCATATGCTTTATGATTTCATTTCTTCTTACCACTGCATAAATATTCCATCATATGAATACATCACAGTTTGTTTATCCATTCATAGGTTGATGAACATCTGGGTTGTTTCCAACTTTGGCATCTATGAATAACACTGCTATGAACATAGGTGTGCAGATGCCTATTCGTACCACTGTTTCAGTTCTTCTGGCTATATACCCAGTAGTGATATTGCAGGGTCATATGGCAAATCTATATTCAGTTTTTGTTTTTTGATTTTTGTTTTTAAGATTTATTTATTTATTTATCCCACACACCCCCACCCCCCACCCCCACCCCACAGTTTTGGGCTCACTGTCTGCTTGTCTTCTCTTTAGGCAGCACTGGGAACTGATCCTGGGACCTTCTGGAGTGCAGAGAGGCTCTCAATCTCTCGGGCCACCTCAGCTGTGTCTCTCATTGTCTCTCTTCTGTGTCTCTTTTTGTTGCATCATCTTGCTGCACCAGCTCTCCGCTTGGGCCAGCTCGCCAAGCGGGCCAGCTTGCTTTTCACCAGGAGGCCCAGGGACTCTAACCTTGGACCTCCTATATGGTAGATGGGAGCCCAATCACTTGAGCACATCCACTTCCCTTTATTCAGTTTCTTTAGGAACTGACAAACAGTCTTCCACAGTGGCTGTACCATTCTGCAAGCCCACCAACAGTGAATAAATGTTCCAATCTCTCCACATTTTCTCCAACACTTGTAGTTCTCTGTCTTTTTAATAGTGGCCATTCTGACAGGAGTGAAAGGATATCTCATTGTAGTTTTGATTTGCATTTCCCTAATCATAAGTGATGTTGACCAATTTTTCGTGGTTTTTTTTTTTTTTTCCATTTGTATTTCTTCTTTGGACAAACGTCTGTTCAAGTCTTTTGCCCATTTTTAAATTGGGTCGTTTGTCTTTTTATTGTTGAGTTGTAACATCTCTTTATATATCATGGATATTATACCCTTATCGGATATGTGACGTGTTGATCCACTTGGTTATTTTTATAATTTTCTGTTCCTTCTTAATACAACTACTATCCTCCTTTATCGCTGAGGTGATTGATTGATTGATTGATTGATTGATTGATTGATTGATTGATTGGAGGTACCAGGGATTGAACCCAGCACCTCGTACATTAGAAGAAAACCACTGACCTATACCTGCTCCCCCTTTATGTTTATTTTAAATTATTGATACCTCTGTTCTAACAATTCTGCTTCATATGGCAATTTTCAATAGTGGTTTATTTTGGCCTGTGAGGTCATATTTACCAAAAGATGTTGATCTACTGTATCTGGAAACATGTATTTAAAATGGCCCAAACCCAAATCCTAGTATTGTCCCTCTTGGTGACAATACTTGAGAAGTAGGTGAGAGATGTACCCTACGTACCAAATAACCAACCACTCTTGATCATTTGTTTGATGCCTAACGGTAAGCAAGTCCTTTGGAAGGAATTAGTCTTTAAACTCTTAGAAAGCAGTAGTACTGGGAAAAGGCAACCTCCTTAGGGTATAATCTGCAAGCCCTAGGAGAAGTGAATATTCTAGGGGAGCTGGTTGGCTGCTACCTGTTTTCAGCTCCTCCCTCCTCACTCATGCCCTGGCATGATTTAACTGCAGAGCAGCAGACAGGCAATTATTGTTCCAAGACAACTGGAAAAAGTCGGGTCAAGAACAAAACTTAAAAAGAAAAAATTTGAAACAATTTACCTCATCCTGATTTCTTAGGCTACCCTGTATTCTAGGCAGAATCACCTACACATACAAGCCATTTCACAGCAGTCTCAGTTGCCCCTGGAGTTTCTCGGTTTTTTTAGCTGTTTCCCCAGGTCTATGTTTTCCTCTTACTTCTGTAGTTTATCCATGGTTAGAAGGAGCAGCAGCCACACAAACTCTCCATTATGGTGGAATTCCAAATAACTTCGTAAAGGAATACTTCCCTGTCCTACAGTTTAGGGACCTAATCAAATATGATTCTCTGTGAGGACGAATTGATGGCATTGAGTATAAATAATCTGACACTTTTAAAGCACCACACATGGGAAGCGGCTGTGGCTCAATCAGTAGGTCTCCCATTTACCATATGGGAGGCCCCGGGTTCGGTTCCCGGGGCCTCCTGGTGAAGGCAGGCCCGCCCGCACGGCGTGGTTAGCTGACCCAGCAAGCACAAGCAGCAAGGGGGGGATAAATGAATAAATAAAAAAAAAATTTAAAAAAAAAAAAAAAAAAAAAAAAAAAAAAGCACCACACACCCTCTTGAAAATACAAACTTCTAATCCAATTATCAGACTAGTACTGATAATTAAGAATAATTCTTAGAATAGAACTTTGTTACATAATTCCTAACCATGAGATGTTTCAGATATAATACAACATAAGTACAAAAACATTCTCAAAATCAGACTTCTCAATGAAATTCCAAATCACTAACACCAAGAGATGTTAATCTACAATCTACATTAAAAGACACAGCTCTAAAACACTAGTGTAACAACTCTAGAGTTCTCCCAGGACCATTGCTCCCGGTTCGTGTAACATTGTAGTTGGTGAGAGGCAGGAGATGCTGCTGAGGAAGTAATCCTGGGAAATCTGCTCCACTGAAATACCAACCAACAAACCCTACATCATTATCGGCCATAGGTTCTATTGGGATTCTCCTTTTCCAATCACTTCTGGTACAAAATTAGTACCATGTATGCTCTGCTTGTAGCCAGAGAAACATATTAAGACTTTAATAAGTAAGACTGAATGGAGAAGTCAGAAATCAGCAGAAAGGACATAGTAAATCTGAACTTAAAGTCAGACATGCCTAGGTTCAAATTCTAGCCCTTACTAGCTAGCTTTTTATGACCTTGAACTATTTCCTCCCTAGTATCTCAATTTCCTCATCCATAAAACTGGGATACTAATCCCTATTTTACATGGCTGTTGTAAAAACTAATACAAAGAAAAGAAAAAAAAATCTTATAGGATAAAATGCTTTCAATTATTTATTTAGCAATTTATTCACAATTGATTGTGCTAAGAGCTATAGGTTGCTGCTAGAACTAACCACTACTAAAACTACCATCACCATTACTATTACTTCTACTGTTTCAAATAAATTGAGTTTCACTCGGAATTTATATGCTTACCCTTGAGGCAATTGTCTTAAGAGCACTATTACCGAATTCTCAAACTATTTCAATTCCCAATGGGTCCAATCAGCTTTAAACAAAATGATAATAATAATGAACTATTTATTATCATATGGATTTTAGTAAAATGCCATCTCTACAAGTTAGTGAATATGTTTGTTTCTTGTTATTGCTAAATATAGAGCTTGTGGTTAATAAAAATGACTTTCAGGGTTCAAATTTCATTGATCAAATAAATTCAGCCCCAAATATGATATACATTGTTATATTTTTACCACAGTATCATCTCAAAAAGACAGTGCTTAAAAAAAAAAAGAAATGTAATATATACATTCATATAAACAAATACACGAACACACCTTGGAACACTTAGGCTTACATCTCTTCTACACGAGTTTCCACCTTCTTGTCCATCTTTACCTACATGAATATTTTAAAAAGGGTAGACTTAAAGATACTGATTCAAAACCAAGTCCAGTGCTTGTTCCAATTAAAATTTAATATTAAACAAGCTTATTAGAAGACATTTCTTTGTTGGAACTTTCTAGGGGAATTGATAGAACTTGACTTGTAATTTTTTCAATTATTTTTCTGATGTAACAGTGACTACAAAAAACTCAAGGGCCAAATAAAAGTCACCAAAAATAAACATTAAAGCATGTGTCACCCAGCATACAGTTTTTCTGCTTTATTTTTAAAATATGAACAAAATCCTTATGTTTCACAAAATAAGAAATCAAATGAACACTGTGTGTGACTTATCTACACTAAATTATTTGAATATTGCTTTATAATGTACATATCTTCATTAAGATGCCTTTTTTTTTCCATTTCAAATATTCCTAACTAGGTTATCTAGTTTCCTGGCATATAGGTTCTCATAATATCCTCTTATGATTCTTTTTATTTCTGTGGGATCATTTGTAACTTTGCCCCTTTCATTTCTGATTGTATTTATTTGCATCTTCTCTCTTTTTTTGTTTGTTAGTCTAGCTAGAGGTTTGTCAATTTTATTGATTTTCTCAAAGAACCAGCTTTTGGTTTTGTTGATTTTCTCTATTGTTTTTCTGTTCTCATTTTCATTTATTTCTAGTCTAATCTTTATTGTTTCTTTCCTTCTGCTTGCTTTGGGATTGGTTTGCTGTTCTTTTTCTAGTTTCTCTAGTTGTTCAGTTAAATCTTTGAGTTTAGCTCTTTCTTGTTTTTTACTATAGGCATTTAGGGCTATAAATTTCCCTCTTAAGACTGCCTTCCCTGTGTCCCATAAGTTTTGATACGTTGTGTTCTCATTTTCATTTGTCTCTATATATTTACCGATTTCATTTCCAATTTCTTCTTTGACCCACCGATTATTTAGGAGTGTGTTGTTCAGTCTCCACACATTTGCAAATTTACTTTATTCCTGTCTGCTATTGATTTCTAGTTTCTTTCCATTATGATCTGAGATGGTACATTGTATAATTTCAATTTTTTTACACTTATTGAGAGCTGAATTGTGACCTAACATGTGGTCTATCCTGGAGAAAGATACATGGGCACTTGAGAAGAATGTATAACTCACTGAGTTTGGATGCAGTGTTCTGTATATGTCTGTTAGGTCTAACTTCTTTATCATATTGTTCAAGTTCTCTGTTTCCTTGTTGATCTTCTGCTTAGTTGTTCTATCTAATGTTGTCAGTGGAGTGTTGAAATCTCCAACAATTACTGTAGAAATGCCTATTTCTCCCTTCAGTTTTGCCAGAGTTTGTCTCATATATTTTGGGGCACCCTAGTTAGGTGCGTAGATATTTATGACTGTTATATCTTCCTGTTGGATCATCCCTTTTATTAATATATAATGGCCTTCTGTATCTCTTATAACATTTTTGCATTTAAAGTCTGTTTTGTGTGATATTAGTATAGCAACCTCTGCTCTTTTCTGGTTAGTATTCGCGTGGAGTATCTTTTTCCAACCTTTCACATTCAGCCGGTTTGTATCTCTGGGTCTAAAGTGAGTTTCTTGTAAGCCGCATATGGATGGCTCATGTTTTTTTATCGATTTTATCAGCCTTATCTTTTGATTGGGGAGTTTAATCCATCACATTCAATGATATTACTGTAAATACACTATTTACTTCCTCCATTTTATTCTTTGGTTTTCATATATCATTTTGTTTTTGTCTCTGTTTTTACTCTTTTAGTTATCCTTTCTGCTATTCTTTCTTTTACACTCTCCTCCATGCCTCTCTCTCCTGTCTTTTTCTTTCAGGTTCTAAGGCTTCCTTTAATATTTCCTGCAAAGGTGGATTCTTTTTTGCAAACTCTCTTAGTTTCTGTTTGTTTGTGAATACTTTATATTCACCTTCATATTTGAAGGACAGTTTTGCTGGATAAGGAATTCTCAGCTTGTGGTTTTTCTCTTTCAATTTCCTAATTATATCATACCACTTTTTCTCGCCTCCATGGTTTCTGAAGAGAAATCTGCACTAAGTCTAACTAGACATCCCTTGTACGTGATCGTTTGCTTCTCTCTTGCTGCTCTGAGAATTTTCTCTTTATCTTTGACATTTGACATTCTGAGTAGTATGTGTCTTGGCGTAGGTCTATTTGGATTTATTCTCATTGGGGTAAGGTGTGTTTCTTGGACATGTAAGTTCATTTCATTCATGAGAGTTGGGAAATTTTCAGCTATTATTTCCTCAAATACTCTTTCTGCCCCTTTTCCCTTCTCTTCCCCTTCTGGAACTCCCATGGCACGTATGTTGTTGCATTTTGTGTTGTCATTCAACTCTCTGAGCCCTTGCTCAATTATTCCATTCTTTTCTCTCTTCAATTTTAGCTGCTCTGTGTTCGGTATCACTTATTCTTTCTTCTATCATTTCAAGTCTGCTGTTGTATGCCTCAAATATTTTAACCTCACCTATTATGTCTTTCATTCCCATGAGCTCTGTTACTTTTCTGTTCAGGATTTCAAATTCTTCTTTGCGTTCGCTCAATGTCTTCTTGATGTCATTTATCTCTTTAACTATATTGTCTTTCAACTCATTAATTTGATTTTGGAAATTTGTGCTCATCTCGCTGATTAGTTCTCTCAAATTCTGCATCTCTTCTGGGACTTTGATGTATTCCTTTTCTTGGGCCATGTCTTCTATTTTCTTAGTATGGCTCGTAATTTTTTGCTAGTGTTTAGGAATCTGGTTAGGATGTAGTTTACTCAGATACTCAATATCTTTCTCTTTTATAGGGATTTAGTGGCAGGAGGCTGTGAGTTACCATAGCTCTTTGATTTTTGGCTCAACCTGGACTGTTAGGATTGTCCTACTGGTTACTCAAAATGGGCACTGGATCCAGTAATTGGTTGTAGAGTTGTTTCCTAGGGCCTTGGGCAGGGAGGCTATAGAGGCCAGGAAAAGCCTCTCCTACTTATTTTTAATTTTCTTATGTGTACTTCCTTGGTCTGCCAGGAGATGGCGCTCTTTGGCAGCCTTCAATTCAATTGCCTGGTTGGAGTGTATTTGTTGTGACACAGACCAGATCAATGTGATAGAGCTTCCTGTCTGGAGGCTAAGAACCTTGTAATTCAAACTTTCTGAGACAGTTCTCCAGTCTTCTCTGGCAGCCCCCTCCCTTTTCCCAGCTAGGAAATATTTCCACTCCCCTCTGAGTCGTCAGCAATCAGTCCCTGTTAGTAGAGGAGGAGATTGGGAGGTTTGTTTATCTTTAGCCCCTTACAGGCTCCAAGGCAAACAATGGCACAGCCCCACCCGGCCTGGAAGGGCTCTCAGGACAGGGCAGACCAAACCTGCCAGTCAAAAGCCCCAGGCTCTCTCTCCCCTCTCCTGTGGAGTCCTCAACAATTAGCCCAGGCTAGAAGAGAGAGAGATTGCAAGGGTCAGATTTCTCCAGTCCTTCACCGGCTTCCAGGGCAAACCACTGTGTGGCCCCACCTGGCCTGGAAGGGCCCATGTGACACCGCAGCCCAAATTTGCAGGTCAGAACCTGAGTCAGCCTTAGGCTGTGTCCCTTTCTCTCCCCCCTTTCCTGGGGTGGTAGATCCCTTTGTCTGTAGTCGCAGGCCCAAAGAATTCTAAAGAGTCTTTAGTGTAGAGGAGGGTGCTGGCAGCAGCAGTCGCTGCTGGTTCCAACTCACAGTTCTGTCGTCACAATTTCCCTCTTTTGTCCCTCTCTCCTCCGGATGGTGTACAGCCTTCACCTGCTGTCCTAAACCCTAGAAGATCTTTTTCAGGGGCTGTTTCAGCCTGTCCTCTAGCTATTTTTCTGGAGAAGAGATTCCCGTGTCTTAGTAGTCTGCCATCTTCCCGGAAGTCCTATCTAATTTTAATCGTTACAAACAAAACTATTTCAGGTGACGTATCTCTGCCCACACATATTAGGCAGAATACCTACAGGGACAAGGAACAGAAACCAAACTCTAATCAGCCAAGAGGGTAAACAGAGATTGTTAAAAGAATTCCAGGTGGAGTAAGTCACAAAATCCAAGGAGGACCTACAGTAAACAAGGCAATGGGAGGGTATCACCTAATAAAGCCAGACACCCTGCCCATTAGCTCAGTTGGGGGCAACATGTCCTGAACTAATTACTGTCACCAGGGGGATATAAAACTATGATTTGCCCAGCCTATATCACATGTTCACAGAATCTTGACCTCCCCCTGCTACAGTTATTTATCCTTTTTCCTAAGACACTTATGTAGCTAACCCACTACTCAAATATCTCCACAGTACCAGCTCCATAATAACTTTTCCTTACAACTTAATTAGGTAAGTATTCATCCATTCATCAATACTTATTTCAACACCTACTCCCTGACAGTCCCTGCTCCATTCACTAAAGATACAGAAGTGAACAAGGCAAATTCCCTGCCCTCTAGTGGGGGAGACTGACAGTATTTTGTAGCAAACACAAAATTTAATATCAGGAACTAATCAGTGCTATAATGAGAACAAGATGTTAAGGGGATAGGAAGTGATGGGTGGGTAAGGCTATTTTTTATCAATTTTATTGAAACATATTAATAAAGATTATAATCCATCCAAAGTGTACAGTACATCCAAAGTGTACAATTACTGATATTTGTTATAATCACATAGTTGTCCATTCATTACTTCAATCATTATTAGAGCACTTTCATTATTCAAATACTAAAATCAAACAAGAAACAGACAAACAAAAAAAGCATTATGCCATAACAATCACTGTTCAATCTCTCCATGCTTCCCCTATTTATTTATTTGTATTTATACAAGTAAATTTTATACTAATTTATTTGTATTTATATTTTGTATAGAGGAACTCAATATATAGTACCTTTCATCTAGTTACTTAAATTTAGTATATTTCCTTTTTTTTTTAACCCTTAATGGAAGATTATTAATATATTACTATAGACTATTGTTCATATTTTGTTTTGGTTGTATTTTTGCCTGATATTAATACCTTGTAACATTTATGTACATTTGTTCAATCCCAAAGAAAAACTGTTTTATATATGCAAGATTGCCCATATTCATATTTCACATGGGGTTTCACTATGCTATAAAGATGCATGTTATATTTTTAGCTTTCCTTCTAGTAATCTACATGACCTTAGACTTTCCCTTCCAACCACTGTCAAAAATACATTTGCACTGTTATTTAAAAACACTATGATGTCATTTCCAAAGATTTACAATCTTTTTAGCAATTCTGCACAGATTAACCTTCAGCTTTCCATTCTTTAAACTCATTCTATTTTCTGGTGTCCTATATTCTATTATTAACTACTTGAATTTACACAATATGTTAATTCATAGTAACATAATCATACAATATTTGTCCTTTTGTGTCTGGCTTGCTTCACTCAACATAATGTCCTCCAGGTTCATCCATGCTGTCATATATTTTATGAATTCATTTTTTCTTGTAGCTGCATAATATTCCATCGTGTGACTACACCACAGTTTGTTTATCCATTCATCAGTTGATGAACACCTGGGTTGTTTACAACTTTTGGCAATCGTAAATAGTGCTGCTATGAACATAGGTGGGCAGGTATCTATTCGTGTCACCACTCTCAGTTCTTCTGGGTATATACCCAGTAGTGATATTGCATGGTCACGTGGCAAATCTATATTCAACTTCTTTAGGAACTGATACACAGTTCTCCACAGCAGCTGTACTATTCTGCAAGTCCACCAACAGTGAAGAAGTGTTCCTATCTCTCCACATCCTCTCCAACACTTGTAGTTCTCTGACTTTTTAATAGTGGTCATTCTGATAGGTGTGAAATGATATCTCATTGTAGTTTTGATTTGCATTTCCATAATCATTAATGGTGTTGAACATTTTTTCATGTGTTTTTTTGTCGTTTGTATTTCTTCTTTGGACAAATGTCTATTCAAGTTTTTTGCCAAATTTTTTAATCAGGTTGTTTGTCTTTTTATTGTTGAGTGTAACATCTCTTTATATATCATGAATATTAAACCCTTATCAGATATGTGACCCACTTGGTTATTTTTATGATTTCTTGTTTCATTCTTAATACTACTACTATCCTCCTTTAACACTGAGTATTTATTTACTTACTTATTTATAGGAGGTACTGGGAATTGAACCAGGACCTCGTACATGGGAAGCAGGTGCTCAAACCACTGAGCCATACATGCTCCCCTGTTATGTGTGAAAAGATATCTCATTGTAGCTTTGACTTGCATTTCCCTAATCTTTAGTGATGTTGATCATTTTTTCATATATTTTTTCACCATTTGTATTTCTCCTTTGCACAAATGTCTATTTATTGTTCAGTTGTAGCATCTCTTTATATATCATGGATATCAAAGCCTTATGAGACATGTGATTTCCAAATATTTTCTCACACTGACACAGCTGCCTTTTCATTCTTTTGACAAAGTGCTTTGAGGTGCAGAAGTATTAATTTTGAGGAGATCCCATTTATCTACTTTTTCTTTTGTTGCTCATGCTTTAGGTATAAGGTCCAAGAAACCACCAGCTACCAGAAGATATTGAAGATGTTTCCTGATATTTTCTTCTAGTAATTTTATGATCCTGGCTTTTATATTTAAGTCTTTGATCCATTCTGAGTTAATTCTTGTATAGGAGTGAAATACAACTCCTCTTTCATACTTTTCATTATGGATATCCAGTTCTCCCAGCACCATTTGTTGAAGAAACTATTTTTTTCCCAGTAACATGGACTTGGTAGTTTTGTCAAAAACTAGTTGGCCACAGAGGTGCAGGTCTATTTCTGGACTCTCAATTCTATTCCACTGATCAATGTGTCTACATTTATCCTAATACCATGCTGTTTTGCTGTTTTCACCACTTTAACTTTTAATATGTTTCAAGGTCAGGCAGTAAGAGCTCTCCCACATTGTTCTTCTTTTTAAGGATGCATTTGGCTATTCAAGTGCCCTTTCCCTTCCCAATAAATGTGGTAATTGCCTTTTCTATTTCTGTAAAGTAGGCTGTTGGAATCTGGATTGGTATTGCATTGAATCTATAAATCATTTTGGGTAGGATTGTCATCTTCATGATATTTACTCTACCAAACTATTAACATGGAATGTCTTTCCATTTGTTTAGGTCTTTGATATTTTTTAGCAGTGTTTTCTACTTTTCTGAATACAGTCCCTTACATCTTTGGTTACATTGATTACTAGGTATCCGAGTCATTTTGTTGCTAGTGTAAATGGAATTGTTTTCCTGATTTTCTCCTCAGATGGTTCAATACTAGTGTACAGAAACATTATCTGTTTTAGCATGTTGATCTTGTATCATGCCACTTTGCTGAACTCGTTTATTAGCTCAAGTAGCTTTGTTATAGACATTTCAGAATTTTCTAAATACAAGATTATGTCATCTGTGAATAGTGCAAGTTTTACTTCCTCTTTTCTTATTTGATGCTCTTTATGTTTTTTCTTGTCTAACTGCTCTAGCTAAGACTCCTAGTACAATGCTGAATAATGGTGGTGACAATGGGCATCCTTGTCTTGTTCCCAATCTTGGAGGGAAAGCTTTCAACCTTTCCCCATTGAGTACAATGTTGGCTGTGGCTTTTTCATATATACCCTTTACCATATTGGGGAATTTTTCTTTTAGTCCTATCTTTCAAAGTTTTTTTTTAGCAAAAGTATGCTGGATTTTAATGAATGCCTTTTCTGCATCAAGCAAGATGATCATGTGGTTTTTTCCCTCAATTTGTTAATGTGGTATATTACGTTAGTGGATTTTGTTCTGTTCAACCACCCTTGCATATCAGGAATAAATCCCTCTTGATCATGGTATATAATTCTTTAAAAATGCTGTTTGATTCTATTTGCAAGTATTTTGTTGATAATTTTTGCATCTATGTTCATTAGAGAGATTGGTCTGTAATTTTCTTTTCTTGTAGTATATTTATTGGGTTTTGGTATTAGGGTGATATTGGCTTCATAAAATGTGTTGAGTAATTTTTCCTCCTTTTCAATTTTTTGGAAGAGTTTAAACAGGATTGGTGTTAATTCTTGAAATGCTTGTAGAATTCATCTATAAATCCTCTGGTCCTGGACTTTACTGGAAGATTTTTGATGACTGATTCAATCTCTTTAAATGTGATTGGTTTGCTAAGTTCTTTTGTTTCTTGTACAGTCAATGTAGGTTGTTTGGGAAGCAGCTGTGGCTCAA
>JAKSZT010054474.1:2832656-3000183 GCA_026826555.1 Tolypeutes matacus | reverse complement strand
TTCTTGTACAGTCAATGTAGGTTGTTTGGGAAGCAGCTGTGGCTCAATCAGTAGGGCTCCCGTTTACCATATGGGAGGCCCCGGGTTCGGTTCCCGGGGCCTCCTGGTGAAGGCAAGCCCGCCCGCACGGCGTGGTTAGCTGACCCAGCGAGCACAAGCAGCAAGGGGGGGATAAATGAATAAATAAATAAAATCTTTAAAAAAAAAAAAAAAAATGTAGGTTGTTTGTGCATTTCTAGAAATTTGTCCATTTCATCCTGGTTATCTAATTTACTGGCATACAGTTTCTCCTAATATCCTCCTATGATTCTTTTTATTCCTGTGGGGTCAGTCTTAAGGTCTCCCCCTCTCATTTCTTATTTTATTTGCATCTTCTCTCTTTTCTTCTTTGTCAATCTAAATAAGGGTTTGTCAATTTTATTGATCTTCTCAAAGAACCAGCTTTTGATTTTGTTGATTTTCTCTATTGTTTTTTGTTCTCAAATTCATTTATTTCTGCTCTAATTTTTATTATTTCTTCCCTTACTTTTGATGGGTTTGCTTTTCTTTTTCTAGTTCCTCCAGGTGATCAGTTAGGTCTTTGATTTTAGCTCTTTCTTCTTTTTTAATATATAGAGCTATAAATTTCCCTCTCAGCACTGCCTTTGTTGCATCCCATAAGTTTTGATAAGTTCTGTTCTTGTTCTCATTCGTCTTGAAATATTTACTTTCTCTTACAATTTCTTCTTTGACCCACTTATTGATTATGAATGTGTTGTTTAGCCTCCACACATCTGTGAATTTTCCCCCTTTCCTGTTAATTATTGATTTCCACCTTTATTCCATACTGATCTGAGAAGGAGCTTGGTATAATTTCAAATTTTAATTTTATTGAGACCTGCTTTGTGACCCAACATGTGGTCTCTCCTGGGGGAAGAACCATGAGCACTTGAAAGAATGTATATCCCTCTGAGTTAGGATGCAACGTTAAGTATATGTCTGTTAGGTCTAGCTTGTTTATTAGTTCTCTGCTTTCTTGTTTATCTCTGTCTAATTGTTCTATCTAATGATATGATTGGTATACTGAAGTCATTATTTTAAGATGTCTGTTTTTCCCTTCAATTTCACCAGAGTTTGCCTTATGAATTTTGTGGCACCCTGGTTAGATGTATAGAGACTTATGACTGTTACTTCTTCCTCATGGATTGTCCTTTTTGTTAATATATAATGGCCTTCTGCATCTCATTACTTTTTTGCATGTAAAGTCTGTTTTGTCCGATATTAGTATAGCTACCCCTTCTCTTTTTTGGTTAGTTTGCATGAGATATATTTTCCCAATCTTTTACTTTCAGCCAATTTGTTACTTTGGATCTAAGGTGAGTCTCTTGTAGACAGCATATGGATGGTTCATGTTTTTTTATCCATTTTGTCAGCCTATAACTTTTGATTGGGGAGTTTAATCCATTCATGTTCAATGATATTGCTATAAATGCATTATTTACTTCTCCCATTTTATTGTCTGGCTTTCATATGTCGTATCTTATTTTCATCTGTCGTCTTACCCTTTTGGTTATTTTTTCTGATAGTCTTCCCTTCCAAGCCTCTCTCTCTCCTGTCTTTTTCTTTTAGGATCTAAGGCTCCCAGTAATGCTTCCTGCAAAGCTGGATTCTTTTTAACAAATTCTCTTAGTTTCTGTTTATTTTTGAATATTTTAAACTCACTGTAGCAGCTTGGCATTATTTATGAATTCCAAAAATAGATACTGGATTATGTTTGTAAACTGGTCTGTTGGAGGTTTCATTTTTACTTGATGAAATTATGATTAGGGCTTTGATTGGGCCACATCAGTAGGCTATGGAATCCCTGCCCACTTGGTGGGTGGGGACTCACAGAGAAAATGACATGGCAGTTTTAATGCTGGGGCCCTGGAAAGTAAATACACAGAGACGTAGATATGTGAGGAAAGAGAGAAGGCTCCATTAGACATGGCAGAGGCCCCAGGAAGAGAGACAAGCCGTTCACCTGACAGTTTACAGCTGGCCTTGTGGAGAGACCAGAGCAGCTGAGCCTGGAGAGGAACGAGCCCTGGGAAAGAGACAAGACTTATCCCAGCCTACAGCTGATATTGGAAGAAGCTGGGGCCATGGAGCCTTAAGAAGAAGAGGAAGTCTGAACCCTTGCAGACATTGGTAGACATCTTGCTCCAACATGTGGCAAAAGACTTTGGTAAGGGAAGTAACTTATGCTTTATGATCTGGTAACTATAAGCTTATACCCCAAATAAATATCCTTTATAAAGCCAAGAGATTTCTGGTACTTTGCATCAGCACTCCTTTGGCTGACTAATATACTCACCTTCACATTTGAAAAGACAATTTTGCCAGATAAATAATTCTTAGCTAATCATTTTTCTCTTTCAGTATCCTAATTACATCATACCACTGTCTTCTGGCTTCCACGGTTTCTGATGAGAAATCCGTACTAAGTCTTACTGGTTGTCTCTTGTATGTGATAGTTTGTATCCGTCTTGCTGCTCTAAGAATTTTTTCTTTATCTTTGGCACTTGACATTCTGAGTAGTGTGTGTCTTGGAATATGTCTATTTGGATTCATTCTGATTGGGATATGCTGTGCGTCTTGGACATGTAAATTCATTTCTCACATGAGAGTTAGGGAATTATCAGCCATTATTTCCTCAAATAATCTTTGTTCTCCTTTTCCCTTCTTTTCTCTTTCTTAATCTCCCAAGACACGTATGTTGTTATGCTTCATGTTATCATTCAACTCCCTGAGCTCCTGCTCAATTTTTTCTATTCTTTCCCCTCTGTGTTCTCTCTATTCAATTTTAGTTGTTTTGTCTTCTGCATCACTTAATCTTTCTTCTATGATTTAATCTGTTGTTGTATGCCTCTAATGTGTGTGGTTTTTAATGTTTTTGGGTTTTTTGGGGTTTTTTTAGTTACCAGGGCTGGGGATTGAACCCAGGATCTCTTATGTGGGAAGCTGGTGCTCAACCACTGAGCCATATCAGCTCCCCTGAGTTGGTTTTTTCATTTGTTTTGCTTGTTGTTTGGGTTTTTTGTTTGTTTGTTTGCTGGTTGGTTGGTTTGTTTTAGGAGGCACCAGAAACCAAACCCAGGACCTCCCGTGTGGAAAGCAGGCACTCAACTGCTTGAGCCGCATCCACTCCCCTCCAATGTGTTTTTGATCTCACCTACTGTGTCTTTCATTCCCATAAGCTCTGTTATTTCTCTATTCAGGCTACCAAATTCTTCTTTGTGCTCACCCTGTGTCCTCTTAATGTTTTTTACCTTTAGCCATATTGTCTTTCAACTCATTGATTTGATTTAGGAGATTTGTATGAATCTCACTAGTTGTCTCAAATCCTATATCTCATCTGGGCTTTGATATATTCCTTTCCTTGGGCCATATCTTACATTTTCTTAGTATAGCTTATAATTTTTTGCTGATATCTAGGCATCTGATTATGATGGTGAGTTTATTCTGATGCTCAACTTCTTTCTCTTTTACATAGGGATTTAGTGGCAGGAGGCTGTGAGTTATTGACATTCTTTGGTTCTTCATTCAAACTGTTCTAGCTCTTTAGGATTATCCCTGTTTAGTTGCTTAAGTTTGGGCCATGGACCCAGTAATGGGTTGCAGACCCTCTTCCAAGGTCCTTAGGGAGGGAGGCTGTAAAGGCCTGAAAAAGCCTCTCATTTATTTAATTTCCTCACATGCATTTCCTTGGTCCACCAGCAGGTGGAGCTCTTCAGGAACTCACTCAGTTCAAATCCTAGTCAGAATATGTTCACTTCAACACAGACCACAACAATATGACAGAGGCTCCTGCCTCAAGGCTATTGAGAGCCATGCAAATCAAACTTTCTCAAAAGCTGTTCTCCAACCTTCCAGCAGCCCCCTCCCTTTTCCTGGGTAGAAAATAATTCCACTCCCCTCTGCGTCCTCAACAACCAGTCCTGGTCAGTAGGGAGGGTGATTGAGAGTGTCCAATCTCTTTAGTCCCCTGCAGGGTACCAGGGCAAACAATGGAGTGGCCCCGCCTGGCCTGGAAGGGCTTATGGGACACAGCAGACCAACTTTGTTGGCCAAAAGTTGAATCAGATTTAGGATGTGTGTGTCTCTCTCTCCCCTTTCCTGGGGAGATGGGCCCCTGATACCCCCTCTGTCCGTGGCCACCAGCCATAGGCTGGAGAACTCAAAGCTGTCTGCTCTGGGTAGGTGGATGGGCACTGGCAGATGCAGCTTTTACTCACAGTGTTTTCCCATCGATATTCTTTTCCTTTGTTCCTCTCACTTCTGGGTGGTGTCCAGACTCCCCCTGGTGACCTAAACCCTAAAACACTTTTTTCAGGACATTTCTGCTTGTCCTCTACCTATTTTTTCAGATAAGACTATATTAGACAGGAAAAAGTTCTCTGAGAAGATGGAATTTGAGGAGATTGAGCTGAATGAAGTGAGGGCACAAACCCTGCAAATATCTGGGGGAAAAGCATTCCAAGAAGAGGGGAAAGCAAATGCAAAGGACCTAAAGTGTGAGTGTCCCAGAGACCACAAAAACCTGGAAAAGGAGGATTCTTTGGTAAAGGAAGAACAAACGCAAAGACTCTGAAATAAGAACAAATGGTATAGCTAGAGAAGAATGAAGAAAAGACTAGGAGTTGGGATCTTCTATTTTGAATACAATGTAAAACCATGTGAGATTCTTCTCATTCCAAACAAACTGCTCTCAGTAGAACTTAAGTTTATGCTTTCTTATTCTACTTGGGGAATGGTAAGGGTAAGCAACTACACTAATAATAGCATAATTCCCACAACAACCTGTCTCTATTATTCACTTTTTGAAAATTTGTATAAATACTATCAGTTTCAGAATCTGTGTTATAAACAAGATTTTGTGCAATCATCCAAGGGAAAAACATGATTTTAATTTTTCAATGCTCTAAAGCTTTATATCTATAAAGCTTAAGCAAGGTCTAAATAATATTTGTGAAACAAGCAGAATGAAATAAAAATTAACTTTTGTTAGTAACCAGCAATCATGGAGTCAAGTATTTGTGCCACAAGGCAAAATTGTATTGATGAATAAAATTACTCAAAGCCTAGTGCTAGTTCAATGACATCAGAAGTATTTAATGTCTAAATCATTTTAGCACCAAACTCAGGCTACTTTATTTATATATTTTACTACTTTTACATCACAACTTAATTGTCCTCTTGTGCCTTTGTTCAGTGGCTCACATCTGATTGCAAGTCATGGAACCTTACATTTCAAAGAAGATAAATAATTCACTTTACAGCAAAAGTACTTTTATTCTATGAAATACCAAGAATTAGTGATTAATGATGCTAGATTGACTTCAACAACCACTCTGTCTCCCAAAAAAAAGTTATAAATGTTATACAACAAATGGCATCTACTTCACCATAGCCATTCTTTTCTTGTTGCATGAGTCTTTTCCTTCTTTTGCTTCCTAGGGCCATAGAATGTCATAACCTACACTGAATTAATAGTATTAATATTGCCTTACCCAGCAATTCAGCCTTCTATCCTGCATCACTAAAATCCTAACTTCTGGGCTATCTGAGAGTAATAAATTTTGGTTTGGATGTTTGATTGTTAAAACTATATATCAAATATGATTAGTGTATTTTCATGTTTGCCATAATATTTTTTAAAATACAAATTCTTATGACTAGATATACAGGTAGATGAGTGTGAATCTTTTAAAGCAAGACTGACTACAGGACTACAAGACATATTGTTTATGCTGCTGGCATTTCTTTTTGCTGTGGCTGCTGTTTAAACATATTAATGAAAGATTGTATTGCGCTCATATCCTGAGACTTTAATCAAAGCCACAGTTTTAAATATAAATAATCTGGATCCATCCTAAATGTCTTATACTAAACAATCTACTTTTCTAAAAGGACCATGAAGATCATGTGATGTTAGTCCTTAGCTTCTATCCTCAGAAATCTGTGTTTAGCAAGCTCTCTCCTTCCTTCCCCGTTGGGTCCATGAAAGACATATTTAATATCCTTGACAATGTTGATGCTTTCTCCTGTGTCTTGATGCTATCACTACCACACCCCTCATACCTTTTTTTCAAGGACATTTACTCTGCAGTTTTGCAGCATTCTGCTCTTATATGTACCTAAAATCTCTCATGGTCTCATTGGTTCCTCTTTCCTCTTTATATAAACAAACTTATTTCTCCTATGTTTAAAAATGTATTTCCTCAAACTTATTGTTCAATCTCAATCCCTTCAGATTTGTTATCTGCATGTACCACTGGACTGAAACTGCCTTCATAGCTTCTTCTATCCTTATCTTCCTCAATTTCTATAGATGTGACATTGATCCCCACCAATGCCTATTACATTAATCCCTCCTGAACCCTGGATTTATTTTTTTCTTTTGCTTGCTAGTGTCCATCCTCAGGCAAAATGTTAAGGATCATCTCTCTGTACTGGATTTTCAAACCACAGTTCTACCCTAATCTTTCTAAGCTACAGACTCAGATTTATAGCTTCTTTCTGAACACCTCTACCCAAATGATCCATCTGACTCAAAATGACCATATTCCAAACTAAATTCATTATTTTGCCTTAAATTAAATTAAAAAAAAAAACACTGAATAATTTATTTTTGTCAACAGCACCCCATCCTTTCAATCACCAAGCATCAATACCCAAAATTTGATTTATTTCTTCTCTCCATTATCCTTACCCCTCCACATCCACATAGATATCCCCTCCTCTCCCCCATTCTTTCTGTTCTCCTTGGCCATCCAAGAAGACTTCTGAGATTCTCACCTAGACTGCATCAATAGCTTCTAAATTAACCTTGTATCTTTTATTTTTTCCCTCACCAGCCCAAATCAAAACTCTTCCTAAAATGTGTCATTTCTAACTCAAAAGTCTTTGATGGTATATATGGGAATCCCCTATATTCTGATGTAACTTTTATGTAATCTAAAACTTCTTTAAAAATAAAGAAAAAAGTCTTTAATGGGGAAAAAAAAAAGTTCAACACCATTAGCCATTATGCAAATGCAAATTTAAACTACAATGAGCTATCACTACATACCTATGAGTACTGTGAAAATAAAAAATAGTGATGACTCCAAATGCTGGCAAGAATGCAGAGAAACTGGATCATTTTTATGTTGTTCATGGGAATGTAAAATGATACAGCCATTCTGGAAAACAGTTTTGCAGTTTCATGAAAAGCTAAACACACACTTACCATACAACCCAGCAAATGCACTCTTGGGCATTTATCCCAGCGAAAGAAAAACCCATGTTCGATTAGAAAGAACTGATTACTTTTCCTGTGTGACTAGGGGATAATTCACAACTGTTCTCTGACTTCTAAAAGATACATTTTAAGCATTATCTAAAATGTTATTACTGTCTTTCAGGGAAAAGGTTTTTCCTTTTGTTCTTTTTTATTTCCTTTTCTTTTCAATTCTTTCCCTCTAATGCCCAAGATGGATATATTGTCCCATATACATGAGGCCTTTAAAGAATATTCAAACGAACGACTATCCTCATTATGGTATCAGATGACTGAGAAGAAAGTAGATAAAGACCCAGCAACAGTTTCAAGTTTTGTTTTGTTTTTAATAAGAAATCCCTGCAAATCATGGGATTGGGGGTGTTAATTTACATATATTATCTGGCTTATAGTAAATCAAAGTTAGGCATTATGATTATTTTATTATTTATTATTTATATTTTCATGTATTATAGTGTAATGCATGGTTTTGAATTATCACTAATACATATTGAGTATCTATTATGTGCTTTGATTTAGGAATACTAAGCTATATGAGACACAAACAGCTTGCAGCACAAGTGAAGTTTATAATACTCACTTTAAAAAAATACTGCTTATAATCACATTTATTCATTACTACTAGTTTTATTGCTGACTTCTTCCATGGAGATTATTATTTGGTTTTAAACAAACACAAATCTTTTCTCACTCCTTTCTCCAACCCTCAATCACCACTCACTCCCACTAATATGGCTTCCTATCTATTATTCAGCCCTTAAAAATCTACTTTCATTAAAATATCAATTACAGTTGTGACTATTAGTAGTAATATAATATTAGGAGATAAATGAATGTAAAAAAATTATATGTGAATGTGATATAAAAAATAAATGCTCATTAAAAATTTTAAACAACAAATGCTATACAAATGGAAGGCATTTTGGTTTCCTTTGAAGAGCAGAAGAAAAACTATTTTCTATGGATTTCATATTTTAAAGAAATGTTTTACATTTTTGATATTTGATGCTATTAATTCTAAAGATATCTTTACACTACTTTAAAATTAACACAGAGGCTCCAAACTATAGCTATTCAGTAATATTTGTATACAATATCTCACTTAATTCCTTAATATTTTCAGGAACTAGAAATTAAATTTCACAAAATTCTTAATATCCATCTCATCCACAAAATTAGTAAGTAAAATATTTTTCAATTTCTTACATTTTATTGTAAAGATTTAAAGCACATGATCAAATTATTTGCTTTATATATTTAAACCAATGAATCAGAATGATCTACAAAATTTTTAGCAAAGAACAGGATTAATTCCCAGATGAGCACTCATTACACAGCCAATTATGCTATAATGCAAATAAAATGACTGACATTGTGAATCCTTTTAAATGGTATAATATTAAATAACATTTATAAATAGGAAGGAATGACACACTAGGTATAAAATCTAACTAAAGCAGATGAATGGTATCTCAAAATATCCTAAAGAGAATTTCTCTTCTGGATCTGTGGTTCACTCAAGTGGCTACAACTGGTATTTATGCACTGCTTATCAGACGATGCAATAGCAACAGGGTTTCCCACCCATTAAACCTGCCTTTAAATTCCATTTGAACTGAATTAAATAGGATATTAAACAGTGCAATTTTTGGTGGCTGAATGCACTTTACCATTTCTGAACATTTCTGTGTAACTTAGTACTGACACTCTAAATTTTAAATCCATTATAACCCATGACCTTCAAGATTCTAATAAACTTTTAATATGTATTAGTTTTAAACTAGAGAAATTAAAAAATGACTTGCATCTTAATACTGGCACTCATGGTGGTCATGTAAGGGGGAGTGAGGACACTGAATTTGGGTCTCCTAGGCGGCCCAAAGCCTTATCAATGAAAAGTAAAGTAATGTTTAAAAAACACTGACCTAGGAGATAAGAGAAGTGGCATCCACAAATCCCAAAAAGAAACAATTCTCTCCTTCCATGGACCTGATTTTGCTTATAAAACTTATGGCACAGATTATAGATTACTTCATGTCTCAACTTCTCTAGAAGATCATAAGTTTCTTAACAAGAGGAGCTGTGGCTTTCATGTGTTTGTATACACCATAAAATTCAGCGCAGTGTTTTACATAACAGCAAATGTAGCAAATGCACAAAAGAATGAATGTGCAATTTCCAGAAAATACATTAGCCTGTTCTCTCCTTTGTTACTGAGAAGTGTGGTCTTGGCTATTGCAGTGAAAACAATGCTGGGAGTCAGAGGAATGCGATGTACCATCACCAATCTGGTAAATCCATAAAATGAAATGTTATTTGGTCATAAAAAGGAACAATGTACTGATACCTACTACAACATGGATGAACCTTGAAAACATTATGCTAAGTGAAAGAAGCCAGTCACAAAAGACCATATATTGTATGATTCCACTTATAGGAAATGTCCAGAAGAGGTAAATCTGTAGAGTAACAAAGTAGAGTAATGTTTGCCTAGAGCAGGAGGGATGGAGGTGGGGGGGGGGGAGAGGTAGATTGGGGAGTGGCAACTAAAGTTTGCAGAATTTCTTTTGAGGATGATGAAACTATTCTAAAATTGACTGTGGTGATGGTTGCACAACCCTGTGAATATACTAAAAACCACTGAATTCTACACTTTAAATGGGTGAACTGTATTGCATATAAATTATATCTCAATATAGTATTATTACTAAAAAGAAGGAAAGGGAGGGAGGGAGGGAGGGAGGAAACAGTCACCAATCAAACTGTATTTACGTTTGAAAGGGAAATGTATTAAATGCCCTCCAAAGTCCTTCCTGGCTCTTTCCTTCACTCTGCCAAGCCCCAAAGCACACCTGCGTTCCCCAGAGCCTGATCCACTAAATGTGAAAAAGGATTGCCAAGAACAGATGACTGCCTGACGTTCAGGGTTGGGAAGTAAGAAAACAAAATGGCTGAAGTAGGTCAAATCCATGAGTTCCTCCAGAAGAGAAGTGTTATGGGCTGAATTGTGTCTCCAAAAAAGATATGTTTAGGTCCTAAGGCCTCAGAATGTGACCTTATTTGGAAATAGGGTCATTACAGATAGAATTAGTTAAATTAAGAGAGGTCATACTGGAGTAGAATGGCCCCTAATCCAATATGCCTAGTGTCCTTAAAGAGCCAACTATGATAAGAAGGAGGAGGCAGTGATTAGAGTGTTATATCTACAAGCCAAGAAGCACCAAGGATTCCTAGGTAAGGAAGCTAGGAGAGGCAAGAAAGAACCTCCCCTACAGGTTTCTGAGGGAACATGGCCCAGCCAACACCTTGATTTCAGACTTCTAGAACAGTGAGATAATAAATTTCTGTTGTTTTTAGGCACCCAGTTTGTGGTATGTTGTTACAGGAGCTCTAGCAAACTAAGACAGGAAGGGAATGTGAGTAGAAGTTCTATGCCAGAATGAGTCAGTAATGTGATATACAGAGGGAGGAGAAAAGACAGAATATAGCAGGTTAAAATCTGGGCTCTTCTAAACCCTTGCTTCCATTTCTTGCCTATAAAACAGTGATAATAACAGTATGTATGCCTCATAAGGTTAGTGTGAGACTTCGATGGGCCAAGGCATGTGAAGCACTTAGTACTGTGTTTAGTACCAAATAAACACTCAAAAAATTATAGCTGCAACTACTACTATTTGTATTATTAATATAATAGTCTACTTTCAGAACTTCTTACAAGATTATTTAGGAATAAGTGCCACAACGAGACCGTTGTTTCCAAATATATTCAAATAAAAGATAGCACAGTAGCAGAAGTAGATAACAAACACTAATCTCATTTTCAAATGGACAAACTGATGCTTTAAAAGATTAATCTATACTTAATATGCCTCCTCGCCTTATTTAAAAAAGATGGATAATACTTATAAACTCCTTGATCATGTGAAATCTAAACAAAACGAAGTTGAATGAGTAATTTACAAGAAAGGTGTAATGGAAAACACTATAAATCCTTATGTTACAATTTTTCTAGGTCAAGATGTGGCTTTAAATATTCAGAGAGGAAAAAAATGTCAAAGCCCCACTGAAAAGCAAGTTTCTGACAAAATAATAAAATGGTTAAGTTTAGCAAAGAAACCACATGTAACACATTCTTCAGAAGGGGCGGGGGGGGGGAGTGAAATTACAACAGCAGAAGGAGTTGCCAGGGAAATATTTATCCAAATGGAATGACACTACTATAAAAGTTCAAAAGACAATTATATAGCCTGGTTTTGTTCTTTTCTTTGTTTTTATTTGTTTGTTTGCTTGGTCATATTTCCTATTCCTATAAGGAATATGAAGCAGAAAATAAAGAAAAGAGGAAATCTAACTTTTCAAGTGAAAAGACACCAAAAAGGACATAATAAATTGTTTAAAAACATCCATGTCCCTCTATAACAAAGGTAGGTCACTGGGGTGGTATATGGGGGAAAAATGCACCTAAACCACACTTCTAAATGATATAAATGTATCCTTGTTGCTATAGGTATGTTTCCTGGATAGATGGAGGCTTACATAATAGCTAACAAAATATTAAACTTCCCTCCCAGTAAAGCCCTGCTACTTTCTCAAATAAGATGGCAAAAAACACTGGAATATATAAGCCTTGCCTAATAAAAGAAAACAGGCCAAATAAGCCAAGCCCTCGATCTCAATGCCTGCACTTATGAAACTTATTCTTGTATATAATGAAACAAAGCCTAATTATAATTAACGCCTACGAGTTACCTTCTGAAAACCTTCTAGTTACTTAAATGTGGCCTCCTTCTAAGCCAAACCCTGCAAATAAACTCATTACCTTCCGCCAACATAGGGCATAACTCCCAAGGATAAGCCTTCCTGGCACTGAGGGATTATTACCAAGCGTTAATCAGTGATGCATTTGGAAAGAGACCTTGACAAAAAGGGAGAAATATTAAATAAAATAGAGATTTTATAGCTAAGAGATTTCAAAGTGAGTCAGGAGGTTACGCTTATGCAGGTCTTGGGCAGATTTCACAAAGTGCCACAGTAAACAAAGCCTCAAACAAAAGTGCTTCCAAGGGCTCTAGGGATGTCCGGACACCAAAGACAAGCCACGTGGCCACATGAAATCAACATTCCCTCAGCAGGCCCTATCTGGGAATATATGGAAATCTATTTCCCCACTATAACATAGTTAAACTCATTCATAATTCTCCTAATTATGATTCTACCACTCCTTTTATTTGAACCTATAATTTTCAATGTACCTGTCAAGTATATTTCTCAGAGACTCAAGTCTTCAGTTTGTTCATATGCCAGTTGAACCTTGAATTCCAGAAGAGTAGCAGCCAACTCCTACTCTCCAGTTCTTCAAGCTTACCCTGGACAACTAACAAAATGATGATGATGGACCAGCCCCATCCCATAAACAAGGAGTATCTTCAACTGCAAAGCAAAACAATTCCTTTCTTCTGCCCCATAATATCTACACCCTTTCTCAGCCTGAAGCAGTCAGAGTGGACATCATCCCAAATTCCTCAAGATTGAGGCATGAACAAAAATAAGGGGGAGTATAACCACAGACCAAAGCAGATTGTTATTGTAGTTATTATCTTGTGTTAATGGAGTAACTTGTAACATTGATATAAAAAGTAAAATTTAAATTAAAAAAAAAAAAAAATCCATGCCCAGTGTTTCATTGTTTTGGGGTGTGGCTGGAAAACTTTTTTATTTCAAGTTACTCAAGCGAATTTAAAGAGCAGCTGGGATTGAGAATCACTGAGCTAGGTGGGAAGAGTAGACAGTGTAAAACTATTAGCATGGTGCTATAATGATAAACATCTGATGGATAAAAACTTTTTGATTAATGCTATGCAAGTTTTCCCTTTTTGAACTGTGCTGTGGGCCACCTCCTCATTGCAAGACCAATATCTCTTCTAATTATTTCACTACCCTACAAAGATAAACAACTTCAACAAAGCACATTTAAAGCCACCTGAGAAGTTCTAGCTGCATCAAATACCTCTGATGAGATTTTAAAAGGCAGGATTCACTATTTAGCATAAGACCTAATAGAAGCAATTCTTCTTCAAAAGGAGAATTTAGGTTTACTGAAGCAGAAAACTAAAAGCCTTTAATACAAAGTTGTAATTAATGGGTATTATAAATCATAGCAGTGCATCTCTGATTTCAGGTTTGTGGGATGTACTGCAAGCAACACAGTAATTCAACAAAAGGTGGCCTCCCACATATAATTGCCTTTCTTGGAGAAAACCAATTTGATTCCAAAGAGTTGGAAAGGAATGCAGATAATTACACATATTTACAATTGCTTCCTATTCTCCACAGCAAACTTTTAAAAGTGTGCTTTCATTTTAAGCAAAATAATTTTTCTTAAATTATTTTTATTTTTATATCCAATATAATAGGTCAAACTTTCATATATGCCTATTATATATTTAATTTGTTATTCTGAGACTTGAGCATCCCAAGACTTCATAATGATTATTCCTCTATTCCTTGAGTCATTAGGTAAAATTGTCCCCAACATAAAAAATACAAATAAAGGACTTGAAAGACCCCATACGTAGAATGTAACAAGCATGCAGAATACCCTGCTAGAAAGCTACCAAACGACAAATGATTAGTGATCGCAACTCCACATCAGACCTTCACTTAGTCGGTAAAGGTCAGCTCTAGGCAGAACTTTGCTCTAACACACCAGGGCGCCTTTAGAGGACTCTGTCCCTCCTCCTTGGCAAAGCTCACACCTATTGCTCTAGGTAGGCCCTCGAAGTCTCTCTCTCTAGCTCCCATCAAAAGTCACCGAAATCGTAGCTGACTCCAGAATAATTCCAGATTAGTGTAGACCCTGTTTAGAGTTTTAAAATATTACCCTTTCAACAATGACAGCACTCTCGAAAACCAGCATATCTTAAAATAAGTGCTCTAGAATAAATTCTACCAACAAATTTAAAATAACTTGCATCTTAATTTTTTTTTACTTTTTTTCTTTTCTCCAATCTTGAGTAAAATACATAATATTCAACTTTTGATGTATGTAATAAAAAATTATCATTACACAAAGAAATTCTCTTACCCAACTCTATACTTTTTTCCTAGGAAAACAAGGTAATTTGATGACTCACCTAGTTCATTTTAACCTTGTGACTCTTTGCAAAAGTAAAAAGGCTGCAAATCATCCTTTGTTTATTTATTCTCCTTCAAGAACTGTGGGACATTAAATAACAGCTTGAGCTACTCTATAAACTGCAGTAATCTCACCTTCAACATAAACAGAACAAGTAGCCATCAGCAGTGACCTCCACCTAGTTTAGCAGAACACTGGATAGAAGGTCAATTTCTTCTTTCCACACCATCTGTCTAACTCTCATTTTTCTCATCTTCCCCTACATTCCTTGAACTGCTTTTTTTCTTTCCTTATTTTTCTGCTTTTTTTGAACCCATTCTGCCTCCATTCTTTTTTCATCATTCATTTTTCCTTGGATTCTCTCTCTCCCCAACCTCCTCTACCTTTTCTCTATGCTATCTACTTCATGGCCCTCCACTTTTTTCTTTTTGTCCTGTTAATTCTCTCTCTGTTCCTCACCTGCTCTCCCCTTTGACCTGGCCATTTCTATCCACCATCTGTCTCGTGCCTTGTACTGGTCTTCCTTCCAGGAGCACAAACCTCAGTTCACTCTCCAAGTACCTTTCCCAAACCAGGTGCTTCCTGGAGAAGGAGGAAAGGCAAGGTCTAAAACTCCAAGGAACTATACAAATTAGACTCAGGATGGGGGAAAAGATTGCCCTTATGTCTAGCACTATAAATCTGTGTTGTACTGAGCAACTCATAGTTATATTTCCCTCTAATACTTTTTACAAAAAATTGAGTAGGAAGATTTGGATTCTCATCTTACAGGATAAAATAGGTGGCTTTATTTATCTTCATAATGGAAGCTCCCATTGGACTCATTCTCTTTTCCTCTTACTCAATCTTTCAAGTTCACATGAGGAGAAAGTAGCTAGTAAGGAGGAACAGCTGAAGTACCCAACACTGAGGAGAAAGTGTGGTTTTATCATGAAAATCTAGATTGGCGGCGGCACTGTTTGAACCATAAAAATGAAAGCATATGATAATGAATTGTAACTGAAGGTAGCTGTAAATGAAACCTGGTATGATTTTAAAATATAAAGCATATTAATCTTACCAAACTAGAATTAACATCTGTTAACAGTGAGGTACATGTAATTATTTAATAAATACCTTTTTAAATATATAATTTCTCAATGGCCATTTAAAGATTAAAGCAAAATTCTGGGATTTCAGGTTCCCAAAAGTCATTCTGAAATATGCCTGTTCCTATTTACTCTCTCTGCACATTATTCTCCCAAAGCAGCACTGCTCCAGTTGTAATCTTTGCTAGAAACTACCGAAAGATTACTCTTTGCCAAAAACCCTACCCCCCTCCCCCCAAAAAAAATTGTCCCCTCGTTTTACTTAAAGCAACTACCACATTAAAACCGATGTCCACTAACTGGTGATCAAATTTAAGTAAAGAGCCAACTACAAAGCACAGCACCAAGGAGAAAAAAAGGCCACAAGGACAAGAGGCTGCAAGGACAAGAGAGTTATCTTGAGTGAGGAAATAAAAGTGTTTCAAATATTTGTAAAGTGTGATTGAAGAGATTAAGGGAAAATGGAAAACAGTTCTGACAAAATGGCACGAATTCTCAAATACAAACCTACCTACATTAATGTTTTAGAAAGCAGAATTTATTGAGTACTATTTGTCCAAAAGATTGTATATGTTTCTTAAGGTCAACTTAAACTAAAAGGGAAAGTGCTCCTTTAACAGGTCAGGGTAACCCAACCTATTTTATTTTTAACCTCTCGTATACTGGAAAAAAAAATTTTTTTTTTTTTTCAAAGATTTTATTTATTTATTCATTCATCCCCCCCATTGCTGCTTGTGCTCGCTGGGTCAGCCAACCACGCCGTGCGGGCGGGCTTGCCTTCACCAGGAGGCCCGGGAACCGAACCCGGGGCCTCCCATATGGTAAATGGGAGCCCTACTGATTGAGCCACAGCCGCTTCCCTCGTATACTGGAAATTGACAGATAAAGTTCTAGATGGGTAATTTTATAAAAGAGCAAAATTTAGAGGAATGAGAGTGCAGAAAAGATTTACGTTCAAATATAGTCAGGAGAAATTTATAATTCTGTATGGTTGGGGTCTTTTAAAAATATCAGGCAAAAAAAATTTATGCTAAGTAAAAGAAACCAGACACAAGGTACTATCTATATTGTATGACTCCACTTATATAAAATGTAAATATAAATCAATTTATAGAGATGGAATTATATTAGCAGTTATATAGGGCTAGGGTAGGATAGAGGGATTGAAACATGTCTGCTAAGGGATGTGTTTTTCTTTTAGAAGAAATGAAATTATTCTAAAATTTATACTGTGATTACACTAAACGCTACTGATTGTACACTTTGGATAGACTGTAAAATATGTAACTATATCTCAATAAAACTGCTTTTAAAAATTTATGGTAGTATGCTAATAACAGTACACCCTCATTAATGAACAAATTCATTAATATCATTTTCAAAACAAAAATATATATTAATAATACTGTCTTTAAAATACGTAGCTATAAGTATGAGAAAACTGAAGATCCCTTCTGTTAAGCATGTTAAAATACTAAAAGTGTATACCATTCAACATAAATTCAAATTTATTGCACAAGACACTGACTCATTGATTATTGTGGAATCAAGGATGAAAACTCATACTATTTTCACACCCTGCATACAAAACAGCTTGGTTCTCCAAAAATCAATAAGTCAAATATTTTGACTGATCTGTATGCTCTGATTAGAGAATTCACATCACTAAGGTCAGAGTGTTCTACCTGCTCTTTCAAGTTTTCCACATTAACAGTCAATATCAGAGGTTGAGTTTTCCTATGTTTAAATGTCACTATCTGTTCTCATTGTAATGGTGACAAAACCATAAATGTGATTCAGTAGTGTTTTTATACTGAGGGTGGTAAGAATTTGCCTGCTGTGAAAATACCAACAGTTCACCTTGCATGACATTTTCCCATTTGAAAGTATCTGCTTTCACAGACTGAAAACTAATGTGCCAGGAGGCATTGTGCAACATAAAGAGGGTTCCAGAGGGAAACTCAAACTCTGAATATCCATTCACTGAGATGAGAAGTGGTTCATAGAGAACCAATTATCAGTAATAAACTTATGCCAAGATATTTGCAATAATGATTATAATGAAATCACTGTCTGACAACAGCTAGTACATCTTAACATGATGACTCCTCATAACTCATAACTATTTGACCGTCAGGGAGAAGCTTTGTTTCATAGTTTATAAACTATTACAATAAGCGAGGACTCAAAGCCTGAGGTATTAAATGAAGTAAGTCAACTCTAAAGAAACGAGAGAGTAAATGAGTAAAGCATTTTAATAAAAATAACATAAGCCTTGGCCTCAGACATATATAAAACCCCTCCAAAAAAGAACTCCTTCAATTTACTATACCCTATACATAACTATAATTCCATAAACTTGTGCTATATCTATCAATCAGGATTCTAAGTTGCAAGTAATACATACTCCAGCTGATAAATTTAAGCAGAAAAATAATTTGTTTAAAAAAAAATGTATCTAAGGAATATCCAGAGGGTCAGAAAATAACAGAAAACATGAATACACATTTACAATAAATATGCCAGATACTGTTCTAAGAGTTTTATTTAATTAACTCATCTAATTCTCACAAAAACCCTACTTTGTACATATTATTATTTTCCCCGTTTTAAATTTTGAGGAAACTGAGGCACAGAGAGATTAACTTCTCAAGTCAGGTTTTAAGGCTGAAAAGTAGCAGAGTTGAAATTCAAGTTGAGATTGGAACCCAGTCAGTCTGGCTCCAGAGTTACGCTCTAGGCTGCCACTCACAGATAAACAGAACCATGCCTTAAATGGTTCCATAAAGTACTGCACTGTTTCTGGGAATAGACTCCACAGTTTGCACCACCACTACCACCGCTAACCCTGGGCACTGGACACTGCCACTAGAATGGCTGCCAGTGTTGTTTCTGGAAGTGGAGTTTAGCTATTGCTGCTTTCTAATCCTCAGCAGAATGAATTTTCCTCAGTACCTTCTTCCTTGTGCCACCAGCTTCTGATTCAGGGTCTACAGCAAGCGCATCATATGCTACAAGGAAAGCTGGGAAAGCAAATATCTGACATTTTCAGCTTATGTAGGAGGAGGAAGCCTATGCCCTCACAGGACAAAGAAAGGATTTCTACACTAAGGAATTTCCCAGGAAATTACATGTCTGGTAGTCAAAATGAATGATAAAATATCTGCTACACTCTAGTGATAGTGGTGGATATAATAAAGAAGAATAAAGACTTATGTGCAAAAGACAGGTCTTAGACTGGGAAATAACTACAGAAAGCTTTCATCTTTTCTGTAATACTCCCAGTTGCTGACAATGTGGACTCTAGAGTCCAAATGCCTGGATTACAGTAACAGTTCTATCTCTTGATAGCTTGAGTGAGTTGTTACACTTCTCTGAGCCTCAATTTCCTTATGTGAAAAACTGGAGTAACAACATTACCGACTTTAAAACATACTGTTAGAATTATACAAAATAACACATGAGATGCTTTGCGCAGTACCTGGTAAAAAAATTGATATGAAGATAATGATGATGGGGATGGTAACAAGAACAAGAGAATAATGCCTGGCATACTGAGAGAGCACAATAAATATCAGTTGCTGTCATTCTGGTGGTTATTATTATCATTATTTATTCCAAGTCCAGAGGCTCAGATACCTTTGGTTCATTCATTCATCCAAGAAATACATACTGGGCGCCTGTGTTCTAGACGATGAAGGTGGTACTAGAAATACAAAAGAGCAAAAGCAGGCATGATCCAGTCTCATGGTGCTTACAGGATATTCAGAAAGGAACTGATTACCCAAATAACCACACAAATAAAGGTGACATTATAATGTGGCAAGGGTTACAAGAGTGGTACAAGGTACTGCAAGAATGTATAACAAGGAAAAGTGACCGAGGTAGGCAGGTCAATTCAAGAGATGCTTGAGGAAGACTTGGTGAATGAGTAGGAGTTAACTACTGAAAGAGGCAAGACAGCAAAGAGCTTTCCACTGAGAGAGGTAGAACAGCAAAGATCATTCCTGGCAAGGTAAATGAGCACGCTGCTTCCCAGGAACTAAAAGAAGGCCAGTGTGACTAGAAAAGAAGAGAGGCAGGGAAGAGATTACGAAAGAGGCTTCCAAACCTTGTAAAGGATACTGATCCAATCTAAAGATGACCCATTTCTCTTTTTGCACAAATTTCTCTTTCTTTTCCAGCCAACTAACCCACCCCAGGATTGTCAAAATATCATCGCCACCTGAAGATGGGAACCTCTGTGTGAGGAAAATCGCTTATGTAGGTTTAATGTATTAACACTCAGTACTTTCATGTACTGCAGTGCAACTGTGTAAAGAGAGCCTGAATATTTTGAAATCTGAGAATGCTTTAAAAATCATTTGGTAGCACTTCTACCCTCTACCTCTCAAAAAGCGTTTTGAATTAGAAACAAAAAAAAGGATAAATTAAAGTTAGAAAAAATCAGAGACATCATCTTTTGCCTAATCTCCCTCATTTTGTAGCTGAGGATATCTGCCGACAGTCAGTGACAAAACAATGACTACAGCTCAGTCCTAGATTTGCAACCCAGGGCTCTTGCCACTACTCCTCTGCCACTCAAAAAAAGCCCATCTCTTTAATCTGACCAAAAGCTAAAAATGACTTAACAGCCTGAGAAAGCTGGCTCACCTCTTACTGTAGAGCACAAGGCTCCTATGATATAAACAGTACTAACACACAACATAATGAACCAGAAATTTAAGAGTAGCATGTAGCAGGGATGTCAGACCACATTTCTTTTACAGCTGTCAGGTTTTTTTTCCCAAGCAGTTAAATCTTGATTAACTGGAAACTCCCTTCTTTGGTTAGAGACTCCATCAAAGTTTTGTTAAAAATAATAATTAGAGGACTTCCGGGAAGACGGTGGACTAGTAAGACACGGGAATCTCTTCTCCAGAAAAATAGCTAGAGGACAAGCGGAAACAGCCCCGAAAAAGATCTTCTAGGGTTTAGGACAGCAGGTGAAGGCTGCACACGACCCAGAGGAGAGAGGGACAGAAGAGGGAAATCGCGAAAACAGAACCTTGAGTTGCAAGTAGCAACTTCTGCGGCTGCCGGCACCCTCCCCCACACTCTTCAGAATTCTCGGGCCTCTGGGCCTGCCACTACAGACAAAGGGGGCTTCAGGGATCTGCCACTCCCGGAAAGGGGAGAGAGAGGGAACAGCCTTTGGCTGACTCAGGTTCTGACCTGAAATTTGGGCAGCGGAGCCCCACGGACCCTTCCACGCGGCGGTTTGTCCTGGGAGCCTGGAAAGGACTGGAGAAATCCAACCCTCCCAACCGCCCTCTTTCTAGCCTGGACTAAATGTTGAGGACTCCATTGGAGAGGGGAGAGAGAGCCTGGGGCTGACCCTGCTTTGGACTCCCAGGTTTGGACTGCCCTGTCCCAAGAGCCCTTCCAGGCAGGGTGGGGCTGCGCTATTGTTTGCCTTGGAGCCTGCAAGGGGCTAAAGATATACAAACCTCCCAATCTCCTCCTCTACTAACAGGGACTGATTGTTGAGGATTCAGAAGGGAGTGGAAATATTTCCTAGCTGGGAAAAGGGGGGCGCTACGAGAGAAGTCTGGAGAACTGTCTCAGAAGGTTTGAATCACAGGGCTCTTAGTCCCCAGACAGGAAGCTCTATCACATTGATCTGGCCTGTGTCACAACAAATACGCTCCGACCAGGCATTGACTAGAGAGCTGCCAACAAGTGCCATCTCCTGGCAGACCAAGGAAGTGCACATAAGAAAATTAATAAGTAAGAGAGGCTTTTCCTGGCCTCTATATTCTCCCTGCCGAAGGCCCTAGGAAACGACTCTACAACCAATTACTGGGTCCAGTACCCAGTTTTGAGCAACCAGCAGAACAATCCTAACAATCAAGGTTGAGCCAAAAATCAGAGAGCTGTGGTAACTCAACAGCCTCCTGCCACAAAAACCCCATAAAAGAGAAAGAGATAGGGCATCTAAGTAAAATACAAACTAATCAGATGCCTAAGCACCAGCAAAAAATTACGAGCCATAATAAGAAAATAGAAGACATGTCCCAAGAAAAGCAATACAGCAAAGTCCCAGAAGAGATGCAGAATTTGAGAGAACTAATCAGTAAGATAAGCACAAATTTCCAAAATCAAATTAATGAGATGAAAGAAAATATAGTTAAAGAGATAAATGACATCAAGAAGTCATTGAGCGAATGCAAAGAAGAATTTGAAACACTGCAAAAAGTAACGGAGTTCATGGAAATGAAAGACACAATAGGTGAAGTCAAAAATACATATGAAGCATACAACAGCAGGCTCAAAATGATAGAAGAAAGAATAAGTGATACTGAAAACAGAGCAGCTAAAATTGAAGAGAGGAAAGAATAGAGAGAGAAAAGAATGGAAAAAATTGAGCAGGGGCTCAGAGAGTTGAATGACAACACAAAACTCAAGAACATACATGTCATGGGAGTTTCAAAACGACAAGAGAAAGGAAAAGGGGCAGAAAGAGTATTTGAGGAAATAATAGCTGAAAATTTCCGAACTCTCACGAAAGAAATGAACTTACATGTCCAAGAAGCACACCGTACCCCAATAAGAATAAATCCAAATAGACCTACGCCAAGACACATATTATTCAGAATGTCAAATGTCAAAGATAAAGAGAAAATTCTCAGAGCAGCAAGAGAGAAGCAAAAGATCACGTACAAAGGACGTCCAGTAAAACTTAGTGCAGATTTCTCTTCAGAAACCATGGAGGCGAGAAGACAGTGGTATGATACAATTAGGAAACTGAAAGAGAAAAACTGCCAGCCAAGAATTGTTTATCCAGCAAAACTGTCCTTCAAATATGAAGGCGAATATAAAGTATTCACAAACAAACAGAAACTAAGAGAGTTTGCAAAAAAGAATCCACCTTTGCAGGAAATACTAAAGGAAGCCTTACAACCTGAAAGAAAAAGACAGGAGAGAGAGACTTGGAGGAGAGTATAGAGGAAAGAAAAGCAGAGAGGATAACCAAAAGAGTAAAAAGAGAGACAAATATAAGATGACATATGGAAACCAAAGAATAAAATGGAGGAAATAAATAGTGCATTTTCAGTAATATCATTGAATGTGAATGGATTAAATTCCCCAATCCAAAGATACAAGCTGACAGAATGGATAAAAAAACCTGAGCCATCCATATGCTGCTTACAAGAAACTCACCTCAGACCCAGGGATACAAGCTGGCTGAAAGTAAAACGTTGGAAAAAGATACTCCATGCTAATAGTAAACAGAAAAGAGCAGGGGTAGCTATACTAATATCAGACAAAACAGACTTCAAATGCAAAAAAGTGATAAGAGATACGGAAGGCCATTATATATTAATAAAAGGGATGATCCTCCAGGAAGATATAACGGTCATAAATATCTACGCACCTAACCAGGGTGCCCCAAAAGATATGAGACAAACTCTGGCAAAACTGAAGGGAGTAATAAACATTTCTACAATACTCTTCGGAGACTTCAACACCCCTCTCACATCATTAGATAGAACAACTAGACAGAAGATCAACAAGAAAACAGAGAATTTGAACAATATGATAAACAAGTTAGACCTAACAGACATAGACAGAACACTGCACCCAAACTCAGCGGGTTATTCATTCTTCTCAAGTGCCCATGGCTCTTTCTCCAGTATAGACGACATTAGGTCACAATACAGATCCCAATAAATATAAAAAGATTGAAATTATACATAGCACCTTCTCAGATCATAATGGAATGAAACTAGAAACCAATAACAGACAGGAAAAAAGGAAATTTGCAAATGTGTGAACAACACACTCCTAAATATTCAGTGGGTCAAAGAAGAAATTGCAAGTGAAATCAGTAAATATATTGAGACAAATGAAAATGAGAACACAACATATCAAAACTTATGGGATACAACAAACGCAGTCTTGAGAGGGAAATTTATAGCCCTAAAAGCCTATATTAAGAAACAAGAAAGAGCTAAACTCAAAGATTTAACTGAACAACTTGAGAAACTAGAGAAAGAACAGCAAACCAATCCCAAAGCAAAAAGAAGGAAAGAAATAATAAAGATTAAAGCAGAAATAAATGAAAATGCGAACAGAAAAGTAATAGAGAAAATCAACAAAACCAAAAGCTGGTTCTTTGAGAAGATCAATAAAATTGACAAACCCCTCGCTAAACTAACAAAGAAAAAAAGAGAGAAGATGCAAATAAATATAATCAGAAATGAAAGGGGGGAAATTACAAATGACCTCACAGAAATAAAAAGAATCATAAGAGGATATTATGAGAAACTATATGCCAACAAACTACACAACCTGGATGAAATGGACAAATTTCTAGAAACTCATAACCAACCTACACTGACACAACAAGAATACAAGAACTTAACAAACCAATCACAATTAAGGAGATTGAATCCGTCATCAAAAATCTCCCAGCAAAGAAAAGTCCAGGACCAGAGGGCTTCACAGGTGAATTCTACCAAGCATTTCTAAAAGAATTAACACCAATCCTGTTTAAACTCTTCCAAAAAAATTGAAGAGGAGGGAAAATTACTCAACACATTTTATGAAGCCAACATCACCCTAATAGCAAAGCCAGATAAAGATTCCACAAGAAAAGAAAATTACAGACCAATCTCTCTAATGAACACAGATGCAAAAATTCTCAACAAAATACTTGCAAATCAAATCCAATCCAACAGCATATCAAAAGACTTATACATTACGACCAAGTGGGATTTATTCCTGGCATGCAAGGCTGGTTCAACATAAGAAAATCAATCAATGTAATACACCACATTAAAAAGTTGAAGGAAAGAAAACGACATGATCATCTCAACTGATGCAGAAAAGGCATTTGACAAAATCCAACATCCTTTTTTGATAAAAATTCTTCAGAAGATAGGAATAAAAGGAAAATTCCTCAATATGATAAAAGGCATATATGAAAAACCCACAGCCAACATCATATCAATGGGGAAAGGTTGAAAGCTTTTCCCCTAAGATCAGGAACAAGACAAGGATGCCCACTGTCACCATTGTTATTCAACATTGTACTAGAAGTTCTAGCGAGGGCAATTAGACAAGACAAAAAAATTAAAGGCGTCCAAATAGGAAAAGAGGAAGTAAAACTCTCACTGTTTGCGGATGACATGATCCTGTATTTAGAAAATCCTGAAGTATCCACAACAAAGCTACTTGAACTAATAAATGAGTACAGCAAAGTGGCAGGATACAAGATCAACACGCAAAAATCAGTAATGTTTTTGTACACTAGTACTGAACAATCTGAGGAGGAAATCAGTAGGAAAATTCCATTTTCAATAGCAACAAAAAGACTCAAATACCTAGGAGTTAATTTAACCAAGGAAGTACAGGACCTATATGCAGAAAACTACAAAACAATGCTAAAAGAAATTTAAAAAGACCTAAACAAAGGGAAAGACATTCCGTGTTCATGGATTGGAAGAATAAATATCATGAAGATGTCAATCTTGCCCAAACTGATTTATAGATTCAATGCAATACCAATCAAAATCCCAACAGCTTACTTTACAGAATTAGAGAAGGCAATTACCAAATTCATCTGGAAGGGTAAGTGCACCCGAATAGCCAAAAGTATTCTAAAAAAGAAGAGTAATGTGGGAGGAATTTCACTGCCTGACCTTGAAACATATTACAAAGCTACAGTGGTCAAAACAGCATGGTACAGGCATAAAGATAGACACATCGATCAGTGGAATAGAATTGAGAATCCAGAAATATATCCTCACCTATACAGTCAACTGGTTTTTGACAAACCTACCAAGCCCACACTGATGGGAAAAAAACAGTCTCTTCAACAAATGGTGTAGGGAGAAATGGATATCTATAACCAAAAGAAAGAAAGAGGACCCCTATCTCACCCCCTATACAAGAACCAACTCAAAATGGATCCAAGATCTAAATATAAAAGCCAGGACCATAAAACTACTAGAAGAAAATGTAGGGAAATATCTTCAAAACCTGGTAGTAGGTAGTGGTTTCTTGGATCTCACACCCAAAGAACGTGCAACAAAAGAAAAAGTAGATAAATGGGACCTCCTCAAAATTAAACACTTTTGCACCTCACAGGACTTTGTCAAAAGGGTGAAAAGGCAGCCAACTCAATGGAAAAAATATTTGGAAATCACATATCTGATAAGGGTTTAATATCCAGGATATATAAAGAGATGTTACAACTCAACAATAAAAAGACAAATGACCCAATAAAAAATGGGCGAAAGACTTGAATAGAAATTTCTCCGAAGAAGAAATACAAATGGCAAAAAAACACATGAAGAAATGCTCAACATCCCTCATGATTAGGGAAATGCAAATCAAAACTACAATGAGATATCATTTCTCACCTATCAGAATGGCCACTATTAAAAAGACAGAGAACTACGAGTGTTGGAGAGGAAGTGGAGAGATAGGAACACTTCTTCACTGTTGGTGGGAATACAGGATGGTACAACCACTATGGAGGACGTTTGGCAGTTCCTAAAGAAGTTGAATATAGACTTGCCATGTGACCCAGCAATACCACTATTGGGTATATGCCCAGAAGAATTGAGAGCAGTGACACGAACAGACATCTGCACATCGATGTTCATAGCCACATTATTCACCATTGCCAAAAGTTGGAAACAACACAGGTGTCCATCAACAGATGAATGGATAAACAAACTGTAGTCTATTCACGTGATGGAATATTATGCAGCTGTAAGAATAAAGTCATAAAGCATATGGCAACATGGATGAACCTGGAGGACATTATGTTGAGTGAAGCAAGCCAGACACAAAAGGACAAATAGTGTATGAATGCATTACTATGAACCAAATATATTGTGTAATATATTGTTTGATTTAAAAAAAAAAAAAAAAATGCATGAACTGTGATCCTAGACTGGATCCTGTACTAGAGGGAAAAATGTTTTAAAATCCATTGATAAAATTAAAATATGGACAGTAGATTTGATGAAAATATTGTATCGATATTAAATTTATCAAAATCAGTTACTATGGTTAAATAAGGGAATACTCTTAATATGAAGAATTTAATGGTAAAGGACCATAATGTATTGTATTACTTTCTAAATGGTTCAGTGACAAAAAATAGAGTATGTATGCAAATGATAAAGCAAATGGGGCAAAATGTTAGACAAGTAACATTTAGATAGATTAATCTGATAAAGGGTATACGGATGTTCTTTATACTATCCTTGCAACTTTTCTGTAAATTTGAGATTGTTTCCAAATAAAAAAATTTTAAGGGGGAAAAAAAAAAAAAACTTGGGGCATGTCACTAAATAATAATAATAATAATAATAATAATAATAATTAGAGGGAATAACAACTGCCACAGCATGCTAGCTGACCCTCTTAGAATAACTCCCACAATAGAATGAAGAAATGTCCAAGTTGGCAGATCCAAGAAAGTGGTGGTCTTTTAAGTGGTGTAGCCCTTGGGCAGTTTGATGGAATTATGAATTCCAAAAATATATATTGGATTATGCTTGTAAACTGGTCTGTTAATCTGGGCATGATTAAGTTATGATTAGGGCATTAACGGGGCCATGTCAGTAGGGCGTTGAGCCCCACCCCTTGGGCAAGGCAAAGGACAGAGGGAACAATTTTTGAGTTGCAGTTTTGATGTTGGAGAGAAGGCCCCGGGAGAGAGACAAGCCATTCGCCTGAGGGGTCACAGCTGGCCTTGAGGAGAGAAGCAAAGCCTAGAGAGCCTAATAGGTCTACACCTGACCTTGTGGAGGAAACAGAGGTTCTGAGCCCAGAGAGAAATGCAGCCCCGGGAAGAGAGGAACACAAGAAGCCTGAACCCTGGCAAACGTCGGCAGCTGTCTTGCTCCAACACGTGGCAATGGACTTTGGTGAGGGAAGAAACTTATGCTTTATGGCCTGGTAACTGTGGAATTCTACCCCAAAAAATACCCTTTATAAAGACCAACCCATTTCTGGTATTTCACATTAGCACCCCTTTGGCTGACTAATACAAGTGGCAAAAGAAATACCCCTACAACATTAAGCTATTTTCCTATTGCCAAAGCCTATGGAGGCCAGAGACTCTGAAGTCACAGGCAGGTCATTGGGAATAAAACTAGGAGTATAAACCCCAGCATATCCCTTGATCAAACCCCACATCACAATTGGGCCAGACGTAAGAAAGGATCATTGACAATTTTGATAATTGGTAACAAAGAGGGTAATTAGTCTCGTTTTTCTAATGTCCATAAATGTCTTTGGCCTTTTGTCAAATAAGATTTTAAAAATCATCATAAAATTTTAACATTAATTCAGAGCTTTCAGGACAATAGTTTGGCAAACCCAATATAAATTTTCAAGTGGATAGAAGTAAAAATGCTAACAAATGAGTTATTCTGAAAGTCCACAAATTATTCTTTCTTGATTCCCTCAATTTTCATATAGTTAAGGTGTCTACATTCATCTTTTCAAACCTCCTTAGGCTTTACCTAGGCTTTACCTTAGGCTTTCACCACACTCTTATCTTTGCCAAAATAATCACAAACAATCTATGTTTATCCAGCTTCCTACACTTTTTTTTTTTTCACTTGTCTGAGCAAGGAGAATGCCACATGGAAGTCATCACCTTTATCACCACCATCATGTGCCAAAACCTATCATCTCATTTAACCCTTGTGTCTATTACTATCCTTATGTTCCAGAAAAAACAATGGCAGTTTGGAATGTTTAAATAATAAAGGAGAGAAGATGTGATCCCAGGAGGTCTGGTTCCAGATCCCAAGCTTTTCAAACCACTACACTACCATCTTGATTTCCAATATTTCTCTTCTAGAAACTGATTTACACTGGATTCACTATTGGATTACGCTACCCAGCATGCTCTCTGAGAACTCTGCTACAATGTTCAGACATTCAGAAACATTGAAAATGCACTTACACATCTGCAAGCTGCTTCTGTTGCTAGGACTTAGTGCATGAATGACAGTACTGATTGCAGTGCCCTTGACAGTCCTTAACTACAAGGTTTATCCATCTCAGTAAGATGGAACAGGTGAAGTAGCAGGTAAGGGCAGATGTAGGAAATAGCATAATATTCTTTGACAGCTAAACAACAAGACAATCAGTAACATTGCTCATCTTTCTACTACATCAGCAAAGCCACTTACTTACCAAGGTTTTTATTTAATGTTTTCCTGGTTAGCTATATGACTTCCTCTCCTTTTCCTACAAGTTATTTTCAAATCTACATCACTGCATGAGCCTTCTCTCTCCCCATCCCTCCTCCTCTCCACCCTACATTGCTGAACTAAACCTTGACTTTTCCTTCTCTTTCATGGATCATATCATCCTTAAATACAGACTTGAACTATGTAGAGATGAGATGAGGGACTTCTAGGTTCCTTGAGTCTAATCCCCCTGCAACATGGTACATTTTTCTTATCTGTGTCATTAATCAATAAAGGAGCTGATGCAAGAGTCTCTCAATATTATGAGCCATTCAGTTAAGCTGGAACATCGCTCAGGTAAAATTCAGAATAAGAAGTCATCAGGCTTCATAAAATTGATCTTACCCCAATAAAACTTGGTTAAGGAGTCTGTCTTCATTTTTCATAGAGAAAATCCAAGAGCCAGGAAAACACAGCTTAGAAGCAGTCTTGTAAAATTAATAATATTACTTTTGCAGTAAATCAAACATATAGAGAGAATTCAAAGTTACACCTAGAAGTGAATCTTAAAGCTCAATTTAAAAACATTTTGAAAAATAAAACCGGGCAGACAGCCATAAGCCAGGACTACCAGAAGACTTAAATCATTAAACTCTTAAAAGATACTCTTCAGAATGGCAGAGGTTTAAAATCCAATAGATATTTAAAACTGCTAAAGACGACAGAACTTACTCTTAGTTTTCAAAAACCATTTCTGTCTGTGAAATTGTAGAAACCATTTAATTCTAAGAGTAGATGCTATAGAGACTCGGGTATATTCCAGAATACCAGGAAAAATTCTACAAAAACCTACCGAAACCTATCACTAAGTACTCCAAAATATTTAACATGTTTTTATTGGTTAGCAACTTCCTATGTCTAGAAAATTTTTTCTAAATTCATCCTCCCTCTGATATCTAATAAGTCACTAATAGATAGAATTATGAACAAAATGTTCTACTTTTTCTTTAAATGTAAGTTTGAGAAAATAGGGTCCCAAAATAGTTTAGAGACCAAAATAAGCCTTTCACACTGTTTTATATGTTACTACCCCCACCATATGGTATCAAACATTTTAGGAAAGAAGAGAGACTAAGGCTGCCACAATCTTCCATACTTTCTGAATGAGTAAGAGAGAGGAGCTTCTGGGTCTCTGCCCCTCTCAACACCCTTTTCTACCTCAGCAAATCCCCTTTCAACTGTTTTAACCATAAGGCCTATAGATATTTGAAAATTGCTGGTATAGAAAATCAAAGAAAACAAGATGTCAACAATTTTTTTTTAAAAGTCTTTGGATGAGAATAAAGCTGAGCACATTACACATTTTTTCAAATTAAGTAATGCTTTTTCATTCCTGTTCTCCCTTTCAGTGTTTTACTAGAACTGTCATTTTTAATGGGGAACAAATGAAACAAATTTTAGATGTGATAAATTCTCTTTATTTTGAGTCATTTTGCCCAAATGAAAGAATTCACTGGGTGTTACTAAAAAGACATTTTAATCTCTTCTGAGACTTGAAGTATTAGCTATACGTTGCTGTATAATAAATTACTCTAAAACTTAGTAGCTTAAAACAATAAACATTTATTATCTCACAGTTTCGCAGGGTCAGAAATCCAAAGGCATCTTAGCTGGGTGGTCTGGCTCAGGATCTCTCAAGAAGCTAACCATAAGCTGGTGGCAGGGCTGCAATCACCTTGACCAGGGCTGGTGGAGCTGGAAAGGTGCATCCAAGATGGCTCATTCACACTGGCTAGTGGCTTTAGCTCTTTCTGGCTACTGACAGAAGACCTACATTTTTCTCCCACGTCTACCTCTCTATTCAGCTGTTTGAGTGTCCCTACAGCATGACAGCTGGTTTCCCTTAAAGGGAGCAACCCAAGAGCAAGAGCAAGGATACCACAATGTCTATTATGATATAGTCCTGGAAGTTATATGCCAATACTTCTGCTGCATTCTGTTCATTAAAAGCACATTCATTAGATGAAGCCCACACTCCAGGAATGGGATTAGATTCCACCTTTTTGAAGGTAATAGTATCGAAGAATCTGTAGACATATTTTAGAACTACGATAGGGTGTGAAACTATACTCTTGGTTTGATTCTTGCGCGTGGCTGAGCTTTAATCGGCCTTCGTCTCTTTTTCTTACTTCTATCTTTATTTTAGAGATAGAGAAGCAGTTTGCTTCTTCTTACCCTGTAAGCCTCTAAATGTGTAAACTCTCTGTACACTTTTTCATTCATACTTATGAACTGAACAAGTCTTTTCTGACTATTGGGTTTTTTTTGTTTTGTTTTGTTTTTTAATCTCTTCCTGTACTTGTACAAGTTCACAGGTGTCTCATCTGCTAGAGCTAGAACAAATCTTAGGTCACTAGCCAGCTATTAGATTAACTGTCCTCAGGTCCAAAGCAGTAGGTCAACCTCCAAGGAGGAGGTAGTTGGAGAAGGAGGGGATGGGGTTCATTAACCAAACTGACTATTCAACAAACAGGAGTATCTCCACAAGGGCTATGGGTTTGGTAAGCATGCTGAGGTGGGGCCAATTTAATTCAGTTCATTCTATAAAAACCTAGTTGACTTATCACTATACAGGAACCTATCATTTGTGAAAAAGAGGTCATTTATAAGCGCATAAGAGACTCTCTTAAGAAGGAAATTATTAGATTTGGGCTAAAAAAGTCCACCTTAGAAAACCATCTTATCTAATCCCTAATCTCAAAATTGATCCTTTCTACAGGATTCTTAACAAGTAATCATATACTTGTATAAATCTACTAATGGGGAGGTAAAGTAGAAGTTGAAGGGAAAGGAAATGAACTCTACTTACATGTTGAATGCTGTATTAAGCACTTTATACATCATCCAATTTAATCCTAGCAACCAAACTGCGAGCAAGGTTTATAATCTTCATTTAACAGATGAAGAAACCCAGACTCAGAACTAAATAACTTACCCAAAGCCACGTAGCTAGCAGAACCAACACCTCAACCGAGGTTGTCTTACTCCAAAGCTTATTGTTATAAGACAGTTTTGCTAATAGTAACAACTACCAAATTTCAGTGATTTGTCACATTGAACATTTTCTTTTTGCTCATATTAAATCAAAATTAAGGTTAATAAAGGTCTGCTCCATGCTGCAGGTCTGTTCTACATGTCTGCTAATTCTAGGGTTCAAGCTGAAGAAGCAGTGCCTATCTAGGATGTGTTATTCTCACAGCAGTAGGAAGAAATGCAAGAATTCAAGCCAAACCACAATGATCACCTTTAAAGCTTCTACTCAACATTAGCATATGTCATGTCCAGCCACATACCATTGGCCATATAGCATGCCACATGAACAAGCTTTACTTTGGGGAGTGAAAGTACACTCTGCCCACTGGAAGTTACCAGAAGTCACATAGGTAAAGGTGTGGATATATAATTCCTCTCATAAGATTTTTTAAATGTCTTCCATGAAAAAAGAGTGTGTTTTCCATGTAGGAAGAAAAGTAAAATAAACATCCGGTAACTAGTTTACCAAATAATTACAGTTCTTTTCCAGGGCACATGGAAAGATTGTACTTTACTATCCCATGGTGAAAAGCAAGTTGGCCCATGCGGCGAGCTAGCCTAAGTGGCAAGCTGGCTCACGCAGAGTGCTGGCCCGCGTGGAGTGCTGGCCCACGCGGAGTGCTGGCCTGCATGGAGTGCTGGCCCATGCAGAGAGCTGGCGCAGCAAGATAACGCAACAAAAAGAGACACAGAAGAGAGACGGTAAGACACAGCAGACCAGAGAGCTGAGGTGGCACAAGAGATTGAGTGCCTCTCTCCACTCTGGAAGGTCCCAGGACCAGTTTCCAGTACTGCCTAGAGAGAAGACAAGCAGACACAGAAGAACACACAGAGAGCAGACAGCAGACAGCAAGTGCAAAACAACAAGGGGGGTGGGGGGATTATAAATAAATAAATCTTTAAAAAAAAAAATTTAGGGTAATATTCACATACCATGAAAATTATTACTATATATACATATAAACTAATTAAGCTATCTCTTACTAAATATCATCTAGGTAAATTTCAGAAAGGACAAATAAGAAGAGACATTCCCATAACCAAGAGACTAAAACAAAAAAGAAAGAGGAACACACCTTCCTAAAAAGTTTTCTTGTTTCTAGTGCTATGTAGAGATGCTGATTCTTTTATAAACACCTGCTGATCATGTACAACCTCCCAAGGGAAAAGCCTTAAGCACATGAAAGTACCTACCATAATATTGGGCTCAGAACTAAAATACTTGGTTGACGGAGTGATTGTATAAATCATTAGGGCAAGGGTTCCCTTTATCATTTACTACATACATTCACACCTCAGATCCCAGACAAAACAAAAATGGTGATGATTAGGTTGGTTGACTAGTAGGCCAGATGCTGTAATTATGGATCTTAGATCTAAATTAGGCATATGATGCAGGAAACCTAATAGCTCAAGAGCAAATTGAACTTAATTTTTGTTTCGAAACATGCCAAGCCTTTTAAATCTAAATAGGAAGTTTTTACTGAAAAGCTACTTTGTGCCCAGCCCTATGCTATGATTCTTCAAAGGAAAAAAATCAAAAAGCATTCAAATAATATTTAAAAACTTATAGTACAGTAATGAAGCACTGAAAGCTTTAATAAATTCAAATAGTAAATTGGCCAAGTGGAAAGAAAACTACACAAAATTAGTTCTCAAGAGGTTACTGGGTATCAGATACTGAAAAGAACCAGTATCTAATAAGTTACACTGGTCATTTCAATTACATTTTTACAAATCAATAAATTTAAAGTTGCAGTTTTTTGAAAGTTATAATCTGTATACTACACTATTATGTAAATACTGGATTTGTATTTAATTCAGCAAGGATTGTGAATAGACAGAAAAGTAACAAAATTTACACTTAACTGGTTTAAATAAGATTGGATAAATTTTCACTTTTAAGTGACAGGCACTCTAGAATGACAAGTAATGTGAGAGGTAAAAGTAAACAAAACAAAACTGAATTACCCTTGTCATTAATCTTGTTCCTTTGTGTAGTAAATCCAGTTTGGCAGTGACACATTCTGAATTTTACTATTCAAGCACTAAATGAATCTGTCTCCTCCACAATAGCTTCACCACAGTGATACATATCCTCATTTTAATCAACCTAATGGTCTATTCACCTATCATACTTGGAGGTCTATTTCATTACCCTAAATTAACATTTTCTTCCATTAAAGTTACAGATAATAAAAAAGACATTGCTTTCGTGTGTAGTTTACAACACATTTAATCTATAGTACTCCTTTGCTTAGTGATTACAAGAACTTAAATGCTCTTTGGAAAGCACTTAGAACTACTAGCAGCCCCATGATTTATTTACTCATATGCAGGAAAGGTCATTAATAAGGAGAATAAAAATGCAGTATTTCAAGAATAAAACTATTCATTAGAAAAATGAAAGCATTTCTGAGAAAGGTGTTGATTGATCTTGTTTTAAAAGGTGTGATGGTTCTCCTCTAAGTAAATGTATTTGTATTTACATAAAATAATTGAATAATCCTAAATGACACATTTTGTCACCTTATTCTCCTTGCAATGAGATTTAGTTTCAAGTTTAGAGTCAGACATAAGAACAATAAAGTAATTTTAATTGTTTAATAGGACTATTTAAAGACTTTTCCTAGCCAATGTTTGCCAATTTAATGAGAAATTATTTGAACATAAATTATTTGACACAAATTCAGCACCTAGGGCTAACTTGTTATCCCTTGGACAGAAATTATATATAACAGCCCATTATTTTTTACTTTCCAAATTAGTCCCCAGTGATCAAAATGAAAACATAAACCTGAATTTGATTTAAAGGTGGTTTAAAAAAAAACTTTTCACATAATCCAAAGTTAACAACATATCCTCAAAATTGTTATTTGACTAAAGTATATGCCTTTGAACACACCCTATTCACCAATCCAATTTGGGATTTGCTCTCAAAATTTATCCTGTTGCTCAAAGAAACTATAAAATTTTAGTGGATATTCTATTTTCATTACACGGCACTGTGAAACCCCTGTTGGTTTGAAAATTTAGATATTTTATAAAAGTTAATGGATTTAAAATTAATCTATAATAATTAAGATTACTTATCGTGAACACATCTTAAGAAATGTCATAATTTTCTTGAAATTTTTCCATATAAAACATTGTCCTAATTATTTAAATAGAGTTAAGCAAAGGTTTGCTCTTTAGAAATTGCTTGTTATATGTTTGAAGGAGAGATTTTTATATTCTTTCAAATTCACTTCAGAAAACTAAATGATGATTTGGTTATTTCATTTTCCAGAAGTAAAGAAACAAATAGTTATCAACATTTCAAATGAACCATTGCCAAAGTTAACTTTGGAAGTCTGCAAATATTTTTTGCTCTTAATTAGGATAACACCATAAACAATTGGTTATACATTCCAAATATTTTTCTTCAAAGACTAATGTATAAAACTATTTTGTCAAAACTTATATACATATCTTTGAGCTTTTAGTCATTTTAATGAGAAGGTAGGTTTTCCTAATTCCCTAACATTTCCTCAATTTGGAATGAATTCATTTGAAAGATAAATTTTTTCTATATATAAAAAGGCTACTGATGAGGACACTTTAATTTTAATAATCCTCTAAAATACTGTATTTTCAATACACAATTTCTCTCTGCCTCACTCCTAAGATCTTCTATTAGAATGTCTCACCCCATCTACTCAACTTTTTTCCAAATGTGCTCCTAACAGACCTTTTGCTTCAGTCAAAAACAACCTGATTGTTATTATCTCCTAGGATTTCTTTCTTTCATCACACTCATCCACTCACTACCTCAAATCCCTTATCTCTCACAAATGACGCCTCCCCCACTTTTCTATCAAACAATCCAAGTGTCCTGCCCATCTTCAATACATAGCTTAACACAGATCACGTCTATGAAATCTCTCCTATTATTAATCTGACTCTAAGAATATGACTCTTTTGAATTCCTAGAATCTTATTGCCACATAAGGTATTACTCTGTTCTTCAGTTGTTTCATGTGTATCAGTTCTGTCAGCTGCTTAAGAGAAAAAGGAACAAAGCTTGGCATCCCACACTATATCCAGAATTGATATTCCATAAATCTGTACTTAAAACACCCAAATATAATTGGAAATGTCAAGCTCCAAAGCTAAATAGGCCCAGCATTACAGCAGTCATTAAAGCTACTCTAGTACAATATAAATTTTTATTCTTTATATATTAGCCCTATACCTCCATCTTACACATACAGAATTCAGTGGAAAGATGATTTTAAGGCATTGCCTAGTACCACCACCACTGCCTAGGCCAAAGCAGTACGAGAAATTCCCTGACCTGTGTCTCCTGGACTTGCTATGTGTGAGGCCTCAGTTGAGGTGGGACTTCAAGGGCAACCACTGGCAAGGTTCTAGAGACTGCCCTGAAGTAACAAAAGGGTTGGTTTGTCCCTATAACTAAACCATCTCTTCCCACCCCGACTTCCAATCTCTCTTCCATCGTGGAGCAGTAGGTATGCTCTCATGTACAGGCAGAAGTATATTAATACATATTTCTGACATTTCTCACCTGCCTACCTACCTTGTTGCCGATAACCCCTCATGAATAATTTTATTTTTTTATTTCTATAGGAACTGACAACCTACCACCCGCTGTCACAACATGTTCTATTATTAACTTCCCAGACATTCCACTTTCAAACATATTTAAATGAAATTATTACATAAGAAAATGAAGACCAAAATTCTATTTGATCTTAGGATCAAATAGAATCCTTTAGCTGGTTTATTATCCAATTTTTATGAGTTACAACTATTATAGGAAAGGAGGATGTACCCTAGACTATAATATTAAGAATACTGGCAAAGAAATGGTATTAAGATTTACATAACTCTCCATTTTTAATCCAATTATTTGATTTTGTGTGTGTATGTGGTTTTATTAAAATAAAATTTCATTGAAGCATATCATTCAGACATGAACATACATAAAAAAATAAATGCATAGTGAAAGCTGTGAACTTACAAAACAAAAATGCATATTATCATACAGGGCTCCCATACATCACCCCACCACCAAATCCTTGCAGTGTTGTGAAACTTTTGTTACAAACTATGAAATATCATTGTTAACATATTACTACTAACTATAGCCTATATCCTACATTTGGTGTATTTTTCTTTCAATCCACCTGATTATTAACACCCTGTATTAGCATTACACATTTATGATAGTTCATGAGAAAACTTTTTCATATTTATCCTCTTCACCACAGTCCGTTTTCCACCACTGGATTCCCTGTGTTATAAAGCCCCATGTTTTATACAATCCATTCAAAGTGTACACTCGGTGGCTCTCATTTTCATCACAGAGTTGTGCTGTCACATATTCTGAATTTTATTTGAAAGGCAAATAAACTTTCCTAAGGATATATTTTTAAAATTTATTACAGCAATTGTAGGTTTACAGAACAATCCTGTAGAAAGTATAGAGTTTCCATACTTCCCATACAAATACTCAATTTTCCCTTTTAACATTTTCCACTATCACACTGCTTACTATAGTTAATAGTTACCTTAGGATTCTATCTTTGTGTTGTACAATACTATGGGTGTGATGGTTAGGCTAATGTGTCAACTTGGCCAGGTAATTGTGCCCAGTTGTTCGGTCAAGCAAGCCTGAGTTAATTGTAATACAAGGACATTTATGGGCTTTAGCCATCTGTGAGTTTACTGCATAGAAGGCTGATTACATCTGCATCAACCAGAAAGACTGCCATCAGCAATGAGTGACACTTTATCCACTCAGTTGAATGCCTTAAAAGGGGATGGAATTTCAGCATTCAAAGAGAATTTCCCAGCTGGTCTTTGAACAGCCAATGTCTCCCAGAAACTCATCAAGGACCTTCATTGGACTTTCATCGGAGCCCCTGCTTTGCAGCCTGCCTGTGGAATCTGGACTTGTGCATCCCCAAGGTCACATGAGAGACTCATAAAATCTCATACTGTTTATAGATATCTCCTATTGATTCTGTTTCCCTAGAGAATCCAGACTAATATAATAGGTTTGGGGATTTTATTTTTTTTAGGATTGAACCCAGGACCTCATACATAGGAAGCAGGGGTTCAACCACTTGAGCTACATCCACTCCTCTGATTGTTTTTGTACTCTAGTAACATACATACAACACAGACTTCCGCATTTTAACCACTTTCAAAAACACAATTCAGTGGTATTAACTGCATACAATGTTGTGCTACCATCACCACCATCCATTACCAAAACTTTTCCAGCTACCCCAGTAAACTGTATCCTAATTTCTGACTCTATAAATTTGCATATTCTAATTATTTCATATAAGTGATCCTTTTGTGTCTGGATAATTTCATTCAACATAATATCTTTAAGGTTCATTCATGTTGTAGCACGTATCAGAACTTCATTTTTTTATAGCTGAATAATACTGCATTGTGTGCATATACCACATTTTGTTTATCCATCCATCTGCTGATGAACAGAGTGCTTCCAGCTTTCGGCAATTGTGAAAAATGCTATTATAAACATCAGTGTACAGATATCTGAGTCCCTGCTTTCAATTATTTGAGGCACATACCTTGCGGTCAGTATGTCAGATCATATGGTAATTCTATACTTAACTTTCTAAGGAACCACCAAACTGCTCTACAGCGGCTACACCATTTTATATTCTCATCAACAATAAATGAGGGTTCCTATTTCTTTACAACTTCACCAACACTTGTTATTTTCCTTTCTTTTTTTTTAAGATTTATTTATTTATTTCTCCCACCCCTCGTAGTTTTGCACTCACTGTCTGCTTTTCTATGTCTGCTTGTCTTCTCTTTAGGCAGCATCGGGAAGCGATCCTGGGACCTTCTGAAGTGGGAGAGAGACGCTCAATCTCTTATGCCACCTCCGCTCCCTGGGTCTTGCTGCATCTTATTGTCTCTCCTCTATGTCTCTTTTTGTTGCGTCATCTTGCTGCGCCAGCTCTCTGCGCGGGCCAGCACTCCTGCACGGGCCAGCACTCGTGTGGGCCAGCACTCCGCATGGGCCAGCTGTCTGCTCAGGTTAGCTTGCCACACAGAAGGCCGCAGGAATTAAATCCTGGACCTCCTATGTGATAGACGAGAGCCCAATCACTTGAGCCACATCCGTTTCCCTCCACTTTGTTAACAGTAGCCAATCTAGTGGGTGTGAGATAGTATTTCATTGTGGTTTTATTTGCATTTTCCTGGTAGCTAAAGAGGTTGACCAACTTTTTGCATGCTTCTTGGCTATGTGTATATGTTCATTAGAGAAATGTCTATTTTTAATTGGGTTGTTTATCTTTCTGTTATTGAGTTAGGAGTTCTTCATACAGTCTACATATTAAACCCTTATCAGATATATGGTTTCCAAATATTTTCTCCCATTCTGTAGGTTGTGTTTTCACTTTCTTGATAATGTCCTTTGAAGCATGAGTTTTTTATTTTGATGAAGTCCTGTTTATCTTTTTTTTTTTTTTTAATTTTATTTCTTGTGCTTTTGGTGTAAAAGTCTGTAAGAAACTACTGCCTAACACAGGGTCCTGAAAATGCTTCCCTATGTTTGCTTCTAGGAGTTCTTAAGTTTTTTGCTTATATTTAGTTTTGACAGTTTGAAGGTAGATGGGCCCCAGAAAATGGTATCTTAAAACTGTCTCATTCCTGTGGGTACAAATCTATTATAAGTGGGACATTTTGATTAGGTTACTTCAGTAAGGGTATGACCCAGTGTGGGTCTTAATCCTCTTACTGGAGTCCTTTATAAACGGGATGAATATGAAGAGAAAGAAGAGAGAACCAAAGAAGCAGAAAGCTGAAAGCAAGGAAGCCTGGAAGAGAAGAGAGACCAGCAGACTCCACTGTGTGCCTTGCCATATGACAGAGGAGTCCAGGATCACCAGCAGCGGTCTTCAGGGAGAAAGCATCGCCTGATGATGCCCTGATTTGGACATTATTCTCAGCCTCAAAACTGTAAGCTTGTAAGATGATAAATCCCCACTTTAAAAGCCAGCCCTTTTCTATAACATTGCTTTCAACAGCCTAGCAGACTAAAACATTAGGTCTTTGGTGCCCTTTGAGTTAATTTTTGTATACAGTGAGAGGTAGGGGTCCATCTTCATTCTTTTGCATACAATATAATCAGTTTTCCCAGCACAATTTGTTGAAAAATTATTCTTCCCTCATTGAGTATTGTTTTAGTTTGCTACAGGGCTGCTAAGGCAAAATACCAGAAATGGGTTGGCTTTTATGATGGGAATTTATTTGTGGTAAAATCTTACAGTTTCGAGGCTGTGAAAATGTCCAAATCAAGGCATCATCAGGGATGATGTCCTGCCAAAGGTCAGCTGCTGGATCCTGGACTCCTGCCATGTGGCAAGGCAAAATGGTGGGTCTGCCAGTCTCTCTCTGCCTTCTCCTCCAGGCTCACCTACTCTTTTGCTTCAAGCTCCTGCATGGGCCTAGCCTCTTAGGGGCTTCAGTGCTTTAGCTTCTCCATTGATCCCAGACTCCAGCCCCTCTCTCAGCCTCTCAGGATTTCTCTTTCTGCAGCGGTAGGCAATCCTAGAGTCCTCTCTCACATGGCTGGGTAAAATGGCAGCTGCCTTTCTCTGTGTGTGTCTGCTTTCAGTTCTCCACTTACATAAAACTCTAGCAAGAGAGCAGAGCTTCAACCTGGGTTACACCTCATTGACGTAGCCCAATCAAAGGGCCTAACATGAACTAATCAAAAGTAAAAAGTGATCTAATCAAAATGTCCCGTAACTGAATCTAACCAAAAGACCCACACAAAATAGGCTTACATGTACCAGAATGGGTTAGCTTATCATAAATTTCTGGGGTCCTCAAAAGACTCAAACCAGGACAAGATTTGACACCCATATGAAAAATCAATTAGCCATGTATGTGAGGGTTATTTCTGAATTCTCAATTCTAATCTATTGGTCTTTATGTCTATCCTTGGGCCAGTAACATGCTGTTTTAATTACTCCAGCTTTGTAATAAGTTTTAAGATTATGAAGTATGAGTACTCCAATTTGTCTTCTTTTTCAAGATGGTTTTGACTATTCAGAGTCACTTAATCTTCCATATAATTTTATATTTGGCTTTTCCACTTCTGCAAAGAAGGCTGTTGGAATTTTGATTGGATTGCATCGAATCTGTAAGTCATTTTGGGTGGAACTGACATATTCATAATATTTAGTCTTCCAATGCATGAACATGGAATGTCCTTCCATATTTAGGTCTTCTTTGATTTCTTTTAGCAATGTTTCACAGTTTTCCGTGTATAACTTTTTTCACATAGTTGGTTAAATCTATTTCTAGATATCTGGTTATTTTAGTTGCTCTTGTAAATGGAATTTTTTTTCTTGATTTCCTCTTCAGATTGTTCATTACTAGTATATAGAAACACTAATGTTTCTGGGCTGGTGATCTTGTACCCCACAATGTTGCTGAATTCACTCATAGGACTAGTAGTTTTGTTGTGAATTTTTCAGGATTTTCTGTATATAGGATCACGTCATCTGGGCTAATAGGGAAAAAGTTTTACTTTTTCCTTTCCAATGTGCATGCCTTTTATCTATTTTCTTGCCTAATTGTTCTAGCTAGCAATTCTAGAACAATGTTGAATAATAGTGGTGACAGTGGGCATCCTGTCTTGTTCCTTATCTTAGGAGAAAAGTTTTCAGTCTTTCACCATTGAGTATGATGTTAGCTATGGGTATGTCACATACATGAGTCATCATGTTAAGGAAGTTTCCTTCTATTCCTAGTTTTTTTAAGTGTTTTTATTAAGAAACGGTGCTAGATTGCATCAATTGAGGTGATCATATGTTTTTTCCTTTGTTTGTTAATGTGGTTTATAACATCAATTGATTTTATTATGTTGAACCATTCTTGCATAACTGGGATAAATCCCCACTTGATAATGGTGTTTAAATCTTTTAATGTGCTGTTAGATTTGGTGTTGATTTTGCTGAGGAATTTTCCAACTATATTCAAAAGGGATATTGGTCTGTGATTTTCTTTTCCTACAATAAATATCTTTATCTGGGTTTAGCATGAGGGTGATGTTGACATCACAGAAGGAGTTAGGAAGTATTACCTCCTCTTCAATTCTTTGGAAGAGTTTGAGTCAAATTGATATTAATTCATGAATGTATGGTAAAATTCACAGTGAAGCCATCTTGCCCTGGGCTATTCTTTGTTTGGAGGTTTCTGATGACTGATTCAACTACTTGTTATTGGTCTGTTGAGATCTTCTCTCTCTTCCTGAGTCAGGGTAAGTTGTGTGTTTCTAGAAATTTGTCCATTTCATCTAGGTTGTCTTAATTTGTTGGCATATAACTGTTCATAGTGTCCTCTTAAAATCCTTTTTATTTCTGTGGGGTCAGTAGGAACATCCCCCTTTCATTTCTGATTTTAGTTATTTCTGTGTTTTCTCTTTCACATGCGCTCGCTCGCTCTCTCTCTCTCTCTCGCTCTCTCTCTCTCTCTCTCTCTCTCTCTCAGTATGCCTGGGTAAATGTTCTTGATTTTATTGATCATTTCAAAGACCCAACTCTCAGTTTTGTTTATTCTCTCTTGGCTTTTTAAACTCTATTTCATTTGTCTCCCTTCTAATTTTTATTATTTCCTTCCTTCTGCTCACTTTAGATTTAGTTTGCTCTTTTTTTATCTAGATCCTACAGCTGTGAGGTTAAAGGTCTGATTTGAGATCTTTCTTCTTTTTTAATGTAAATTTTCATCACAGCACTGCCTTTGCTATATCCCATAACTTCTGGTATGTTGTGTTTTTGTTTTCATTCACCTCAAGATATTTCCTAATTTCCCCTGTAACTTCTTTGGCCCATTAGTTGGTTATTAAGTGTATTTTTAATGAACAAATATACTGTAAATGCCATGAAAGCAAAAATCATAATCATACTCTGTGAGGATTACAGTAGTGAAAATTTCAATTCTTACCTTCTTAAGTTCCATTAAACTGCTTTTTTATTTTATAGTACTCCTGCTGTTCTGAATTCTTCAATTCTATGGGTGGATACAGAGTGGCCTCAAGCTAACTGGCAAAATCCCATCTCCTTTACTACAATCTTTGATTTAGGAATAGACATATAACCTGAGTTGGTCCAATCAGCATAAAACCAAAACTTTAATTATTTTTCTCTCTGAACCATGTGGCATGTGTATGTGAAGCCTGGAACTGTTGCAGCCATTTTGCTACCACAAGGGAATTAAGCCAAGGTCAAAACTGATAGAAAGAACAAAGCGAAGAGCATCATAAAGAAATGGAGCCAGAGCCTGCCAGGCCTGATGGCTAACTGTTTCATTTTGCTAAAGGCTGCCATGGCAATATATCAGAAATGTGTTGCCTTTAGCAATGGGGATTTATTAATTAATAAGCTTACAGTACTGAGGCCATGAAAGTGTCTATAATCAAGGCATCCTCAGGAGCTGCTTTCTCCCCGAGCTGCAGCTGTGGCAATCAGACACATAGCAGTGTCCGTTCATCACTCCCCTCTCCTCCAGGCCTTGTTGCTTTCAGCTTATAGCTTCAGTGGCTCCTCTCAGCATCTGTGTTCCATTGACTTTAGCTTCTGGCTCCCAGGGCCTTCTATTTTAGCTTCTAGGAGTGTTCCTCTGTCTCTGCAGCTTTTTTCTGTATCTTTGGTTTTTTACTCCTCCATTTATAAAGGAGTACAGTAAGAGGATTAAGGCCCACTCTGCGTCATGCCATCTAATCAAAGGCCCTCAACTGAAATAATTTAATCAAAAAGTCCCACCTACAACAGATTTACATACACAAGAATAGATTAGCCCTCAGGGCACAATTTTCTGGGGTCCACAAAAGTTTCAAACTGCCACACCATCCTACCTCTGAATTTTGCTAGTTATGTAATTAGATACATTTCCTTTTCTGAGGCAAATTTCCTGTGACTTGCAATTGCAAAATCCTATCTAGTAAAACTAAACTTTGGGGTTCAAATTTTAATTTTCATGATGAAAATCATTTTCAGTTTCACTTTATCATTTTTTAATCCATTCTAACATGTGGTATATAAAAATATTGTTTTCCCTTGAAAGAAATGAGGAAAGAAAAAATATAAGGCTTCATTTTAAGAGAAAGAACGCCTCTGTCTTCAAGGCTAGGATGCTGAAGCTGTTATGAGGGGTGTTTTCAGACACAATGGTGAATAAGACTGCACACTCTTGCTGACTCAGCCCCTTGCTCTGTGGGAGTAAACTCCAGGAAAACAGTTCTGTGTATTTTGCATTCTGAAGGAGCTATAACTAAAGAGTTGAAAAGGTCATAGCTGAGCCTCACTCCACCATCAGAAATAAGTGTGGGACCAGCAGTAATATCACAGAATTTTTGTGGTTGTTTGCAGGCTGCTGGGAGAACCATGTTCTTCCTCAAAGTAGACAAAGACTACATTGAATTAACTGTAGAGAACATAACCCTTTGATAAAATAATCAGATCTTCATGTTTTACTTATGCGAAAATAGTAACCAGGAGCAATTCTAGTAATGAGTAAGCACTGGGGATTCCTGGGCTACTAAATGGAAAGGATTCTAGAAAATAAAAAAATTCTCAAGAAAAAATGGTGAGGCTCAGAGTAATCTATGTGGAATTCTAAAGAATTATAACCTGCCCTTTCCTTCCCACATTCCCTTCCTGTTTCCAGCATGAAAGAGTCAGCACAGTGGCTGAGGTGGCTAAGTATCCAGGACAGTAAGGAAGGGCTGGGGTCTGTGCAGAGGCCCAGGCTGACAGGGGCAGTGGTGGGGAATGGCTTGTAAGTGATAAGCAGCAGAGATAAGCAGTGGGATTAGGAGCTCTACATGGAGCAAATTATTTTTGATTGAGCAAGTAAGAAAATATATGAGAATGATATGTGCTGCATTTCTTACTGTTGGGAAAGGAATTTACAAAAAACTCAAAGAAGCTGGATTAGAATTGGAAGTATCAGTATAAACCAACAGTTATAGTACATAAATACACATGTAGATGATAAATAGGTGACAGATACAGAAATACTTATGTGTATATATACATATACATATATATATACACACACACACATAACTCTGCCCCCTAAGAGTGTCTCAATTTATCCAGTTCATAAAAATTAAGGGATACCCCTAAATCACCTGAATCCCTGTCAGCTTTAACAACCTATGATATATCAGAATGTTGGCAAACAAAAGATACCTTTCTGTAATCTGCCTAAACCTACCAAAAATAATACTTCAGAAAGACATATACCACAACAGTTAGAAATTAGATACTCTACAAGAGAAAGCAGAATTAGCAAGTATATCTACCACACAACACAAAGCATGAAATGCCACATTATAAATGTTCACTCTGTAGATGTTGTTAGCACTTAGAGAAATTCTCACCTCAGCAAATAATTTTTCTTAATGTTAGAAAGACACAACATGAAGATTACTCTACTTTTAAAAAGAGGGCAGGGGGACTATCATTGACAAAAAGCTACAACCCTAAGTTACTTCATTGCCACTTTTACCAGAGGAGATGAAATTTTAAATATTAAAACCAGAATACATAACATGCAGAGAAGAGCCAAGCAAAGGCAATTAGAATTGTGAAATATTAATTTTAACTTTTGCTTCTTATAACTTTGATAAATACATCAATCAAAATGTTAACTTTTCTGCTAAAACTAAAGAACAAAATGCGCTTGTAAAACGAGCATATATCTATGGACTTTTATACTGCTTTTTACAACTTTGTCACTCTCTTAAGTAACAGAAACAAATTTAGCATTAGATACCAGAATACCCCATTTTAGTCTGCTAGATTGCTGAAAGCAGTATACCAGAAATGGGTTGGCTTTTACAATGGGAATTTATTAGCTTACAAGCTTACAGTTCTAAGGCTATGAAAATCCAAATCAAGGTATCATTGGGCAGTGTTTTCTCCCCAAAGTCCAGCTGCTGGTGAATCCAGCCTCTGTCACATGTCAAGGCACTTGACAGTATCTGCTGGTCTCTCCCTTCTCTTCTGGGTTTCATTACTTTCACCTTTTGGCTTCTGTGACTCTCTCTCTCCCTCTCTGAATTACATCCTCTTATGAAGGACTCCAGTAAGAGGATTAGATCCACCCTGGGCCATGCCTTAAACTGAAGTAACCCAAACAAAAGGCCCTACTTAAAATAGGTTTATACCCACAGGAAGGGATTAGCTTTAAGAACATGATTTTTCTGTGGTCTATACAGCTTCAAACCATAACATATACTAACTCTTAATCAATTCAATAATTCTTTTAGGAAATATATATTTAAGTTGTTGCCTACTACATGCCTAGACAGGATTATGTCTAGTCACCACCCCTGACAATTTATTTATATTTATACAATGGTAGGTTGTCTGGATGACCCAATGTTTTTAAATATATGAAATATTTATCCAAAATTCAATTTAAATTAATTAAAACAAACAAACAAAGAACCAATACTCATCAAGGAGCGGAGGTACCTCAGTGGTTGAGTGCTGGCTTCCCACATACGAGGTCCTGGGTTTAATTCCCAGACCCAGTACCAAAAAAAATAAAAAACCATGGGCATAAGCTACAGCTGCAGGTGCCAACTCCCTTTCCCTACCCTATGAGCAGGCAATTTTGGATTCTCCAGCGTCAAGCCAGCAATTACAGACAGACGGGGCCTCGTGGATCCACCACCCCAGGAAACAGGAGAGAGAGGAAAGCAGCCTAGGGCTGATTTAGCATTTGGCTGACAAATTTGGTCTGCTGTGTCCCATGGGCAATTCCAGGCCAGGTGGAGCCATGCCAGTGTTTGCCTTGGGATTAAAGAGGTCCAACACTCTCAATTACCCTCCCTACTGACCAGAACTGGTTGTTGAGGATGCGGGGGGGGGGGGGGGGGTGGAGAGTGGAATTATTTCCTACTTGCAAAAAGGGAGGGGACTGCCAGCAAAGGTTGGAGAACAGCCTCTGAGAAACTTTGATGAGAGGTTCTGAATAGCCTCCAAGCAAGATCCTCTGCCATACTGTTGCAGCAAACACACTCCAGACAGATTTTGAACTGAGAGGGCTGACAAAGAGCACCATATGCTGGCACACCAAGGAAGTGCATGTGAGGAAATTAAAAGAAAATAAGCAAGAGAGACCTCCCCAACACTCTTGGAAGCAGATCTGCAAGCTATGACTGGGCCCATGGCCCAGATCTGAGCAACTAACAGGAATAATCCTACAGAACTAGAACAGGCTGAAGCAAGAATCAAAGAACAGCAGTAACACACAGCCTCCCACCACTAAAATTCCTACAAAAGAGAGAGAAAGTGAGCATCAGAGTGAACGCACCATCATAATCAGATGCTAGACATCAGCAAAAAAATACAAGCCGTACTAAGAAAAAGGAAGAAATGGTACAAACAAAGGAATATATCAAAGCACCAGATGAGACACAGGATTTGAGACAACTAATCAATGGGGATTACAGAAATTTCCAAACTCACACTGAGCGAGTAAAACAATTTGAAAACCTGAATAGAAAATAACGAGCTCATGGGAATGAAAGACACAAAAGGTGAGACAAAAAACATATTAAGTGAGCAGATGTAGCTCTGTGGTTGAGAGCCTGCCTCCCACATACAAGGTCCCGGGATCAGTCCCTGGTACCTACTTAAAAAAAAAAAAATTAGAGGCATACAACAGCAGACACAAAATGACAGAAGAAATAATAAGTGATACAGAAGACAGGACAGCTGAAATTGAAGACAGAGAAGAACAGAAAAAAGGAAAGAGTGGAAAATTTTGAGTAGGGGTTCAGGGACCTAAATGATAAAACAAAGTGCAAAAATTCCAGAAGAACAGAAGGTAAAAGGAGCAGGAAGAGTATTTGAGGAAATAATGGCTAAAAATTTCCCAACTCTCATGAATGAAATGAATTTACATGTCCAAGAAGCACAGCGTACCCCAATTAGAATAAATCCAAAAATCACCATCTTTGAGACACATACTATTCAGAATGTCAAATGCCAAAGATAAAGAGAAAATTCTGAGAGCAGCAGGCAAGAAGCAAACCATCACATACAAGGTATGGCAAGTAAGACTTAGTATGGATTTCTCATCAGAAACCATGGCGCCAAGAACACAGTGGTATGATATAATTAGGATACGGAAAGAGAAAAACTGCCAGCTGAGAATTCTTTATCTGGCAAAACTGTCCTTCAAATATGAAGGTGAGTTTAAAATAGGGAGTATTAAAGGAAACCTTACAGCCCAAAAGAAAAAACAGGAGAAAGAGGCTTAGGGGAGAATGTAGATGGCAAGACTAGCAGAAAGGATAACAGAGTAAAAAGATAGAGGAAAAATAGCATATGACATAAAAAACAAAGAATAAAATTGCAGAAGTAAATAATGCATTTATGGTAATATCATTGAATGTGAATGGATTAAACTCCCCAATCAAAAGATATAGACTGACAGAATGGATTAAAAAATATATATGAGCCCTCCACATGCTGTCTACAAGAGACTCACCACAGACCCAGGGATACAAACCAGCTGAAAGTGAAAGGTTGGAAAAACATAATTCACATGAACAATAACCAAAATGACAGGGGTAGCTATACTAATAGTGGATAACACAGACTTTAAATGCAAAAAAAGTTATAAGAGATACATAGGTCATTATATATTAACAAAAGGGACGATCCGCCAGGAGTAAGTAACAGTCATAAATATCTATACACCTAACCAGGATGCCCCAAAATACATGAAACAAACTCTGGCAAAAATTCCTGAAGGGAGGAATATACATCTCTACAATAATAGTTGGAGACTTCAACACACCATTCACATCATTAGACAGAACTAGACACAAGATAACAAGGAAACAGAACTTCAACAATAGTACACAAGCTAGACCTAACAGACATATACAGAATGTTGCATCCAAACTCAGTGGATTATACATTCTTCTCAAGTGCTCATGGATCTTTATCCAGGATAGATCACAAGGCAGCTCTCAATAAATAGATTGAAATTATACAAAGCACCTTCTCAGATGATAATGGAATGAAACTGGAAATCAACAATAGATGGGAAAGGGGAAATTTTGCAAATGTGTGGAGGCTAAACATACTCGGAAATAATCAGTGGGTCAAAGAAGAAAAATTAGTAAATATATTGAGACGAATGAAAACGAGAACACAACTTATCAAAATTTATGGGAGGACAGCGGGAAGAGTTTGGGTCTGGAACAGCTGTAGGTGCAGTGGTGACTGGAACGGATGGTATCCACCCACTTTAGCCACGCCAAATTTACCAGTCTTTGGGCCACAACCCTCGGAATTACTTCTCAAGAGAGAAGATATTTTGCATCTGTTCTCTCCACTAGAAATGGCCAATGTGCTTTGTAACAGAGCCAGACTGGTTTCCTATCTTCCAGGATTTTGTTTTTTAGTTAAAAGGGTTGTCAAATCCAGAGCCTTTTCAATTGCAGATCTTCAGGTTCTGATGAGTCTCATATTGCCATTGTACCTCCGGATATATGCTCTCAAACAGTATGGCCTGGTGAAACTATGGGACAATTTGGACCTCAGGATCAGAGATTCCAGCTTCCTGGGAACATAGGATTTGACTGTCACCTCAATGGGACAGCTTCACAGAAGAAAAGCCAGGTTCATAAAACTTTGCCTGATGTTCTAGCAGAACCTTTATCAAGTGAAAGGCACGAGTATGTGATGGCACAATATGTAAATGAATTTCAGGGTAGTGATGCACCTATCGAACAAGAAATTAATAGTGCAGAAACTTACTTCGAAAGTGCCAAAGTAGAGTGCGCAATCCAAATATGTCCAGAATTGCTGCGAAAAGATTTTGAATCATTATTTCCAGAAGTGGCCACCAGCAAACTAACAATTCTGACTGTAACACAGAAAACTAAGAATGTTATGACTGTTTGGAGTGAGGAAGTAGAAAATGAAAGAGAAATGCTCTTAGAAAAGTTCATCAGTGGTGCTAAGGAAATTTGTTATGCTCTTCATGCCGAAGGCTATTGGGCTGACTTTACTGATCCATCATCTGGTTTGGCATTTTTTGGACCATATATAAACAACACTCTTTTTGAAACAGATGAACGCTAACGACATTTAGGATTCTCTGTCGATGATCTCGGCTGCTGTAAAGTGATCTGTCATAGTCTCTGGGGCACCCATGTGGTAGTAGGAAGATCTTCATGAATGCAACAACAGACAGCCGTATTAAGAAGAAACTAAGTGGAAACTAGTGGTGATACTATTTGTACGTAACACTATCAAAGGCTCAGTTTTTAAAATATAGTTATTTGTGGGTTTTATTTTAACTCTTATAAATTTACAAGGTTGGCAATTGATTTACAATTTTTAAATCACAAATGTTCATTATTCATAATATCATTGAATACATGTTGAATATATCCACATTGTATAGAATGTGGTAACCAGGGTATGAAGATCTCATATTGTTATGTCTCCCCTTTATTAGAAAAACCTTAGTTTTAATTATTTTTCTCCAAAAACAAATCACACATTTGGTTGAGGTGATGTGCTTTTTCATTGCAATATTTTTTTAATTTACTTCTTAAAGAGCCCTAATAAACTACAATATTAATGTTAGAGAGAAAAAAAAACAAAAAACTTATGGGATACGGCGAAGGCAGGGCTGAGAAGGAAATTTATAACCCCAGATGCCTATATTTAAGAAGAATGAGCTAAAATCAAAGATCTAACTGAACATCTAGAGAAAATAGAAAGAGAAGAGCAAACCAATCCTAAAATAAGCAAAAGGAATAAAATAATGAAGATCAGAGCAGAAATAAAGGAAACTGAGAACAAAAAAAGAAAGAGAGAAAGAAAAAAGATCAATGAAACCAAAAGCAATCTTTGAGATGTTCAATAAAATTGACCACCCCTAGCTAGGCTGACAAACAAAAAAAAGAGAGAAGGTGCAAATAATTAAAATAAGATATGCAAGGGGGGTGTTACAGCTGATGCCATAGAAATAAAAAGATGCATAAGAGGAAATTACAAGAAACTATACGCCAACAAACTAGAGAACCTAAACGAAATGGACAATTTCCTAGAAAGGCACAAACAACCTACAATGACTCTACAAGAAATACAAGAACTCAACAAAGCAATCATATTTAAAGAGATTGAATCCCTCATCACAAATCTCCCAACAAAGAAAAGTCCAGGACCAGATGGCTTTACAGGTGAATTCTACCAAGTATTTTGAGAATTAACACCAGTCCTGTTTAAACTTTTCCAAAAAATTGAAAAGGAGGGAAAATTACTCACACATTTTATGAAGCCGATATCACCCTAATACCAAAGCCCATTGAAGAAACTACAAGAAAAGAAAATTATAGACCAATCTCTCCAATGAACATAGATGCAAAAATTCTCAACAAAACATTTGCAAATAGAATTCAACAGCATAGCAAAAGAATTATACTCCATGACCAAGTGAGATTGATTCCTGGTATGGAAGAGTGGTTCTTGTGTAAATTAACATAATACACCACATTAACAAATTTAAGGGAAAAAAACAAATGAACATCTCACTTGATGTAGAAAAGGCATTTGACAAAATCCAGCATCCTTGACAAAAACACTTCAAAAGAAAGGAATAGAAGGAAAATTCCTTAATATGATAAAAGGCATATATGAAAAACCCACAGCCAACATCACACTCAATAGGAAAAGGCTGAAAGTTTTCTCTCTATGGTCAGGAACAAAGCAAGGATGTTCACTATCACCACTGTAACACAATATTGTGCTAGAACTTCGAGCTAGAGCAATTAGGCAAGAAAAAGAAATAAAAGGCATCTAAATTGCATAAGAGGAAGTAAAACTCTCACTATTTGTAGGTGACATGATCCTATATTTTGAAAATCCTGAAATATCTACAACAAAGCTACCTGAGCTAATGAATGAGTTTAGCCAAGTGGCAGAATACAAGATCAACATGAAAAAATGAGTAGTATTTCTAAACACTAGTAATGAGCAAGCTGAGGAGAAAATCAAGACAAAAATTCCATTACAATAGCAACAAAAAGACTCAAATATCTAGGAATTAAATTAACCAGGAATGTAAATGATCTGTATTCAGAAAACTACAAAATGCTACTAAAAGAAATCAAAGAAAACCTAAACAAATGGAAGGACATTCCCTGTTCATGAATTTTAAGACTAAACATCCTGATATCCAAATTGATTTATAGATTCAAAGCAATAACAATCAAAATTCCAACAGCCTACTTTACAGAAACAGAAAAGTCAAATACCAGATTTATTGAGAAAGGAAAGGGTAGTCGAATAGCCAAATACATCTGAAAAAGAAGAGCAAAGTATGGAAGAAGCATGCTTCCTGACCTTGAGGAGCATTATAAAGCTACAGTAAACAAAGAAGCATGATATTAGCATAAAGATAGACACATTTATCAATGGAATCAAATTGAGAGTTCAGAAATAGACCTTCACCTTTATGGCTACATTACTGGGACAAAACAGTCTCTTCAACAAATGGTGCTGATAGAACTGGATAACCATAAAAAAGGAATGAAAGAGGACCCCTATCTCACCCATATACAAGAATCAACTCAAAATGGATCAAAGATCTAAATATAAAAGCCAGGACCATAAAATTACTAGAAGAAAATGTAGACAGCCATCTTCAAGATCTTATGGTAAGTGGCAGTTTCTTGGATCTTACACACAAAGCACGAGCAACCAAAGAAAAACTAGATAAATGGGACCTTCTCAAAATTAAACACTTTTGCACCTCAAAGAACTCTGTCAAAAGTGTGAAAAGGCAGCCATCTCAATGGGAGAAAATATTTGGAAATCAGATATTGTATAAGGGTTTAATTTCCATGATATATAAATAGATGCTACAACTCAACAATAAAAAGACAAATGACTCCATTAAAAAATTGGCAAAAAACTTGAATAGACATTTGTCGAAAGAAGAAATACAAATGGTGGAAAAACACAAGAAAAAATGTTCAACATCACTAGTGATTAGGGAAATGTAAATCAAAACTATAACAATCACTGTAAATTTTCTGTACTCTAAAACTTCTTTAGGAATAAAGAAAAAAATCTACAATGAGATATCATTTCACACCTATTAGAATGGCCACTGTTAAAAAGACAGGAAACTACAAGTGTTGGAGAGGATATGGAGAGAAAGAAACAAGCGCTAATTCAATGTTGGTGGGGATGTATAATGGTACAGCCACTGTGGAGGATTGTCTGGCAGTTCCTAAAGAAGTTGAATATAGATTTGCCACATGACCCTGCAATATCATTATTGGGTATATACCCAGAAGAACTGAGAGCAGTGACACAAACAGACATCTATACACCAATGTTCATAGTGGCATTATTCACAATTGCCAAAAGATGGAAACAACCCCCATGTCCATCAACAAATGGATAAACAGGGGGTCGGATGTGGCTCAACTGGTTGGGCGTCCGTCTCCCATATGGAGGGACCCGGGTTCGATCCCTGGGACCTCCTGGTTAAAAAAAAAAAAAAAACAAAAAAAAAAACAAATGGATAAACAAACTGTGGTGTATACACAATGGAATATTAAGCAGCTGTAAGAAAAATGAAGTCATGAAACATGTGAAAACATGGATGAACCTGGAGGACATTAGGTTGAGTGAAGCAAGCCAGACATAAACTGCATGACTGCACTATTGTGAACTAAATATATTGTGTAAACTCATGGACTTAATAACTAGAATATGGGTCACCAGAAAATAGAAGGAGGTTAGTGAATGGAAAGCTGAGGGTCAACCTATGCAGAATTAGTAAAAAAGTTGTTTGTTAATTTTTGGAAATGAATAGAAAAGGTGAAATCACAACATAGAGTTTGTAACTAGCAGTGCTATTATATGGGTATGACAGTGTTTGAAAGGGAAAGTCTAAGGTCATGTATATTACTAAAGGGAAAGTCTATGGTCATGTATATTACTAAAAAGAATTTAACATGGGACTGTATAGCATAGTAAAACCTCATGTGAAATATGAATATGGGTAATATTCCACATGTAAGACTTTTTCTTTGAAATTGAACAAATGTATATTAATGCTACAAGATGATAATATAGATTAAAAAAACATTATGCTAAGTAAAAGAAACCAGATACAAAGAACTATATTGTATGATTCCATTTATATAAAATGTAACTATAAATCAATTTATAAAGATGAACTTAGATTAGTTGTTACGTAGGGCTGGGGAAAGAGTAGGATTGAGAGGTGACCAGTAAGGCGTGTGGAGTTTTTTGTTTGTTTGTTTTTTGTTTTTAAGATTTATTTATTTACTTTATCCATTTTAAACCCCCCCTTCCCCATTTGCTGTTTTGTGTCCATTTGCTGTTTTGTGTCCATTCGCTGGGCAATTCTCTGTGTCTGTTTCCTGCCATCTCTTTTCATCCTTCTCCAGTCTTCACCAGGATTCGATCCTGGAGACCTCCAATGTAGGAGAGAGGTGTTCTGCCACCTGCGCCACCTCAGTTCCTGGTTTCCAGAGCTTTCGGAGCATCTCGTCTTGTCTCTCTCCTGTTACATCATCTTGCTGCATGGCTCCCAGGGCCTGGCGGCTCATCGGCACACAGAGCCTGGCAGCCCATGATCGAACCCAGGTCCCTCCATATGGGAGATGGACGCCCAACCATTTGAGCCACATCCGCCCCCCGAGTTTTTCTTTTTGGAGTAATGAAATTGTTCTAAAATTTTTTGTGATGAATTGACAACACTGTGTTTATACTAAAAGCCATTGATTGTACACTTTGGATAAATCACACGGTACGTGAATATATCTCAATAAAACAGCTTTAAAAAAAAAACCACAATGAGGTTGTGAGGTGGTGATCAACACCACTGAATTATCTACTTGAAAGAGGCTAAAATGGGAAATTTTATGTTGTACATGTATTACTATAATAAAAGATTTTTCTTAAAAGACAAAATAAAGATTTTCTGCCCTGCATCAGGGCAGGGGGAGAGGAAACACACAATGAGATACCACTTCATACCCACTAAATGCCTGTAATCACAAAGACAAATAATAAGTTTTGGGGAGAATGGGGGCAAAATAAGAGCACTCATGACACTGCTGGTGGGAATATAAAATGGTGCAGCCACTTTTGGAAAACAGTCTGGCAGTTCCTCAAAAGTTTACATAGAATTACCACATGACCCAGAAAATCCCATCTTAGGAATATACCCATGAGACACAAAAATTTACACACAAATGCTTATAGCAGCATTATTAATAATAATAGCTAAAAGGGAGAAACAACCCAGATGTCCATCAGCTGAGGAATGGATAAACAACATGTGATCTATCCATACAATGGAATATTCTGCAATAAAAAGGAAAGAAGTAAAAGTTTTGGTAATGGATGGTGTTTGTGGTAGCACAACACTGTGGATGTAACCAGCACCACTGAATTCTATGCTGGAAAGTGATTAAAATTGGGAAATAAAATTTTAAAAAAATAAAATAATAAAATAAACCCTCACCAAAAAAAAAAAAAAAAAAATGTTGCTTTAAAAGTTTTTTTTGAAAAAGGAATGCAGTACTGATACAAACCCTAACCTGAATCAACCTTGAAAATATTATGCTAAGTAAAAGAAGTCAGACACAAAAGACCACATAATATATGATTCCATTTATATGAAATGTCCAGAATAGGCAAATCCATAGAGACAGAAAGTAGGTTAGAGGTAACCAGGGGTTGGAGGGGATGGAGGGATTGGGGCAAGGAGTGATGGCAAAAACAGGGGTTTCTTTTTGTGGCAATAAAAATGTTCTAATATTGTGGTGATGGACACACAACTGTGAATATACTAAAGGTCAGTGAATTGTAAACCTTAAATGGGCAAATTGTATGGTATATGAACTACATCTCACTAACACTTGTTTCCTTTTATAATAATATCCTTTATTCAATAAAATTTTAAAATATTGGGAAAAAAAAAACAAACAGATTTTTCTGTAGGAATTTCTATAGGGAAAAAAGTTTAAACCGAACAAACAAGACTACTGGGAAGCAATTTAATATGGTCAACAAATAAGTTATTACAAAACCTTATTAGTTGACAGAATTATTCAAAGTTCTATCAGTCCAAAGTCAAAAGTATCCCCTAAATGACAAGAGATTTCATGGATAATGCCTTAGTCAGATTACTGGATATACTGAACCCAGAGAAAACTCTTGTATCAAGGACACAGAGGATTTTATATATGTTTCAAAGAAAATCAGCTGTCAACAAACTCCAATCACTTTTTCAAAGGACAGAATTAAAGGGGAATATGATCTCAAACCAAGTACAGTAATCTCTAATTTCTTTTCTTACATTTCTTTCTTGCTATCAATAACTAATCAAGACTGTTTACAGGATTCTTGGTTGAAAGTATTGATTTAGCAGGTTCTCCTAAAGATAAATTACAACTTGAGCTAGGAAAAGTAATGGAATTATATTTACCACATTGTAAATTGTGGTTATATCTAGGTGATGGGACTCTACGTGATTTTAATTTTCTTAGTGATGCTTTTCTTTATTTTCTGAAATCTCTACAGAGAACATATGCTATTCTAGTAATCAGAAACAAACAAAACAACAATATACATATATGTGCACACATACACGTAAAATTCAAGTCATCTATATTAAAATAACTTAGGAAATAAACCTAATTTGCATTAATAACCTAGTCATCAGTTTAAAAAAATAAAATAAAATGAAAACAAGATTCAAATTCTAGAGGTCAACTACAATGTTTAATGCTTATATTTTACATAATTTTAAATACAGCACATAAAGTGACAGTGTAAGTTTTCACAAGGATATAAAAAAAGTAGCTCTTCTCAAAGTTCATGGCAGTATAACCCTCTCAACATAGGACAAAGTTAGTGAAATAATTTGGTCTACCACCAGGATAGGGAGAACTCCCTGAGAATATGAAAGGTTTCCTTAGTTTAGATTCGAAATCCAAGTTACGGCTGCTCAATGACCCTAAAAGACCAATAGTGACTAAGTCATTTCTATTCTAAGATGCTACATTTCCTTAAGAAGCTCAGAAGCAAGATGAAGAGTTAATTAACTTGGGGAATAACCCCAGAGAGCCAGGAGCCACCTTCCCCTGAAGAGAGTACAGTTCTCTGTCCACATAAATGAACACTTCCTTTAAATGGTCTCTATAAAATTCTCCAAGTTTCAGAAACTAATCATTTTAAACTAAATTCTTCAATGAACATTCAAATGTGTTCAATTTTCCTTAATGCTTGAGGTAAAACAATTTCTATGCACCAATACCCAGATTTAGTATGATTTCTGAAATGTCTTAATTTTTAAAAATGTTCACTTATTCAAAGACAGCTGCAATTGCAGGCTAGACTTGGTAGGTAATTTCAGAGGACATCATCTCCTTATTGGAGTTGTAAGAGCAGTAAAGTACTCCTCTGCTATTTGAGCAACAATTTTCCTTATTTTCATTTCCCCTCATATGGTCCCTGTATTAGTCAGCCAAAGGGGTACTGATGTAAAGTACCAGAACTCTGTTGGCTTTTGTAAATGGTATTTATTTGGAGTAAAAGCTTATAGTTACAAGGCCCGAAAGAGTCCAGCTCAAGGCTATTTGCTCACCAAAGTCTGTCGCCACATGTTGGAGCAAGATGGCTGCCGATGTTCAGCCTTCCTCTTCCTCTTAAGGCTCCATGGTCCCAGCTTCTTCCCATCTCAGCGGGTAGCTGGCATAGGGCTCGTTTCCTTCTGGACTTTCTCAGTGCTGCAAACTATCAAATGGCTCATCTCTCTTTCTGTGGCCACAGGATCAAAGTTCTCTCCTCTGCCATATCTATGGAGCTCTCTCTCTCTTCCTGGGTATCTTCTTCTTGAATGTCCATTTATATCAGCCCAAGGAGGCGGGGACCTAAACCTGAGTCACGCCCTACTGACGTGGTGGAATCAAAGGCTCTAAATTGATTTAAGTAAATTTAAAACCTTTGAATTTAATACAATCAAAGGATATCATGCCCAGAGGTGTGTTTATACCCAGAGACCAGTTTACAAACACAATCTTTCTCTTTTTTGAGGTTCATAAATAATCTCAAACTACCACAGTCCCTAAGATTCAAGAGTATTTGAACTCAGCCCTAAGAATAAGCCTTCCTTGAGGCACTTTTTGTTTGAAGGCACCAGAGTTGGTAACTCTGAACAATTCTAAGGGAAAACTTTGGATACAGATATACTACTAAAAAGAGAATCCTACATCCTTTGTTTGGGGGTTTAAAATTTTTTTTTAAGCAAACCATGTATCCGAAGAAAATAACTAATAGATTTTTAATTGATTATTTTAAACAGAAGACTACATTTTAAATATTTCAAAGTTCAAAACAGATGGTTTTTTAACTAATTTTTACAATGATTTTAGGAAAAAATAACTTTCCCTTTTAACGATCAAACAATAAAAATTTAATAAATGGGGAGTGAAGTCGGAGAAAGAATTTAGTTAAAAATCCTTCCCAATGATCTGTTAGTTGCTAACATATTGATTAATCATCTCTCTTTCAATCACTTTGTCTCCTAAAATTCCACACTAAAAATGAAATCTAGATCTTATCCCTCCATCCCCCAATATTTTTTTTAGCACTTCCCACTCTGCCATCTGTGCTAGGCAAAGGGAAGGAAAGAAAGCTTGAGCAAGAACACATAAAAGTCAACCTGGTAAAAAACACAATAATCAAAGAAAACAAAGAATGAATGAGTAAAAGTAGGGAGAAATAATGATAGCACCTCAAAACCTTATTCCTCAGGGAGCAAAATCCCTGGTCTTTATAAGATATATAATTATTTTCTATATAATCTGTAATAACACTAAATAAAGAATCTTCAAGAAGTAAGCGCCATGGAGGGACCTGGGTTCAATCCCCGGGACCTCCTAGTAATAAAAAAAAAAAGAAGTAAGCACTTTTCCCAATTTCAAAACCAATTCACAAAATAATTTTGTTAATTATATACACAGCCACAAGACATGCAGAGCCTTATACAATTTAATTAAATAAAAGAAAAATATTTATGGGGAAATGTTCTATTTTCTTCTTTCACTTAAGTTCTTGGCCAATAGTAAAATAAATCTGTTTATAACAACCTAAAGGGTTAAACCTTTACATGATATGTACCAAGCAAAATATATTTCATTACAGATCCTTTGCACATCAAAATTCAAGCCTAATGCACAACTTAAAGGCTGGGTAAGCAGCATCCATTCTAAGGCAAGTCAGTCTATATTTCACTAATGAACACTCCCCAGTGGACATTACTGCCAGTGGGAACACAATTCATTATTGCTCTTAAGTTTTGTGACTCTAAAAAAGTTGAAAACCACATTTCCTGAAGACAAATGATCAAACATTTAAATAGGGATTTTTCTCTCCCATGATTAATGACATCTGCAGCTCTCAGTGGGTGACAACTGACAAATCACATTATGGTCTGGAAAAGAATTAGGGACCTGATAAAGATTTATGAAATATGATCTAGTCTGTTAATACTTTTACTCATTCAAATCCTCTTCACCTGAAGTAAAGCTGCCCCCATAGTTCTTGAAAATTACAACTCAGTCAATACCACTGTTGGCAGACTCAGCAATAGCACTGAAATCTAAATTAGCCTACTTTATCTAATACTTGAGAGAGGAGGGAGTTAAATCCCAGGAAGAGCTAAACATGAAAAGAGAAGATGGGAACAAAACAAAAGGAAGAGATGGGAGAAGTATTTAAAACCTAGAAACTGAACTTAGATCTGCTTTCATTAATGAAAAGAGGATGGCATAATTTTGTTAGGATCTGAATATAATTTGCCAATAGCTGACAAAAAGGATCAATCAGCAGCTCCAGAGAATTCTAAATTAAAAATGACCAGTCACTAAACTCAAAAAAAATGGAAAAAAGACCAGTGATAGGCTAAAAAAATAAATTCCCAAAAAGAGATAAGGGCAATGTCCAGTCATGCCAAATTGGGAGCAATTAATGACCTCCTAGTAGGAAAGGATCACAAGTTAAATCAATCAGCCTTAAAAGGCTATTTAATGCTAAGGGGTATGGAGTCTTTCTCTTTGGAGTAATGAAATTGTTCTAAAATTTTTGAGATGATGAATGTACAACATTGTGATTATACTAAAAGCCACTGATTATACACTTTGGATAGATCATATGGTATGTGAATATATATCAATAAAATTGCTTAATAAACAAATAAATAATTGTGCAAGACTAGCCAGAAATAGTAGCTATGTACAGCAGGGGAAACAGAGAGATTTGAGAGGTGAGGAATTTTCTTGTTTGTCTGTTTTTTGTTTATCATAATTATTATTGAAATAATGAAAATGCTTTAATAATGATTGAAGTGATGAACACACAACTATGTGATTATACCAAATATTACTGATTGCATTCTTTGGATAAATTCTATGCTTTACTAATATGTATCAATAAAATTGATTTTTTTTTTTAAAGGCTATTTAAAAGAAACCTAAAGTGAAATACAGGACATGGTAAATATCATCAAAATTATTAAACTGTATCATCTAAATTGTAAACTATACTGTAAATCACTGACAATGTTTAGTTGCTATATTTTGCTATCTGCATAACAGTTATAACAATGCTAACAACCAAAAAAAAGGGGGGGGGAGTTAATATGGGGTGAGGAAGGGCGGTGGTTTGGTATCTGGGAGTCTCCGGCACTCCGTGTGTGACTTTGCTGTGACCTAAAACTTCTTTGAAAATTAAATGAAAAATTGGGAGACAATGGGGATTGAGAGGAGGAAGGTGTCATGGCACACCAGACATCCGATAACACAGTGATAAAGGGAAGGAAAAAAGGGAAAAAAGAAAAGAGAAAGGAAAAAAAAATGAATATATATATATATATATATATTTAAAAAAAAAAAAAAGTGGTACATCTATGATGCTGATTAAATATTAGAACTGGTTATCATGATAGGTTGTGAAAGTCCCTAAGACTTTCAAAAACAGGCTAGAATAGTTTAGACACAGACCTTTCTAGGTCAGGGACCCTAGAGAATTCAGATACCCTGGCAACACCTATAAAATCTACAACAGACACACATTTTACAGTGACAGTCACTAAGTGACTCTCAATCATCCACAATAATGGGAACAGAAGTTGCATGCCAAAAGAACAATCTTTCCCTTCCTTTATTGTGTCTAATTCTGAAGAAAATTATATAACAAAACAAAATGCAGATAAAATATTGTTATGTTGTGATACGTCCCTGGAGGGAGAACTTAAAAAAGAGAAAGAAAAGGAAAAGAACTCACTTGTGGTAGTTATAGTTCTGGAATGCTCCAGAAAAGTAAAGGGGTGACAAACCTAGTGTTCATTAAAGTTTCTAGATATTAATCACCCCTAATCTGCAATAAAATGTTGAATTTGGGTAGACCCCTGAAGCTAAATTAGGAAGTTCCAAGGAGTCTGGGAATTTTGAAAGGAAATTGGAAGTTGGCGCTGTCTTGAAGTGAATGAAGATGGGCAGGTAGATGGCCTCAATGTGGCATTAAATAAGAAGGTATCCATAAGATGACAAATGGAAGGCAAAGTTTATCCAGGTAAGTTCTACAATCTCATCAAGTGCTAGAAGAAGGGTATCTCAGGCTCCATAAAGTTCTTCAGTCTCTTCACTAGGATTCTTAGGAACAGAAGCCCATATTTCAGAAGTGTATTTTTATAATGTTTGTCTCTTCTTTAATTATTTCTTTTCTCCTTGGTTTCAAAAGTATTCTTGGAATCATCTGGCTGTCTTAACATGCTTAGCTAAATGTAAGCACAGTTTAGACTGTGGGTTAAAATTGTAAGAAGAACATGGGGACTACTGAAGGAATCCAAGGGAGAGAAGAGAGCTCCAGGGAGAGGATTCAGGAGAGAGGCAGGAATGGTCACACAGTTCAGACATCATGTCCTTCTTGAATGTTCTTCTTCCACAATCCCTATTCAAACCTGAGCAAATTCTGTGACTTCACAGAAATCCATTTTCGGTCAATAATTTTCATCTCCACAGTTCAGCCTTTTACCAAAAATACTGAAAAAGTCAGAGAACTCAACAGTTTGCATTTCAAATCATTTTGTTTCCTGTGTCTGGTTCTCAGACTTCAATGTGCATAAGAATCACCTCGTGTCCATCTCCAGAGATTTTAGTTCGGTAAAGTCTGAGCAGAGACCCAGGTATCTGAAATATTAAAATGTATACCACACTTCCAGAAACCCACACTGGTAGTGAAAAATAGTTAAATGGCAGGCAGCAGGCAATAGAAAGAAAAAATTAAATCAAGAGATTAAAAGAAACACATGCTTCAATTAATTTGTTACTCAATAATTAACAACTAATTGTACTATATGGGTAACCTCCATGATAATTCAGAAGTACAATTTCTTTGACTATTTTTCTACTCTGATATCACATATGAAAAGGAGTATCTGACAGTCATTACTGTTACAGAAAGAGCAGGGGTTTCAGGTGATTTTTTTTCCTTCATCCAAGCACACTACTGTCAATATTAGAGACCACCATCTTGTCACTGGCAGAGCTCCAGTGAAGTATTTTAAAAACATAGTCATATTGATATTGAACATATATTAAGCATATACAACATGCAAGGCACTAAGTGCTTTACTTAGACATGTATTAACTCCACAACCCTATTTATTGTCTCTATTTTACAGATAAGAAAACTAGGGCACAGAGAAGTTGTTACTTGCCTACACAGCAATTAAGTGGAGAAAGCAGTATTCAAACCCTAGTCTATCTGAATATGGTATATAATGGACTCAATCATGCTTTAAGAAAAAAGCACAAAATTGATTTTTATATCATAAAACATAAACTACATAATTTGCTATAGAATATAAAGTAAAAAGAATAAAACATGAAAAGAAATGGCTCTAAATACCTGCTTTTGTGTCTTATATAATTAACTCCTAACTTCTCTAAAGACATGGGTTTGTCACATTTATTCAACCAATAAAACTTCTGGATAGCTGTTATATAAAGTTATACATAACTGCTAAATTAAATCCCATTTAGTAACTTTTTTTTTTTTTTTTTTTTTAAGTAACTATTTTTTAGTTTCATACTCAGAGAATAATTGCCCTCAAAGGGTCACAAAATTTGCCAATATATGTGCCTTGCTCCATTCAGTGTTAGCTCAATTTTTTAACCAGGAAAGAGTTCTATTCTCTCAACACAATTTAAAACAAAACAGAGATTTAAATATGCTTTTCTCATACCTTCATTTAGCACTGGACTTAAAAGTCTGTTAGCAAGTCATAGGGTATTTGTGGCAACTACTCAACTCTGCCCCTGTAGCAGGAAGGCATTAGAGATAATACAAAACGAATGGGCATAGCTGTGTTCCAATATAATTTTATTTACAAAAATAAGCAGCTGGTTGAATTGGGCATGCTTGACTATGGTTTGCCAACTACTGATTTAGCAGGTACTAATAGTAGAACAATTTAGTGAAAGTTCTATTACTTGTACCGTCAATTAAAATTCTTTAGACTTTTAGTAGATGTTTCTGTTTATGTTACATCTTTTTACCTACTGTACCATGGTCACTAGAATCTAAACTAATTTCTTTCATACAAGCAATTATATAATCTACCATGGAAAGAAATGTAAACTTTTCTCATATTATTTCCATGTTCATTTAGTCTAATAGTTGGCATATTTGTAATATTAACTTATAATATTTTCTCTTTTATTCATAGAAAAACAAATCCCAAATGCCACTATTTCATCACCTTAACTTTTACAAAAGTTAAATAAGTTGCCAATAACATATTTCTTAGAAGAGACTGTATCTATATTAGGGAAGAAAATAAATGTTTAGAATATCTTATAATTCCTATGGTAAAGTCAAATGCAGAAGAGATCTACAAAGATTGCTTCAGTCTTGCTGCGATTCAGCCACAAATTACTCATGCAATTCTATCATTTTAATTCCAAAATACAGAGAGAAATAAAATGTAAAGATATATCTAAATTTTAGGAAAGCTTAACTTCTAAGAATGAAACAATGTTACGTATGGTAGTAGAGGAAGAGAGATAAGATAAGCACAATGAAGTTATCAGAGCTAGATCTGACTACAATACCAGTATACAAAATTTAGCAGCTTTTTTATAAAAGTATCACTAGGTCAATATAACTCAACTATATCTAGGTTTATTTCTCAAAAGTGAACAGCTCAAATTTTCTTTAAAAGTTTGTCGGGTAAGTCTAGTTCACTGAAGACTGAACAGGCAAGTGTTGTTTGATCTTTAGGAAGCATATTTAACATTATTGAGGTAGTGCACAGTTGTTACATAAAGCACAGAGAGGTGGTTTGATTATGTGAGCACCTGAGAGAAGTTAATGCTTTTCTGAGTGTGCGCTCCTTTGTGCTAGAGATTATGAAGACCTAAGAACAGTACTTTACAAAGTTTCTATGTGAACATTATAAAAGAGACGATACAGATGAGGAGAAATGTCAAATCCAAAAAAAAAAAAAAAAAAAGTAGAAGAAAATGAAAGGGACTAAAGGAGTACTTTGTGTGTGCGTGTATAGAAGCATTTGCTATTAAAGCTTCCTCCCTAAAACTGCCATCTACAAACTCAAATATAGTCTAAATGCTATATGAGGAACTGGTCTGATTTGAAATAATTAGTAACACTCAAAAGCTTTTCTGTTTTGATTTTCTGCAATAGGTCCAATTAAAACTAGAATTCGTGTATTTAAAGAACATGCCTGCAGTAAACAGAGGATACATTTAAAAATCATTCATTATCCAAATAACCTACAAAATGTATATTAAGGGATTTAATTATATGTATTAGTTAGTTCTTTAGCCTAGCTTGCTTCTCTCGATAGTAGTTTTTCAGGATTTGAGAAACTCATGTTAAGAAGCTAACACTTCATATAAAATTGTTTTCTGTTTTCCATTACTTATTTATAGACTCAGACTTTAATCCAGTGCCTTCATAGTCTGGCTTTTACTAGCTACTTACCATCTAACCCATATTACTATTAGCAACAGAATAAAGGGGTAGAAATTACTTCACCTATTACCCTTCATGAGTAACAATCATGCATTTTTAAATTCTCTAGCAAAACGGATTCTCGCTCAAGCACTGATTTTTCTTATCACAACACAAAGGACAGACCCCAGCTATAGAACTCAATTTAAAGGGCTATTTGATTGTGGCTGAACTAAAACAGTTCACCAGTCCCTAAAGTATCTGACCTTCCCTACTCAAATGACTTTAACCCCCAACACCAATTTCAATTTCCTGGACTTTTCTCTCTCTGTTTGCAACGTTCTACCTCTGAACTATAATTAAAAACAATTACTCTACCAAAGAGAATACTGGCATGGCAGATAAGCCCATGAAAAGATGTTCAACATCATTACTCCTTCTTAGGGAAATGCATATTAAAGCCATGATGAGATACCACTACACACTCATCAGGATGGCTATAATAAAAATTTTAAAAATACACTGATAAGACCAAGTGTTGATGAGGATGCGCAGCAACTAGAACTCTTACACATTGCTGGTAGAAATGCAAAATGGTACAGCCACTATGTAAATCAGCTTGACAGTCTCTTATAAAGTTAAACATGCACTTACCATATGACCCAGAAATCATACTTCTGGGTATTTACTCTAGAGAAATAAACAACTGTGTTCAGACAAAAACCCGTACAATAATGTTTATAACAGCTTTATTCATAAAAGCCAAAACCTGGAGCAACCCAAATATCTTTCAATGAGTAAATGGATAAACAAGCCATGGTATATTTACATAATGGAATACTCAGCAGTAAAAAAAGGTACAAACTATTGATACATAAATGGATGGAACATTATGCTGAGTGGAAAATTTTTTCAAAAAGTTATAGATTGCATGATTCCATTTATATAATATGCTCCAAATGATAAAACTACAGTGATAGAGAACAGATCAGTTCTTTTGGAGGAAAGGTATAACTAAGGGGTAGCATGAAAAAGTTTCTTTGTAATGATATAAAAAGTCTGAATCCTGATTGTGGTAGTGGTTACAAGTATCTATGAATGTGACAAAATTAGCAAAATTATACACACATAGAGTACATATGTACTCTCATGTACTATTTTTGCAACTTCTATGTATGTCTAAAATTATTTCCAAATAAAAAGTTAAAAAAAGATATTCTGTTAGTTCATAGAGTCTCTGGGAGTCCCAGAGAACCAACTTTAGAGGCTGTACTGCCAGGTGCATTACCCTCTTAAGAAGGAAACAATTACATTATTGCCCCCCCACCCCAAACATTTAAGTCCCACCACAACACTGTGTATATGCTGCCAAGGGGCCAAGAAAACCTGACTAGGGAGCCCTGGTAGAAAGTATTTGAGAATCAGAGTTTTAGACAGAGATTATCAATGGTTCTATTATTTCTTTCTTAAAAATATATTTATATGAGGACTTGAATAGTTTATCGAAATACATAGAGCAGGGTTTCAAGAGCAATTTCACACCAATTTTTGTTTGATAGTTTTATTCTTTCTAGATTTAATTTTGTAAACAATGAAGTAAAATAGAGGGGGTAAAAGTAAATAACTTTACAGCTTTGTATTTATATTCAATGTACTGGAGAGTTGCCTCAAAAATGATTACATTCGGCAATAAGACAGTGACAAGTTCAACACATATCTTGTGTATATAAATGTTAAAAAAAAAAAAAAAAAACTTTCCAGGGTATAAGTAAACCTTGGATTTTTTTAAAAAACAAATATCAATTCTGAATGTATAAAACTAAGCCACATATCTAACATGTTTCTTTTTTAAAAAGTTAGTTTTTAATCTTGCTTCTCTCCTGTCTAGATGTAACCACAGGATTCCTAGAGTTCCCTTAGGAAACAATCACTATTTGCGTATTCCATACTAATTTAAATTAATTGGAAAAAGCTTGAAACTTGCGGTTTATCTTTAAAGTTTCATTTGTAAGACTAAGGTTCAAATTTAATATTCTTATTTCAAGAAAAAGTTGCATTATATAATATATAAAACCACATATAAAGTATTCAGGAATTCTGACTTCTGGTTTCATGATTTTTCTACCATCTTAGTAAGTATTCCAGAGAGGTCCCTTAATCCATCATGATCCTTAATGTATTCATATAATAAAGCTTAATTTGATTTATAAATAAACCACAAACTAACAGGAGATTATGACCACCATACAGACAACACTGATACTAATTCACAATTCAGAGAGGTTGAGAATTGAAAGATACAGTTAAAATATAACTCCAGAAAAGTTTGGGGTTTAAAAATAAATCTGGCTCACACCCAAACCCAAGAACCGCAGTTTCTCGTAACTGGTTTAAATAGCCGTGCAAACTGCAAGAGAATCTCATTGCCTTTGAGGGGCTGTGCTATGCAACTCAGAGTGAATGTGGAGGTTCTACACCCGGGGGGGGGGGGGTTGCGAATTTAAAAATTAAAAAAGCAACCTGGACTTTAAGAAAGGTGGATGATTAGAGAGGCTGAGGGATCCCTTCTCTCCCAGAAAAAATGGCTAGGGGACCGGTAGAGACTATCTGGAGGGCTGCTCTGTGGCTCAAGACACCAGATGATAAGAGAGACACTACCCAGAAGAGAGAGGGCAAAGGAAAAGAGTTTCAGCTGGCTGAAAAATCCCTTGAGTAGAGCTGCAAAAGCAGGAGCAGGCACACTTCTACCCATCTACAGAGCAAATAGCAGTCTGTGGACTGCAACAGTGGACTGCAGTGGCTACGGACTGAGGGGTTTGCAGAGGGAAGATAGGGGGACAGCAAACTCAGATTTTGGCCAGTGAACTTGGTCGGCTGTACTGGAGGGGTTACACACTTCCAGGCTGGATATAGCTGCAACATTGTTTGCCCTGAGAGCTCTCAGGGAGCCAAAGATAATTTGCCTTCTTAAACACCCTCCCTACTCCCCTGAGCTGGTTGCTAAAGAGGAAGAGGGTGGGAGGAGGGTGTGGCCAGCCAAGGGTGGAAAATAGCCTCTGAGAAAGTTTCTCTCTGAGGCTTGGCCAGCCCTGAAGACAACCTGGGAACTGAGCTGAGAGGTCTTCCAAAGAGCACCATCTGCTGGCCCACCCAGAGGGGTGCACGAAAAAGAAAAATAATAATAAGTAAAAGAGGTAGGTGCCCTGGTTTGAGCAGTTAAACAGGGGCAATGCTAAATACCTAGAACAAGTTAAATCAAGAATCAAAGCATAATGATAGCATACAGCTACTTAATAGTAAATACCTAGGCAAGAGAAAGAAGCTGAACATCAGAGTAAATTCAGCATCCGAATCAGAGACCTAGACATCACAAAAAATTACAAGCCAAACAAAGAAAAAGGAAGATATGACTCAGGCAAAGGGACAAATCAAATCTCCAGATGAAAAAAAGGACTTGAAACAGCTAATCACTGAGGTTCATACAAATCTCCTAAATCAAATCATGGAGTTCAAGGACAACATGGCTAAAGAAATAGAAGACATTAAAAAGACACTGAGTGGGCACAAAGAAAAAATCTGAAATCTTGGATAGATGACAGAGTTAACGGAAAGACATAGCAAGTGAAATTAAAATTACAATAGAGGCAGATAATAGCAGATTTGAAATCATGGTAGAAAGAGTCAAACACATAGAGGAAAGAATAACTGAAATTGAAGAGAAAGAAGAAGAGAGAGAGAAAAGAATGGAAAAAATTGAGCAGGGGCTTAGGGAACTGAATGATAACATGAAGCACACTAACATATGTATTTGGGAGTTCTAGAAGGAGATGAGAGGAGAAAAAGGGCAAAAAGAGTATTTGAGGAAATAATGGCAGAAAATTTCCCAACTGTCATGAAAGACATGAATGTAGATGTCCAGGAAGTACAGTGTACCCCAATTATAATAAATCCAAATTAGATCTACACCAAGAAACATAATATGCAGAATGCCAACTGCCAAAGATAAAGAGAAAATTCTAAAAGCAGCAAAGGAAAAGCAAAACATCACATACAAGTTATCCAATAAGACTTAGTATGGATTTCTCTTCAGAAACCATGGAGGCAAGAAGGCAGTGGTATGGTATAATGACGATACTGAAAGAGAAAAACTATCACCCAAGAATTCTTTATCCAGGAAAATTACCCTTCAAATATGATGGTGAGCTTAAAATATTCAGATAAACAAACTAAGAGAGTTCATAAACAAGAATCCAGCACTGCAGGAAACACTAAAGGGAGTTCTGCAGCCAGAAAAGACAAGAAAGAGGCTTGGAGAAGAGTACAGAGTGAAGATTATCAGAAAGGGTAACCAAAAAGGTGGAAAAAAAAAAATGGACAAAAATAAGATATGACATATGAAAGCCAAAGGATAAAATGGCTGAAGTAATTAATGCCTGTGATACTGTGACCCAAAGCCTCCACCCTAAGTCACACTGTTGTTCTTTCTGGCATGGTCAGCTCCAAACCTAAAACTATATAGCTGGCCATTTCCTTCCTTTCACATTGTTAGACCATGCAGTATAACCTAAGACCCCAGAAAATGAAGACACTCCTATCAGGTATAATATTGTAAGGGTCAATATATTATCGTCCAGAAGCCAAGGGCAAAGTGTAACCAAGGGTTAAGAATTAACAAATAATGCTTACTAAATCATTATATAAATACCTCTATATTCTAAAATAGCAAAAGGTTAACACCTGAAATTACTGAAGCTGGCTACAGTGTTTCCACCCCTCTTTCTGGTTGATCTAGACCAGGAGTTCTTAACAAGGGTTCCGTGAGCTTGAATTGAAATTTTTTAAAAAAATTATTCTTGTGGGGATATGTTGGGGCAGGTGCGATATATTTATTAAATAATACAATCCATGGTTTTCACTTCACTGGTAAAGGAGTCTGTGGAACAAAAAAGGTTAAGAGGCCAAGATGGCATTAGTGTAGGAGGGCACACACTGCAAGCTCCCAGAGCAAGGCGGTTGTGAACGAGGTCCTGCCTGGGGGTCTGTGCTGTGCACGCGTGGAATGAGAAGCTTGGGACATCTATCTGCGCGGATCAACAGCGTGGACAGAACAATAGAGATTCATTAGTTTTAAGCCTGCCGGTGGTGGTTGGCATGGGCGGCTGAGCCCCGCAGATAGGGAGAAAAAAAATGTAACGGCCAGTTGGAGCCACAAGCGGGATGAGAAAGTTTTATTTTCTGGGGATCTGGCTGCCTGGAGCCCCTTGGACCTTGGGAAAACAGAATAGCCAGAGCGAATCGGCACCTGGTGGACGGAAGGGGTGATTTTGTTCAGGGGAGGGAGTCGATTTGCCTAGCTGCCCAGGGATAAGCCCCGGCTGCCACGGAGCCAGGAAGAGGGGACACTCTCCAAAAGAGGGAGGGTTCTGTTGGAGGACAGGGAAGGGAATTTTTTTTTTTTTGCCATCGATGTGGCTGCCTGGACCACCCCATAGCTTTGGGGAGCAGATAAGCCGACCTGAAGCAGCATCAGGCTGAGAAAAGAGGCAAATCTGCAGAGTCAAACTGATTTACACAGCAACCCGGTGACGCTGGTGCTCGGCTCCGGAAGGGGCGGAGTCGGCCGTCTTTAGCACTCTGCACTGACTAACATCAGAGCTACAGCTACCCTGGGAAGTCCAGGGAGTGGGATGGGCTTGATTAATTTCCACGAGCCCAGCTAGGGTCCCTTCCATAAGGGGGTTGGTCTACAGGAGAAATTATTTTGGGTCCTGTATTTCACCAAAAGAAAAAAAGCAAGACGGTCACTTCAATAAATGAAAAATAAGTTCTTTTTAATTTAGTTTAATAGCTAAAAGCTGTTTCAGGACCTGCATATAAAACCCTGCAGGGAAATAGATTGACAAACACAAGCAGGCAGAGAAGATCCACGTGGACCCTAGGGGAATCACTGACCCTCCTTAGCTCTGTTTGACTGCTTGCCTGTGTGGATCTTTGGGTTTTTTTCTGTTTATTTCTGGTCTCTTCCTTTTCTTTCCTCTTTCTTCCCCGCTTTCTTTTTTCTTTCATTTTTTTAAATTAGGTGCTGCTAGCTTGTCACTTCTTTGCTGTGCTTCTTCTTCAGTAATTTCCCACTCGCTGTCTATATTGATTTTGTATTCCAAACTATCGCTTACCCTTCCTTCATCTTTCGGCCTTCTGCTTTCTGTTGTGGCTCTTAGATACAACATTTTTTCATAGGCCCACAACTTAAGGGTGTCAATTTCTATTCCATCTATTTTGTTTTCTTCATTTTTTTTTTTAATTAGTATTAACTTTTTCCTTTCAGCCCTTTCTTTACTATTTCTCTCCCTCCTGATAATTCTAGCCTTCTAACTCACTATATATATATTCGTCCATTTGTTTTCCCAGTCCATTGTGGGAACTCCACTTTTTTTCCTATTACTCTACACTGCCTACATGAGTTAAATATTCATCTCATTAAGTCTCATTTGGCCCCTCTTCTAACTTTTATCAATATTACTATTATCCTTCTGCCTTCCTTACATCCTTTGATTCCTCTGGCCCTAATCTTTTGCCTTCAAGGGAACATAGAAAGAAGCAAGGAAATAAAATACGAAGAAAAAGTGCCAAAGAGAAAACTTAACTCACATGCAGAACCACCACCTAAATAAAACTCTAGAGCATAGAAAAAAGCTAATCAACTGAACAAATCCATCAAGATAATATGATGGGGGGTCGGATGTGGCTCAACTGGTTGGGCGTCCGTCTCCCATATGGAGGGACCCGGGTTCGATCCCTGGGACCTCCCGGTAAGGAAAAAAAAAAAAAAAAAGATAATATGATGACCAGAGGGCAACAAAAAATACAAATCACTCTGAGAAACAGGAAAACATGGACCAGTCCACTGAACAAAATAAAAACCAGGAAGTGATGCAAAACATCAAACCACTAATCAAAGCTATCCAAACAAATATCATGGACCAACTTAAAGAAGTGAAGGAAGAGATTAAGGATATAAAGAAGACACTGGGAGAACATACTGAAGAAATTGCAAACATGCCTAAAAAGGTAATGGATATGATGGTGAACAATGGCACAATCCAAGAAATCAAAAAGACACTGGATTCACGTAACAGGATATTTGAACAGGCAGAGAAAAGAATTAGTGATATGGAAGACAATATAGCTGAAATCAAAGAGATAGTAGAAAACACAGACAAAAAGATAGAAAAAGTCTAGCATGGACTCCGGGAATTAACCGATAACACAAAACGCACAAACATATGCATTATGGGCATCCCAGAAGGAGAAGAGCAGGGAAAGGGAACAGAAGGAGTGTTGAAGGAAATAATGGCTGAAAACTTCCCAACCCTATTGAGAGAGATGGATGTGCAGATCCAGGAAGCACAGCGCACCCCAAATACTATAAATCCCAACAGGCCAACTCCAAGACACATACTTGTCAAAATGTCCAATGCTCAAGACAAAGAGAAAATACTCAAGGCGGCGAGAGAAAAGAGAACCATCACATACAAGGGAAGCACAATAAGATTAAGTGCTGATTTCTCAGCTGAAACCATGGAGGCAAGAAGACATTGGTATGACATAGTCAAAATACTAAGAGAAAAAAACTTCCAGCCACGAATTCTCTATCCAGCAAAACAGGCATTCAAATATGTTGGAGAGTTCAAAATATTCACAGATAAACAGAAATTAAGAGTATGTCAAGAAGAAACCAGCACTTCAAGAAATACTAAAGGAATCTCTACAAGTTGAAAGGAAAAAACAAGGGAGAGAGAGTTGAAAGAGAGTTTAAAAACAACTGAAAAGACAGAGAAACAATACAACATATGACATACATTAACCCAAAGAAAAAAATGGCTGAAGTAGGGGGTCGGATGTGGCTCAACTGGTTGGGCGTCCGTTTCCCATATGGAGGGACCCGGGTTCGATCCCCGGGACCTCCCGGTGGGGAAAAAAAAAAAAAAAGGCTGAAGTAAGAAATTCGTTATGAGTAATAACACTGAATGTTAATGGATTAAATTCACCAATCAAAAGACACAGATTGGCAGAATTGATACGAAAATATGATCCATCTATATGCTGCCTACAAGAAACCCACCTTCGACCAAGGGATTCAAGGAGGCTGAAACTGAATGGCTGGAAAACCATTTTACAAGCTAACAATAGCCAAAAAAGGGCAGGAGTAGCTATTCTATTATCAGACAAAATAGACTTTAAATGCAAAACTATTGTAAGAGACGAAGATGGACACTACATTTTAGTAAAAGGAGTAATCTCTCAAGAAGAGAGAACAATCATCAACATTTACGCACCTAATCGGAGTGCCTCAAAATACGTGCGGCAAACTCTGGAAAAACTAAGAGGAGAAATAAATGCCTCTACAATTATAGCAGGGGACTTCAACACACCACTATCATCATTAGACAGAACATCTAGACAGAGAATCAATAAAGAAACTAAGGCACTCAACAATACATTAGAAGACCTGGACTTAATAGACATATACAGAACACTACACCCAAATACAGCGGGATTTACATTCTTCTCGAGGGCACATGGAACATACTCCAAAATAGACCACATGCTAGGCCACAGAACAACACTCAATGAATTCATAAAGACTGAGATTATACAAAGTAATTTCTCTGACCACCACAGAAGGAAATTGGAAATCACTAAGGGCCAGAGAAACAGGTTAGGCACAAAGGATATGGAAGTTAAACAACACACTCTTACACAAACAGTAGGTCAAAGAGGAAATCTCAAAAGAAATCAGTAAATACTGCACAGAGAAATCTGCACAAAGTCTTACTGGACGTCCTTTGTACGTAATTGTTTGCTTTTCTCTTGCTGCTCTGAGAATTTTCTCTTCATCTTTTACATTTGGCATTCTGAATAATATGTGTCTTGGCGTAGGTCTATTTGGATTTATTCTTATTGGGGTACAGTGTGCTTCTTGGACATGCAAGTTCATTTCTTTCATGAGAGTTGGGAAATTTTCAGCTATTATTTCCTTAAATACTCTGTATGCCCCTTTTCCTTTCTCTTCCCCTTCTGGAAGTCCCATGACATGTATGCTGTTGTGTTTTGTGTTGTCATTCAACTCTCTGAGCCCCTGCTCAATTTTTTCCATTCTTTTCTTTTCTCTCTTCAATTTTAGCTGCTCTGTCTTCGGTATCACTTATTCTTTCTTCTATCATTTCGAGTCTGCTGTTGTATGCCTCAAATGTATTTTTGACTTCACCTATTGTGTCTTTCATTCCCATGAACTCCGTTACTTTTCTGTTCAGGATTTCAAATTCTTCTTTGCATTCGCTCAATGACTTCTTGATGTCATTTATCTCTTTAACTATATTCTCTTTCATCTAATTAATTTGATTTTGGAAATATGTGCTCATCTCACTGATTAGTTCTCTCAAATTCTGCATCTCTTCTGGGACTGCTGTATTCCTTTTCTTGGGCCATGTCTTCTATTTTCTTAGTATGGCTCGTAATTTTTTGCTGGTGCTTAGGCATCTGGTTAGTTTGTATTTTACTTAGATGCTCTATCTCTTTTTCTTTTATGGGGTTTTAGTGGCAGGAGGCTGAGTTACCACCGCTCTTTGATTTTTGGCTCAACCTTGATTGTTAGGATTGTTCTGCTGGTTGCTCAAAACTGGGCACTGGACCCAGTAATTGGTTTTAGAGTCGTTTCTTAGGGCCTTGGGCAGGGAGGCTACAGAAGCCAGGAAAAGCCTCTCTTACTTATTAATTTTCTTATGTGTACTTCCTTGGTCTGCCAGGAGATGGCGCTTGTTGGCAGCTCTCTATTCAATGCCTGGTCGGACCGTATTTGTTGTGACCCAGACCAGATCACTGTGATAGAGCTTCCTGTCTGGGGGTTAATAGCCTTGTAATTCAAACTTTCTGAGACAGTTCTCCAGACTTCTCTTGTAGCGCCCCCCTTTTCCCAGCTAGAAAATATTTCCACTCCCTTCTGAATCCTCAACAATCAGTCCCTGTTAGTAGGGGAGGACTGGGAGGTTTGTATATCTTTAGCCCCTGTCAGATTCCAAGGCAAACAATGGGGCAGCCCCACCTAGCCTGGAAGGGCTCTCAGGACAGGGCAGACCAAACCTGGGATTCAAAAGCAGGGTCAGCCCCAGGCTCTGTCTCCCCTCTCATGTGGGGTCCTGAACAATTAGCCCAGGCTAGAAGAGAAGGAGGTTGGGAGGGTTGGATTTCTCCAGTCCTTCCTAGGCTCCCAGGGCAAACCGCCTGTGGAAGGGTCTGTGGGCCTCCACAGCCCAAATTTACAAATTTACCTGAGTCAGCCTAAGGCTGTGTCCCTCTCTCTCTCCTTTCCGGGGGTGGTAGATCCCTGTAGCCCCCTTCGTCTGTGGTCGCAGGCCCAGAGGCCCGAGAATTCTGAAGAGTGTGGGGGAGGGTGCCGGCAGGAGCAGAAGCTGCTACTTCCTACTCATGGTTCCGTTGTCGCGATTTCCCTCTTCTGTCCCTCTCTCCTCTGGGTGGTGTGCAGCCTTCACCTGCTGTCCTAAACCCTAGCAGATCTTTTTCGAGGCTGTTTCAGCCTGTCCTCTAGCTATTTTTCTGGAGAAGAGATTCCCGTGTCTTACTAGTCCGCCATCTTCCCGGAAGTCCCTCCATATGTTTTAACTTTATAAGAAACTGTCAAACTATGTTGCCAAATTGTGTACTTACTCCCACCAGCAACATACAACAATCTAACTTGGTCACTGATACTTGTTTTAATTAACCAGTTTTCTAATTTTAGACATTGTAGTGGATATGAAGTATCTCACTTTGGCTTTAATTTCCATTTCCCTGAGGGCTAATGATTTTGACCATCTTTTCACAAGGCCATTAGTATATTTGTCTTTATAAGATTTCTTTTCAAGTCTTTTCCCCATTTTTGGGATATGTGCCCAAAAGAATAACACCAAGCAATAAAAAGAAGTAAAACACAACAAGCGAGGACCACAGAGTCACTTGCTGAGCCAAAGAAACCAGACACAAATGAGTACATACTATATGATTCCACTTGCATAAAATTCCAAAATAGGCAAAACTAATCTATAACAGTCAAAATCAGTGGTTGCCTGAAGCAGAGAGTTGAAGAGAGGCAACAAAGGGCACAAGCGTACTTTCTGGGAAGATGGAAATGTTCTATATTTTGTTTGGGATACTTGTCACAAGAGTGTAATTTTGCCAAAAGTTAGAGACCTGTACATTTAAATATGTGGAATTGATTATAGGTAATTATATCCGAATAAACACTACATGAGTAACTTTACATATCTTCAAACATCATCTCTGAATTACAATGTTTCTTGTGTGAACACAAAGAGAGTCATTTAGCTGTCTGCCTATACTTGTTTTAAAACTCCTTTGTAATACAAAACTGATATGTGACTCTAAAGTCTGTGTTGAGGGTCCCTTCTGGGCACAAAGCAGGTTTAAATGTGACTAAAAGGCCCTGACATTCTGAATTTCCATTCCATTTTATAAAACGGCAGCTGACCACTGAGGAGAAAATGAATTAACAAAAAGATAAAAAGTTACACTATGTCTAACAGGTGTGAGTTACTGTTTTCCCTCCCACTCTCTGTCCCTCAGATCCTTGGCCTCTTGAACATACCTTGGAATTGTATTCCTAAAATGATCCTCATCATTCTTAGACTATTAATGACTTCTAGCTTCTGAGAATTATTTATCTGGCCTTTAAAAAGGCCATTGAACTTTCTGTAGCCCAAATGTTTTACATGCTTGAAGAAGGTTTCTAATCTTTGAGCAACATTTCATATATCTAATGTTACTGTAAATTAGAACATACTATAAATAATTTAAAATAATTCTGCGAAAAGCAATTTGTATAAAATCTAAATAAAATAAATCTTAATTATTTGTTCAAAAAGGAAATGAAAATATAATTTAAATAGTTACACAATAAAATTCAGATATACACTACATATTTTAAGTAAAAAGAGAAGTCAACCCTACTCCTAAGTATAATCATTTATACTTATCTACTTAACCAAGTAAAACATGTTATGTAAATATGTGTGCATGTTTACTTGTTCAGTATTACTCTACCCTATAGTAGAGGGGAAATCTATCAAGATTATCTTGAAGTAAATTTATTTGAATAGCATTTATTTGTGTCTGAATACAAACTCTAAAGTAATTGTTATTAGTTTTATTCCAATTGTTTCAAATTATGCTGACTGCACCAAGATTAATAACATTTTTGTAAAGACTTTGCTAGTCAAGAAAGCTATTTCTAGCTTCAAGTGCAACAACTGAAGTCAGAAATGCACATTCCAATCTCTGCCATTTAAATTATCCAATGTATTATTCTACGTAACTAAAATTCTCTTAAATAACAGACCAGTATTATTTTTTTAAGGTTTCTTTGATTTAATGGCAATTTAATCTCCTTGATATGAGAGTTTCCCCAATTTGGCACATACTTTTAATAAAGCTATTGCAAAGATATCCATCCTTGATAAGCTGTATACCAATTAGTTAACAAGCTTAAATACCTTTATTTTAGCACTTATATTATCTTCTGAAGCCAGACACTTAAACTCTTATCTTTTTTATCTGCTCTCACATAATTAACTATTTAAAATCTGGTTGTTTTGCTTTGTCCACACTCTCAATTTTGTTTATTCTTTCCCCTGAAACAACTTAAAGAATTTTTTTCCTATGTTTTCTAATTTGGCTAGAATTTTAATATCTTTATGTTAATAAAGTACATTACTTCAAATTCCATAAGAAGTGGTTGTTACAAACAAGAATTTCATCCATCTCTGTCTTTTAGATAAACCTCAGAGAGTTAACCAAGAGTGAAGAAACAAAGAAAGGATACTTTTCTAAGTATCCAATATTTCAATTAAATTTTTTCTCATTCCAAACTTTGAAAGCATGTAATTTATTAAAATAAATGCACTTTTTTTATTGTCCACACCGGCTAAATTCCACCCACCCCTGACCTCATAGACAATGATTTCTGGTAGGCACCAAGTCAAAAGCAAGAAAGTCAGTCCCAAGAAAGAAGATGTTGTTAAGAGTTCATAAGACTCTGAATCAATGCCCCTGTGGCATAGGTTGAGGAAAGGCAGCCTCCAGCCATAACCCATGTAACTCATCCCCTCCCAAGAATAAACAAAATGGAGCAGATAAGGGCCATCACTCCCAGCCCAACCCCACCCACATTCCAAGACCTACTAACCCACTCGCCCCTGGCCATTTGGCCCCAGGCTGTACTCGGTTTCCCAGCCTATTGATGTACTGTATAAGTTCATATGCACCACCACCTTCCACAGGTGGGCTGAAGTCTCTCTTCAGACCCCTCCGTTAGGAGAGCTTCCCAATAAACTTCCTACCTGCAATGGTCAGTCTCTGCGTCCCAGTGAGCGCAATTTTTCTCTAACAGATATTAAAAAGAAAATGTTTGGAACAGAGTGTCAGCAGGTATTAACAGGGTTTCAGTCAAGCCTAAGCTTTGTGGGACACACACACACATGCACACATACCCAACAACATGCACACACCACACACCACACCACACATGCAGGCATACACAAGAAGGAACTCCAAATACAGCCAAAAGGTATAACTCCACCTCTAGACATGAATTCTGAAAGGTTTTGCACTGGTTGCATGATTCAATGTCTCATGGGGACCCATTATTAAAACTACATGTACTCTTTTTTTTTTAATATATACTTTTTTTTTTTTTTTTTTTTTTAAAGAAACTTAGATTACATAAATGTTACACAAAAAATATGGGGTATTCCCATATGCCCCATTCCCTAGCCCTCCCACATTTTGAACATGTACTCTCAATCATAGTGAGTACTACTGCAGGGGCCATGCCCACCAGACAGTCCTGGTTCTTTCAGCATTAAATTAGCTAGAGGTGTTCATTAAAGCAACAGAAAGCTTCACTTAGTTTTGCAAATATAAAGCTTAGTTTGCTACTTCACAATAATCACTTCAAGAGTACTTGGCAATGGCCCAACCATAGGCCCAGAATCTTTATCTTAAATCCTAATGCCTAGTAACTGCTGACATCTTACTAGGCCCTAATTCTGCTGTCCCCACCCCACCCCAAGCTTCCTGACTTTTCCACAGCCTCATTCATTACCTTCATCTCACTCCAAGTGTCAATGTTCCCATCACCAAATTCGGCTCAGAGCAATAGGATTCAATGTACAATCTGTGCTGTCTTATGTTGCACTGGAGCCTTCAAGATTTCTCTCACATTAATCTTCAGCTGATTGACTCTGATTAATTTTACATATTGTCAACCACAGCATTTCTCAGCTCACTGACCTAAAATGAAGTTTATAGACAAGTTTATTTGAATTGGAAAATTAAATAAACTAGCTAAAACCATGTAAGTCTATTAAAACATGTGCCTACACTTGGAACTTCTCAGAAGAAAAAAAAGTTCCATAAATAGCAAGGTGTAATATTAACAAAGAAATAAAATAAGATTTCTGATAGGTTTGCAAGTCAACTTTAAAGTGAAAAAAGGATAAGCACACTAGGTTTTCATTGTGTTGCTAAATTATTACCTTGCTATACTAACCTTGTGTGTGCATATTATAAAAATCATCCATTTGTGTTACAAGGAATTACTTTGGGCTAACACTGGAAACAGAATATCTGAAGTGAATTCCAAGTGACAAGTTCCTCATTAATCATCACTGAGAGACACTCACGCTTCAACATAAAGTCATTTACCTGACTGTTCAAAATTTCAAGTAAATGGGACATCCCCAAGTTTCACCTGCAAAAACTCTATTTTTCCATCCCCTCTTAGTATGTGACATGCTTGCCAATTTATTCTGAAAGGTCACAGAGTAAACAGAGTTCTACTGCATCTAGGGTGTGTTTGGCATAAAACAGTGTTATCTGTAAATTAGCAAAATATACTGTGAGGGAAAAAAATTCCATCAAGAAAAAATACAAATAGTATCATCGCCTTTGAAATTCTAACATATTAGTTCTAACACAGTTATCTTTAAAGTTTTATTTCTTTGTAATAACTTGGCCTCTAAGTAAAATTCTAAATTTTAGCAGTCAACATAATTTTTAATTTTTAATTTTTAGACTTTATCTTATAAACACCTTTGCCAAAATTGTTAATTAAAACAAAATAAATTTCAGGCTAGCAATCCAAACTACCTAGTTTATATCCATTCAACACCAGACATCTGACCAAGCGCAAGTCAATCTTGATAAGTCTCATTTTCTTCATTTTTAGGATGGAATTATGTCATAGGTAAAACCAATAACTAAAAGTTGCCTTTATTTACATAAAGGAAAATGTGTAGGGGAGTTCAGGTTCTGAATGACCATTGAAGTCTCCTTACTTTAAAGTTCTATGATATATAATATTCAGATCATAATTTTCCATAAATTGAAAGTGAACTATAATTAATTTTGAAACATTCTATGCAAAAATAACAAAATACAGATGAATTTTTATTTTAAGAAAACACTTTTTGAATTTAATGCCTTATATTTGACTACATAATACAAAAAAAATATAGGGTTCTGTACATTTAAACTGTATGTTTAATAAAATACTGTAGCTCAAATTACAATGCAAAATTCATTTTTAAGACTGGCACAAGTCAAAACCCAGTCTTGTTGATAATAAACTCTTGTAAATTAAAATTGGCATCTTTGCATCTTTCATCTTCCTCTAGTACCTTATATCTAATCTAGATGATTATTTTGAAGCCAGAATTCAAGAAGCACAGACTTTCATTTTGAGCAGATAAATTCTATCAGAATAACAAATGTAAAGAGACAGCTCTTTAAAATAGAGAAAATGAAAATGTAAAATGACAGCACTTCAAAATACAGAAAAATGAAAATCTTGAGTGGCAGAAGCTCTGACAAACTACCATAGTCACACTTCTCATTTGCTAATAATGAAAGCACTGTTTATGGGAAGAAAGGAAAAAGCTAGAATAAAAGAAAGGAAAGACAAAATGCAAACAGCTAGTATTGCACAGTCTGGCAAAATGTAAGGCAAGGTCAAACTGTTAACTACCATTGTAACTTAAGAAAGAAAACTTCTCACATTCACAATAAAGACACACGTGACAAAAATTTAAATTCTCTAACATTTGATTACAGCTTACATAATAATGCTTAATGAGCACTAAACTTGTAGTGCAAAATATTTTCCCAATTGTTCTATGCTGAAGAACTGCTGCCTTATAAAAACAAAAGAATCTGATTCATCACTAGAGTGACTCAAACAGACAAACTTAACAACTGGCCTGATAAAAACCTGTTAAGGAAAAGATATGGGTTGTTGTCTGGGTTCAGACTTTATTTTGTAATATAGATTCCAAGTATGTCTAATAAAATTTGACTAGAATCTCCACTTAAGCTCTAGATATTACCTCAGTCCTTTGCTCTACTTTTGTAAAGTTTTATTTTATTTCCCAAAGCAGAAAAGTGGAGAACATTATTTTCCACTTGACCAACAAAATATGTTCTTCAAACCTCTTAAGTTTCAACATCCTAATTAATACTAAGAACCAAAATGGGTAATATGTGTAAAAATTAATATTTATTTCCATGAAAATTAAAGACCCAAAACACAGCGAATTTTCTATTTCCATCAACTATGATTACCTTGAGTTATATCAATAGCCATTTTAATAATCCTTGCCAAATATTGGCCTCAGAATCCTCCATCTTTTCAATTTATGTTTCATATTGCTCATCTTAAAATAAACACACTTCCCTTGACTCCACTCCCTTCTCCAGGTCTCTGCTCCTATCACTCTAAAACTTCTTGAATATCTTTGTCTACAGCAAAAGCATTTACTTCCTCCACTGGTGTTTCTTCCTCAACACATCTGGGCTTTCATTTCCACATTCCATTCAAATTGTTCTTGTCAAAACCACCACAGATCTCCATGTTGTTAAATTAATAATCTTTCTGTCCTCATCGCACTTGACCTCTCAGCAGCATTCTTCTTAAAACACTTTTCACTCTTCCATAATACTACATTGTCTCGGTTTTGCTCCCTAACTCACTGACACCTGGATAGACAATGTTGCCTCCTCTTTCACTCAGTCTCCACTTAATGAACAAGGCTTTGGGTGGTCTTGAGATCTCACCTCTTATTGACCCATTCTTGGTCCAAAGGTAATCTCATCCAATCCCAAAGATGAAATACCATCTACATGTATATTTCCAACCCTGTCCTAGGTCCTATACACCTGGACTCTTGCACTCTCATATTCAACTGTCTCCTTAATTACTATCCATCTGGATGTCTGAATATATCAAAAGTAGATTATTGATTTTTCCGTCCACCACCACTACCACCGCTAACAAAACATGAGCTTCTACCAATATTTCCCATCTCAGTAAAGGATATCTCCCAGACGTTCAAGCACAAAGCTTAGGAGTTTCTAAACCTCACTCTCTTTCCCACATACACACATCCAATCTTATCAGAAAGATATGTCCCCTCTACCACCATAACATATCTCAAATTCATACTTTTTCCCAGCTCCATTGTTATCATCCTAGCTGAAGTCATCGTAACCTCTCACCTGTGCCTAGTTATTTAGTCTCTTAAATACTATCTCTGCTTCTGCTTTTGCCTCATTATAATCCATTTCCCACCCAACAGAAAGAGTGATCTTTAAAAGCTATAAATTAGAATCATATTATTTTCCTACTTAAAACCTTCCTATGGTTGTCCATCACACAGAATAAAATTTGAAATTCTTAGAAAGCAGGGGCTCAAATAGATACTTGTATACAAATGTCCACAGAAGCATAATTAACAGCAGTCAAAAGGTGAAAGCAATGCATTTGTCCATCAAAAGATGAATGGATAGACAAGACATGGTATATACACATAATGGAATATTATTCAGCTGTGAAAAGTAATGCTACAATAAGGATGAGCCTTGAAGGCATCATGTTGAGTGAAATAAGCTAGACACAAAAGGACAAATATTTTATGATCTTGCTTGTATGAAATACCTAGCACAGCAAATTCATAGAGATAGATAGTACATTACAGGTTATCAAAGAGGCCAGGAGGTGAGGGGAAAATGAAGTTTTGTTTAATTGGTGCAGAGTTTCTGTTTGAGGTAATGAAAAAGTTGGGATAGCATGTTATCCCATACACAGAGCCAGTAGCACAATATTGGGAATGTAATTATACCACTGAATTGTAAGTATGAAAGTGGTTAAAATAGGCAATTTTGAGTTGTATTTATGTTACTACAATAAAAAGTTCTTTTCTAAAGTTGAATTTCCTGCTCTAGCCTACAAGTCCCTTCAGATCTGAGCCTTATCTACTTCTCTGACCTCATCTTACCATACCCTCAACCACCTATTTAATCCAAATGGCCTTCCTTTCTATTTCCGGAATATACTAAGTTTGTTCCAGCCTTAGAGACTTTGCCTTAGCTGCTCCCTACATCTGGAATGCTTTCTCCAGATCTCTGCATGACTGGCTTCTTATCATTCAGGTTTCAATAATGCTTCCCTCAGGAAGGGCATTCCTGACTGCCAAACATAATGTAGCCAACCAATTTTGTGTTATCACATCTTCCTGTTTTATTTTTAGAGTAGTTATCACTGCCAGATATTTAGGTTTATTTATTTATTTATTTATTTATTCAAAGTCTATCTCCCTCCACTTGAATATGAGTTATAAGAGCAGAAACCTTGACTGTCTTGGTCAACTCTATTCTTAGCACCTAGAAAAGTGCTTGGCACAAAATAAACACTTTAGTGTTTGCTAAATGAACAAACAGATAAACATCAAATGAACAAACGTATGGGCAGTATGTGTATGCAAGTGAGTGAACAAACTAATTCCAAAGACCTTCTCCATCACTAATCTGAAGTCATCCCATACACAGAGCCAGATGCCAGACTCTATTATCACCCAGAATTGCTAAACCAACAGATTATTAATTCTAAAATTACTCACTCTGACCAGAATCTTCTACTTTACCATCTCCCTCATGTCTAGGTCCCCAATCTATCCTTCTAGTAGTTCCACATTTTTCTAAATGCACTTGCTTCCCTATCAACTAAACTCCATGGTCAGCCATTTTAACTATGCTATCAAAAGACCCAAAAATTGTTCCCTTGCTTTACATCATATATACTTGTCATTCCCTAATTGCAATGTTCAGGCTTTCTTTGCCCTTCATTCCTACTACCGAGCTACTGAATATTACCATAGAAATACACTTGGGTATACATTAACACAGAGAAATCTGTTTTTGGTTCCCAGTGCCTACTGCTTTCTCCAAGGTCACACCAAAAAAAAAAAAAAAAAAGACCTCTTCCATTCCATTCATCCTTCCATAACACTTGTGTTCAGGTTTCTTTACTCTTTCCTTCCTCCACTTGCCCTGTAATTATGTACATTCCCCAAGGATCTGTCCTCAGCCATCCTGTCTCCCCATTCTATTTTGCTATCCTCTCATCGTCTTCCAATGTAGTCTTACCTGTTTGTGTCTTCTATGCCCAATCTCTCTTCTGAATGTCAGAATTATATTTCCAATTATTCTGACAGATATCTCCATGGATGAATATGTGCCTATGGTACCATAAACTACAACATGTCCAAAGCAAAATCATTGCTCCCAACCCTCTAATATCCAAACAGACCTATTATCAACACTTTCTTCCCCACTGTTTTCCATTTCTCATCCAAATCACCCCAAAATGCCATCTGATACTACATTCCATGGATTTGTGGAGACCAGTGGAATAGAATTAAGAATCCGGAGATTATCCATTGACATATATGGCAGCTTAATTTCAACAAGGGTGCCGAGTCCATTCAATGGGAAAATTACTAGTCTCTTCAAAAAATGGTGCTGGTCGCCAGGTCCCATGAGTGAGTGAGCCCTGCAGGCCCTGCGCTTGGGTGCACTGCCAGGCCCTGTGAGCAGGTGTGCTTCCAGGCCCCAGGAGTGGGTGAGCCGTCAGGCCCCATGCGCGGGAGTGCTGCCAGGCCACATGAGTGGGGGAGCCCCCAAGGCCCCATGTGTGGATGCACCAGCAGGCCCCGTGCATGGGTGCACCTCCAGGCCCTGCAAATGGTGCGCCACTAGGCCCACACACAGGTGAGCTGCCAGGCCCTGCGAGCCATGCAGCAAGACGATGACATAACAGGAAAGTGACACAAGGGAGAGCCCAGACAAGATGCACCAAAAAACCAGGAACTAAGGTGGCGCAGGTGATAGGATGCCTCTCTCCTACATCACAGGTTCCAAGGATCAAATCCCAGTGAAGACAGGAGGAGAAGCATAAGAAGAGATGGCAGAAAATGGACACAGAGTTGCCCAGTGAATGGATACAAAAACAACAAAAACTGGGAGGTGCTGAAAATATGGATAAAAGTAAATAAATCCTTAAAAAATGTATAGATGAGTAAGACACGGACTATAGTTAGTAGTATACTTTGATGATTCTCTTTCATAATTTATTAACAAATGTTTCACAACAATGCAAAGTATTTGTGGTGGGAAGATGTGTGGAAGCCCTGTATGATGTTATGCATGTTTGTTTTATAAGTTTACAATGTTTACTGAACACTTATTATTTATGTTTGTTCATGTATGAATGCTATACTTCAAGGAATTGTTTTTTATTTTTTAAAGTAAAAAAAAAAAAAAAAAAAAAAAAAAAATGGTGCTGGCACAACTGGAAATCTACATACAAAAGAATGAATGTGGCTCCCAACCTCTCACCATAAATAAAAATAAATTCAAAATGGATCAACAACCTAAATATAAGAACTAATACTATAAAACTCTTACAAGAAAAAATAGGGACATATTTTCAGGACTGTGTAGTGGGCAATGGATTTTAGATTTTATAACAAAAGAATAAGCAATAAAAGAAAAAACAGATACAAATTAAACTTCATTAAATTAAAAATGTTTGTGCATCAAATGACATGATCTGCAGACAACCTACAGAATTTGGAAACCATTTATCTGATAAGGGTTTAATATTCAGAATATATAAAGAACTCCTACAACTCAACGACTCAATTTTAAAATGGGCCAAGGATTTGAATAGACATTTTCTCCAAAGAAGATATTCAAATGGCCAATAAATATATGAAAAGATACTCAACATTTTAGCCATCATAGAAATGCAAAGTGAAACTACAATAAGATAACACCTTCATAGTCACTAGCAAGGCTATTATTGAAAAAAAAACTGAAAATAAGAGTTAACAAGGATGCAGAGAAATAGAAATACTCATATGTCATGGGTGGGAACGTACAACAGTTTGGCATTTTCTCAGAAAGTTAAACAATTTGCCATTTTCTTTGGAAAACAGTTTGGCATTTTCTCATGAAGTTGAAACATAGAATTCCATATGACCCAGCAATTCCAGGTACATACTCAAAGGAATTGAAAGCAGGGACTCAGAAAGATATTTGTACACTAATGTTTATCACAGCATCAACAGATGAATATGGTACATCCATACAATGGAATATTATTCAGCCGTAAAAAGAAATGCAGCGCTGGTAGAAGCTACAATATGCAAGATCCTGGATAACATCAAGTTGAATGAAATAAGCCAGGCACAAAAGGAAAAATATTGTAGGATTTCTCTTAAATGAAATACTTAGAACAAGCAAATTCATAGAAACAGAAAGCAGAATAGTGGTTACCAGTGGGGGGAAGGGGAGTTATTGATAAACGAGTATGAGTTTTTTTTCAGGATGATGAAAATAGGCTGGAAGTAGATAGTGATGAAAATTACAGTTTGTCAAAGTACTTAATGTCAAAGATTTGTCCACTTAAAATGGTTAAAATGATTTTAATATTATGTATATTTTACAATTAAAAATAAACTTTTTTTAAAGCTGAGGTTAAATACAAATTTAACTATCACTATATACCTCCTCTCCATCCAGCCCACCCCTGCCCCCAGGGCTATACTGGATCCCTCCAAGATCCTTCCAGAGTTTGTTGAGTACAGTTCAATGCACTTGTTGGAACTGGACCCAGCCTGTAGCCTAAATCATGTGGTTGGGGTCCAAATACCCAGCCTGAATCTTGCCAGTCACCATGCTTTGGGAGATCACTTTGCTTCTGAAACCCCCTTCACACACACACCTAAGCCAGAGCTAGTTCCTCCTCCACACAAGGCAGACCACAATGCAGGCCACCACAGACTTTGAGCAATAGTAGTAACAAGAAATTCTTGCCACTATTACAAATTTTGGGGAGGCTTAACACCTCAGAAGAGGAAACTGCATAGAAATACAGAAGGCTCTGTGAAAAATGTGCTCCAAAATAATTAAATCTCACTGCCTTAATGTACTTTGCTAAAAGAAAGGAGATTGATACCTGGTTCTTCATCACCCTCATTACTTTTACATGATGAGTGTGAGTTGAGATATGAAACATAATTAGATTTGGCAAGCAAATAACTAATTTCTTTTCTGATTGACCTGGCAAAACTAAAATAAAAAAATTATTTCCTAAGTTCTTCTTTACTGATTATAGACTAAGGAGGCAATTGGGAAACATTTAATGAATGATTAAGAATATAAAAATACAGTAAAAGTAACCTGATCCCATTATTATCTCCAAATTTAGTCCTTATCCACATTCTGAATTCACCCTTTGTCTTTTTAATTCATCCCTAGACTTCCTGTCTAAAAGTCCCTTTTGACTAATTTATTAGTCAGCCAAAGGGGTGCTGATGCAAAATACCAGAACTCTATTGGCTCTTATAAAGGGTATTTATTTGCGGTAGAAGCTTACAGTTACCAGGCCATAAAGCATAAGTTACTTCCCTCACCAAAGTGTGTTGGTATTGGAGCAAGATGGCTGCCAACGTCTGCCAAAAGTTCAGGCTTCCTGGGTTCCTCTCTTCCCGAGGTTTGTTTCTCTCTGGGCTCAGCTGCTCTGCTCCTCTGTGTGCTCACTTCCCGGGGCTCCAGCATTAAAACTCTAGCATCAAAAAAACCCCAACTCTGTCCTTTGCCATGTCTTTTATCTGTGAATCCCCACCCACCAAGGGGCGGGGATTCAATGCCCTACTGATGTGGCCCAAGCAAAGTCCTAATCATAATTTAATCAATTAAAAGTGATACTTCTGACAGACCAGTTTACAAACATAATCAAATAACTATTTTTGGAATTCATAAACAATGCCCAACTGCTACAACTAATATAAATTTTTCCTTTTTAAATTTCCTCCCAAAATTTCACCTACATTTTGTCTCAGATAGTTTTCTGCCTATTTATTTTCTCCATCAAGCCTACCATTATGGCATTAGCATATGGCCGTTTTTAATCATTCCTATTTATAAATTAATTACTCCCTCAAGTTGGTGAAGCATTTTTTTTATTTTTAATATTTTTATTGAAGTGTATCATTCATACATGAACATACATAAACAAAAAGTGTATAGTAAAAGTTGTGAACTTACAAAATTAACATGCATAACATCATACAGGGGTCCCATACATCACCCCACCACCAACGCCTTGCATTGTTGTGAAACATTTGTTACAAGCTTTGCAAGAGCATTGTCAAAATATAATTAACTATAGTCCATTCCTTACATTTGGTGTATTTTTCCCCCAAATCACCCTATTACTTTTGCCTGTGTGTGTGTGTGTGTGTGTATATATATATAAATTTTTTTTTTTTAATTCCCCCCCCACTCCCTTCGTTGTTTTGCACTCGCTGTCTGCTGTGTGTTCTCCTGTGTCTGCTTGTCTTCTCTTTAGGTGGCACTGGGAACTGATCCCAGGACCTTGCAGAGTGGGAGAGAGGTGTTCAATCTCTTGTGCCACCTCAGCTCCCTGGTCTGCTGTATCTCTTATTGTCTCTCCCCTGTGTCTCTTTTTGTTGCATCATCTTGCTGTGCCAGCTCTCTGTGCGGGCCAGCAATCCTCTCAGGCCAGCTCACCATGCTGCCTTTTACAGGAGGCCCTGGGAATTGAACCCTGAACCTCCTATATGGTAGACGGGAGCCCAATCGCTTGAGCCACATCTGTTTCCCTTTAATATATTTTTATTATAGAGGTTGTGAACTTAGAAAACAATCATGTACATTCCCATACAACATCCCCTCACCAGCACACCACACTGTGGTGGAACGTTTCTTACAGATTATGAGATAATATCATCAGACTATTACCACCAACCATGGTCCATAGCATACATTTGGCACACTTTTTCTATAACCCCCCCCCAATTATCAACACAGTACATCTTTGGCATTGATGCAAGAATATTACAGCATTGCTGTTAACCACAGTCCATAGGTCACACCAATTGTATTTTTCCCAAGTTTCTCCACATTCCCACCACCCTGCAACAGTGATATAAATCCACTCTAGCTCACAGACGTGAGCTCTTGCATCTGTACTATCAACCACAATTCTCATCCTTGATGAAGCATTTTAAGCAATTATTTTATACTACAACTTTCCTCAGAGACGTCCTGTGGCAACTTTCTGGCTATAAATAGTCTCATATTTGCGGTGAAACGAAATTCCTGTTAAAATAATGATTTATAATCTTTGTGTTCTAATAGATTAGCAAGGATCTAGATGGCTGCACACATACTTATCAAAAGAAGGAATACATAATTCCTCTTCTTTATTTACACCAGACCAAGTAATGTGCAAAGTGGCTGAATAAATCAATGAATTTCTATCTTTGTTTTAAATATTAATCAGTGTTGCTTTCATAGTGTTTAACAAATTAGAGATCCCTTCTGATCTAATAGCTCTTGGTTATTTAGTTATGTTTTTATTATGCTATACTAATTGTTATCTGTTTATTTTTTCATGTCAACTACAAGAGTATATAGGTTATTCATATCAAGAATCCTGTCTTAAACCACTTACATTCTACATGTAATCTGTAGAAAGAACTTAAGAAACATTTGTTCCCATATTCCACAAATACTGGGTTGGATACTATGCTAGGTGTCAGAGATAAAAGGATGATTAAGACCCCAGTCCCTGACCTCAAATATATAATAGTCCAGGAGGCTGATTAGTAATAAATGAAGTAATCAAAGAACTTTGGTTATTAAGATGCAAAGCCTAACTATCTACTACATTCAGCTATTCAAAATCTATGGTTTCTTTACCAGGTTAGTGACAAATGACTCGATTATTTTGTAAGTACAGACAACATCCTATAAATTAGAATTGTTTCAGTTAAATATTGAAGGTAAGCCAGAGTCTAACAAAAAACAATAATGACAAATTGTTACCATAATTGTACTAGAAAAATAAACAGCTCTTATCATCAAATCATTTCTTTAAAACTTTCTTTGAAAAGATTTCTACTTTATATTTTATTAATATTTTATTTCTCATATACATTATTACAGATCACCTCTCTCCCATTTTCTCTTTTTAGGTATTCATTCAATAAACACTAATTGAACCTTTATAATATACAAGGCAGTATGGTAACATTGTGAATCAAAGATGAAAAAAAAATCTATCCCTTTCAAACAGTCATAGAACTATTCATGTTCTTCAAATGGGTATCATTTTTTATCATCCTTGCAAAGGATGATCAAAAGAGGCCTCTTAACATTCTCCACTTCGATGTTATTTGGGCCCTGAACTCAATCCTCTTTGCTGCATTAGATTTCCAAAAGAACTTCTTCCTACCCCACAACGTATTTACCATTTAACCATATGTTTTTAGACCAGATCAAGTAATGTGTATAGTCCACATCTATGTATTTACAGCAAGTATCTTTGAGCTTAGGTTTAACTAATTTCCTATGTATTTTCAACTGTTCATTTGTCTTCCTGTCTAGAGCTTAAGCTTTTGTGATAGAGGGACTACATTAAGTGCATCTGTATACTTCAAATACCTAGCAACAGTGCTGAGTCCCTAGTAGCTTCTCAATGAACACTATATAGATGGCATAAATACAAAGATATATAGGTAAGAGGTCAAGTCACATCTGTCCAGGGTATTATTTTTCTCAATATACTAGAAGATTCAATCACTTTGATGATTTATTGCTTTTTATATTAATTCCTACAACCTCCAACAATAAAATTTTTTACTTAACTGGCATGGCACAGGCCTTAATCACTGGATTTCAAAAACTAGTCTCTCTTTTCTTTGTGAATAAAAAGCTTATGGTCAAATCTAAATAGGAAGCTTTTGAGCAAATCAAAGCATCCTTGTTGACAAACTAAGAGTTATGATTTGTTCTTTAGTTATAATTTTCTATTTCTTTTACTATTTCAATGAATGTGATTTCTTGTAAGCTATCTCAGGTTTTGTGGAAACAAACGGGATATAAATGAATTTACCTGCTATGAGAAAGACAAACACTAAGTTTCTATTAAAAAGTTCACATTTTTTAAACCATGAAGACAGGCTTCTATGTAAACTTATTCCCCTCATTTCTTCTTCTCTCCTAAGTTTTTTGCCAGTCATCCATGTTAACCATGTTCTTAAATTGTATTATCTATCAAACTTACTGTAAAGACCAAATTTTCTGCCTATACCTTCACATATTTTGAGTTTCACTGCAATTTGCTTTTACGTCTTTCAAATAACTACGTTTAAATAGATCAATATCATAGTTGTAAAGGTGAACATGGTCTCTTTTTCCATGCTCTAGATGCCTATTTTAGATAACAGATAGCTATTTCTCCAAAACTTTCACCAATGACAAAAGTCATAAAAAGCAAATTTATAAGTTTTGAGGTTCTTTCATTAAGTTTATGAAGGTATATTTTTAAAGAAATCAGAATGTAAGGCCCATGGCTCTTGCTATCTATATCACTCCAATCATTTCTCAGTAAACTAATGAGACCATTTAATACAAGCCAAACTTTTCCTTTTCCTTATATTATATGAATTATATAGCCTTATGTCTTTGCTTTTCCATTTCCATTTCTTTTACTTCAGGAATTTATTTCCTCATATATTCTTCTTAATGACTATTCTAAAGGTCTAAAATAGATTTTTTTTAAAGTATTTTCCAAGTAATTAAAGATATGAAAATTAAAAGCAATAAGAAACTATTTTTACCTATCATATTAGCCATGACCGAAAAATTCCATATTGTTGAAGAGTTAGACTGGACACACACATATCTACTTGGGGAAGTACAAATTGAAGGAGTATATAGAAAAGCAGCTCTTCAAAATGTATCAAGAGCTTTCAAAGTTAAACTCACTGACTCAAAAATTTAATTTCTAAGTCTATCTGAAAAAAAGATACCAGAAAAAAAATCAATAAAGGAGTATGTACTGATTATATGAAATTCTAAACAGACAAAAAATATAACAACAGAAAATGGATTAGTGTTTGCCCAGGGCCAGGGGTGGAAAGAGGGGATTGACTGCTAAATGACACAAGGGAACTTTTTGGGGTGATGGTAATGTTACATATCTTAAGTGGGATGATTACACAGCCATATACATTTGTCAAAACTCATCCAACTATACCTTTAAAATTAGTGGACTTTAATGTAATTTATACCTCAACAAAGCTAGTTTAAAAAACCTGGTAACATAATACTAATAAAGAACAACATACACAATCCATATTATTTTAAAAAAAGAGAAATATTTAAAAGAAAACAGAGCTCATAAACATTAAAAAAATAATAATAACCTGCAAACGTTACTAACCGAAGGTATAACAAGACCATATATAATTCTACCTTCACTATACTTATTCTCCAAGGATATGCTGCAAAATTTTAACAAGTAAAAAAAGAAAAGTCCTGTATACTCTAATTTCAAATAACTTTCTATACTCTTTGATTAACTTTAAATTAGTCACAGGAAAAGTATATCTGGTCCTTCAGGAACCAGTCTGTGAAATCAGGAGTGAAGAATTCTTAAATGAATTGGGGTCTAGCTGCTGAAGAGGAGGCCCCATTGTGAGGCATTTCTTAACAAAATGTCAGTTTCAATGCCTCAGATGCCAAGGATAGCCTTAAAGTGAAAAACCAAGCACAGTTAAAGCAAACGGGCTAATAAGAAAAAGAAAATAACTGACATTATTCCTTTAGGGGAAAAAAAAAAACTAAAGTAACTGGGAATAGGAGTTTTAATAATGTCCAGAAGATGGCCTGGAATGGGAGAATAGTCTGCACTGCTTATAAAGGACAAAAGAATTTTCTATTAACCAAGCTTCCAGTAGAAGCAAAGGGTATATAATTTGTACCATGGCATTCAGTATTCTCCTAGGTTTTAAACAAAGTGTTCTCTACCAAAACACAAAATAAATCAACATTTAGCTATTTTTAGTGAAGAATTATATATTTATACATAAAAGCAGACATTATCCGTGGTGAAGACAAAGCCTATACATTAGATCTAAGCTACTTTAAATGGCTACCTATTTTTGCCTAGCTGCATCTTCCCAGAAGTTCATATTTCTTACCTTAGTACTATGACAAATTAGCAGTCACACACAGAAAAAAGTGAAAAAATAAAATTGGAGATTATATGTCCCTTCGTGTGTGTGTGTGTGTGTGTGTGTGTGAGCACGTGTTTGTACACTGAACCATGACTTCAAGTTAATAATACAATGAATTGAAGAGTGGATGTAACTCAAGTGGTTGAGCGCCTGCTACCCACGTACAAGGTCCCAGGTTCGATCCCTGGGACCTCCTGAAAAATGTAACACTGAACTGTCAATTTACTCCATACCCTTAATTTGCTTTCTTACAGTATTTATTATGCAATTTTGTCTGCAATGTCAAATCTTATTGACCACCTTAATTAAATAATACACTTTGTCATGCCAAAATTAAAATTGTCAAGAAATACTGGCTACTTTCCCCCCCAGGGAATGTTTTATTATATAGATATTTCCTTCAAGAAATATTAAAAATGTACTTATTCAGACATATTATAATTAATTATATTCCATTGTTATAAGTTATTAATATATTAATAAGTATATATTATAATATGTTGTACAATATTATTTCTTAAAAGGTAAATTCAAGAAACAGTTGAAGAAAACTAGCAAGTGAATGTTCTGGTCAACAAACATTTTCCAAGCATCTCCTATATGCCAAATACTATACCAGAAGCACTAAGGATATAAAAACAATTATAGATAGGTGTGATATGGGACAGACACATAAACAAATTATTACAATAGAGACTTCCAAAATAAAATATAGGATACAAAGCCCAATGGGAATTCTTTAAAACAAGTAAATACACTGCAGAATATTTTATTTCTCATGTTATTTTCATTAAGTTATATTAGCATAAGTGCTTCATTCTACTCATCACAAAACTAAATGCTATTTACTCATAAAGTCCTCCCCATTTTACCCTTCTACCTCTTCACCTTGCCTTGCTTTATCACTAAGAGAAAGTAGAAAAGAAGATCAAGAAAAGGGAAAGAAACACACATAATAGAGCATGTTTTTCTACCTTCCCTTCTACCTTCTGCAGCCATACCAGGTCCCTTGAAACATGTGAGCAGAATGCATCAGACACAATCCATTCCCTAGAAAGAGTGTCTGAGAGAATGTGACTATCCTCGCTCCTTCACTGAAGAGAGCAATCAATCTAGATCTAATTTAGGTGATAAGGATAAGGTCAATCTGATAAGCACCTACTAAAAACAGAAAAAAGTGAAAAGTAAAAAAGACGGATTAGTCATTTATTAGAGTCCCTAATACACAAGCGCTCACATGAATTCAACACATTCTTGATTCTAGTCTCTCTCTCTAAATCCAGTTTCTCCAAGCTCCTTTTCCCTCAAAGCCCTCTCTTTTCTTCACAACTTGTTAAGAATCACCAGCCCATTCAGCTGAGCATAAAGGAAGGTCCCATTAATTCATCAGAAAAACCATCACCTCCTAATCCATTCATTATGGAATACAGCTCATGTCCAACAGGTACACATTAAGAAAATCCTCTTCAGACTCTTAAGTGCATTTCATCCCACCTAAATTCAACAAAGCTAGTCAATCCTGTGGTGATTGCTACAGGTTGGCTGACTCTCAACCCCCTCCTCCTGCCTCTACCAAAGTGGCTAATGAAATAAAATATTTGCTCTCCCAGACAAAGGAGGCCACGAAACACAATTCTGACCAAAGAAACAGAAGCAGAATTGTACTGGGGAAGGGGCAGGGGGGGGGCTGTAGGTGGCAGCAATTCTGAGAAAGTATCTGTTCCCTTAAAGAGGGTCAGAGATACTTGACCTTCCTAACATGGACATGCAAACAAATATGCAGCCACTTACCCAGGACTAAGAAACAATCAAGAGGGAAAGTGCAGAGGATTAAAGAGACATACCCCGACATTGTTGCGCTACTGCAGTAAGGTGATTAAACATTTACCTATGGTTGGGTGAAAAAAACAATCTCTACTTGTTTAAGCCACTGTTAAACTGTGTGTTTAAGATATTTCTAACTGGTAAAATCCCAAATTCTACCATCACTTCTGGAGTAAGGTATTGATTTACACAATTAGGGTCACCAACATTGATCAAAAAGAAAAAGAAAATGAAATGTTTGTGCCTGCTTCCCACAAAGAGAAGACACCATTAAAGATGGTGAGCAGAGAAACTATGAATTCAGATGCACTGGCCTGGAGTTCTGGCTCAGCAACTTACTAGCTTTATGACTATGGGTAAGTTACTTACCCTTTGAAAGTTTCAGTTTCCTCATCTGCAAAAATCATACTAATAATAACGACCTTAAAACACTGCTGACAGGATTATATCAGCAACACATATAACATAGTTAATGTGCCTGGCATGCAGTGAGTGCTTACTAAAAACCTAGAAACCTGCCTCCATCATCACCACCACCATCTCCACCACCATCACCAGGCAGGCTGTTTCTTAAGCTAAAACCAGTAAAATTCAGAGGCTCTTCACCTAAAAGTAATGATTCAGCGCTACATGAAACTAAGAGGGAGGAGAAAACACAACTTCAAATTTATCTTCTCTTTCTCTCTGTTTCTGCATGTGTGTGTGTGTGTTTGTGTGTATGTATACACACACTGCCTCAGGAATAACCTACAGTATACAACTGACAAACATTTTGCTCAAGGATAAAATCCTTTTGCTAAAGGATAAATTCCTTAACCAAAATGTTAAGAAATAAAAGGGAAAACATAAAACATTGGAGCTATCAAATTAAAGAAGTAATTTCTGTGACTCAGTATGTAATTTTTTCAGTCATCTACAAGAAGTAGAGATGATTTCTTTCTAAATATTGCAAACAAAACTAAAAAGATGACCAAAGAATTAATGAAAATGTACTTACAAAGCTTTAAGCTACTTGGGGAGAGAAGATTATATATGTAAATTGTTATTCTCTTTCTTTGGGAATATAGCTGCCCTGCCAAAATCCAAAACTGTATTAGTTTGTTTTCTCTCAAGAGATTGAATATTATTTTGTCTTCTTTCCATTATCTTAGACTTTTATATTCAGTGTGATAACTGTGGATTTTTTTAAGGGATGGTTATAGAATTTAACATTCTAGTTACCTATCTTGCTTTCAAATTTATGAAGAAGTAGTCTGTCTTCCATATCTTCTTCCAGGTTCAGTTCTCTATTTACTAGATCATTACCTAATTCACACCTCAATTTAGTATGTTCACTGATATTGTTCACTTGGCTGTTTTGCAATTCAACAAATATATTCTTTTTTTTTTTTTTAGAATGATATATAGATATATATGCATATATGTGCATTTGCTTACATAAATGTTATTAACAAATATATTCTTGTACATGAATAAAATCATAGTGTCACAAAGGACAACCATAATTTTTTTGAAACAAGAGCTTAAGTGATTCCTATGAGATTATTAAAATCTCATGATTGTATGATAGGTTCTAAATAAAAATGTACATATTAAAACACTAAAGCTATAAAAAAATTGACAGTTTTGCAGAGCAAGTTGTTAATGCAAGGCCTCATATAAAGAATAAATCAATAAATAAGATTTTGCTATTTAATTTTCAAAGTTCACTTCCCACATGAGACACAAGATTAAGTGGTAAAGTAGAAAGAAGATTCAACTACGAGTCAGAAACTCTGTCACACAGCATATCTGGACCCTACCTTCTCTCTAGTCCCATCCTATACCTTTCTTCCCAATTCATGTGTCTGAGGTATTGATTTACAAAAGGATAATAGTATGATAAGAATTGTATGACACAGTCATTACACCTTTAGACAGTAACATTTAAAAATATCTAGTGACACTTCAATCTGTCTTCAAATATATTTTTAAAAATAACTCAACACTTTCTTAATAATTGATCCTAGTGATTAAATTTTGAATTTATTAAAAAAAAATTTTAAGGCTCATTTTAGTTTCCTCTTTATAAAACCTCAGTTGCCCAAGCACTTGCCTGACAAATCTCACTAGGTTTTTGAAGAAATTTAAGTTACATTACACCACCACTAAAATATTTCAGTTGTAAGCATGAAATAATTAGGATATGATAATAAGTCTTAAATAAGTAATATAAATTGTAATTTTTAAAACAACCAATAATAGTAAAGAATAGGCTTTTGTTATCAATATGCACTCAATGATATTATGAATACTTCAATACTTCAGATATAGTGAACCATAAAAATTAAGGTTGGCTTAAGTTCACAGAGTAAACTAATAATTACAAATAACCTTATTGCTATTATTGTCCAAGCCATTTTTCTAATTTCTGGATGCTGCAGCATTTGCAAGTTTTGCCAGATACCCTATTACTTGGTTATACACTTGTACTGTTTCCTGTTGTCACTTTTCTGTTATTGTCGATTATCAATGGCATTTTTTTCCCCAAACCAAAGTATTTTTCCCACTAACTGTGTAACAGGGAAGTCACTGTTAGTCCACTTCTTGGGCAAACCCCAACCGCACTGTATGTCCACTGTGCAAAGAAAAAAATTCCCATATACTCAGTTTCCTGTGCAATATGAATTAATTAAGCACTTTCCAAAATGTCAAAGATTCAAAAGTAAAAAATTTAACCCACGTTAAACAAACCACAACCACACACAATCCCATTTCTATTCCTCAGTATAAGATACTCTTTTTTTCCTGCCCCAACACAGTTGAGAGGCTGTGATACACTCCCATGAGTCATAGATTAGTAAATGGGGGTGGGGAAGAGGAGATCCTTAAAACTTACAGAGGGGGCATATAGAATTTGAAAGTCTCCTCAAATTATTCTGTCACCTCCCATTCTATCCAGCCCCCACATTTTTCAGTGAATGCCCTGGAGCGGGCTTTACTATTTACTATCATGACTTACTTATCTTCCTATTACAAAAGGTTACTCCTAAACCCTCAGGGAAAAAAAAGGCAGTAAACCAGTAGCAATCAGGTACAACAAGCCTAGAAGATGTCCTAGCTATAGTTCTGGGAAACTGAAATAGAGCAGACAAGCCAGACAAAGAAGACACCAGATTCTCCCAGAGTTTTTGGATATTTTTAAGGTTATCTCAATCAATACCGTGTTACAAAATGGTAAAAGCACAAAATTATAAATAAAAAGAATTTTATACAAAATAGCAACAGTCTCATATAAAACATTTACTTTTACTCTTAGTGCCTCTTTTAAAAAATATAAGTGACACCAAACCTGTGCATTTAATTGTTCTCAATGCTATTATTCCTTGATTCTTTCTAGTATCAACTAATACTGGACAATTGTTATTTTTTGTTTTCACTTTTGTTTTGGACTTACACATTACTGTCCTAGAACACTGCAGATAACATTTTCTGTATCACTCCAATTTAGTATATATGCTGCCTACTGGAGTTCACAAAATTCTGTCACTTGGATAAAGACATAAAATCTTTCTAAGACACAAGATTTGTAATACATATAAATCGGAAGATGAATTCTGCACTTCCTGACAAGTTCCTCAAATATACATGTGCAATTAAACAGACAAGAAGTGACATTTAAAGGTATAGAATTAGAAAACTGGTCTACGGATAATACACACCTACCTGAATGGAGCAGGCAGGAAGATAAATGTCAAGGCTCGTTACCAGCCAAGGGTACGATAAGGAAGGACCTTAAAAATGAAGATGAGAAACAGTAGTCTTATTTCTCACCCCCCACTCTCCCCCTCCCCAAAAAAGACAAGGTCAAATTGTTGACATCGAAGAAAGAGCTCTATAAAATCCAGCTCAGAGCTTATGTCTTCTTTGAAGCCCTGTCCATGATCCCTAGACTAAGTTCATCACTCGCTTTCTGCACTGCCTCTGTGGCTGGTACACACTTGTCTTCTTACTGACCACACTGTATAATGACCCAGTACATCTCCCCCCATTGTTGCCTACTCTCACACATTCTGAGCATTCTGAATGCAAGAACTGTTGCTCAGGCATACTTGGGTCCCCAATGTCTGTGTCCAGCACATAGTAGATATTCAAGAAAAGTTCAGTAAACTGAACTTTTGTATAATTCTAAACATTATACAACTATGACAAAAATAACTGGACAGTCAGTTACAAAAGAAAGCCAAATTGATTATGACCAAACACTTCTTTTTAGTATTTATTCTTTCACTGACACATAATTATTAGTGTTGTACGTGAAAGAACAGATCTGGGTAGTTCAATAAGATGTGACCAATCCTATTTCAATAAAACAAAGTTACTTTAAGAAATACAGTATTTGACTTCGGTTTAAATTCCTGTGTTCTCTTTGTCTTTGTGTGTGTGTGTGTATATGTGTGAGTGTGTGTGTTGATCGCTCTCTCTCTCAATGATGAATCAGAAAACTTTAAGAAAACTGAAATTCAAAGACATATATAATCATTACTTTTCAATGTCCAGTCACTGTTAAAAATTACACTCTCAACACTTAATCAATCCTGTAACATTTTTCATATTCCTAACTCTCCCTGTGCAAAATTTTTAAATTAGAAAACTAACAGGTGATACATCTTTCATTGTAGTGACTGAATAAATTTTTGCTCTATGAAAGTAGAACTGTCAAAGAATAGAATTTACAAGTACCCAAAAAAATGATTTTGTTATTCAGCTGTTTCCTAGCAACTAGAATCTGCTGATATTTTCTCATCACAAGTAGGTAATAGGGATAAAATCTGTGTTTCTGTGCACTCATGCATCAATGAAAGCAATGCAACTCAGTGAGAAAAAAAAAAACTATAAATACTGTGTAAAATTACTAAGTATTCAATCTAGGCTGAGGCTTTAAAATTGGTAATTATAATTCTTAAATATGCTAAATGATCAGGGAAACAGGAATGTTTATAAAGGGAAGGAGATGGGGGGGTGAATCTTTTCTGTGAATGAGGGGGGAAAAAATTACAAAGGTGACCACAAAAGTGGTTTCTCTGGAGACTTCAACCATGAAGAATGAAGTTGCTAGTCTCAGAGTAGCTAAGAGTTTAAACTTGGTTTATATTGCATCATAAGTACAAAACTCTCACCTTACATTCTCTAGAGAAAACCTGTCAAAAGAATAACAATTTTAACTACTGCAGCCAATTTCAATAGTTCTTCAGAATATTCTGAGGTCATAAACATTTGCAATTGAGATTGCAGAAATATTCTGCATGTATAGCACTTCACAAACATTATCAGGTACTTTACTCTTTCCTTTTATAAACAGTACATTGAATAGCAACCCCATTACATTTTAGTTCTCGCAACAAATCTGGAGAATACAAACATGCAGGTCTCACAAGGTAATCAGATCCTGAGTACCTACTCTTAACAAGGCAATGTGCTAGGTGTCAGAGATGAGTTGAATATAGCACTATCCCTACTCAGGGAAAACATCAGTGGGAACACCTGCTTGAGGGTGGAGCAGCAAAAGCAGTAGAGAGGTAGCAGTGCCTGACTGGGCCTTGAGGGAGGCAACAAACTATAGCAAAAGGGCACTGAACTCTGAGTTATAAGAAACCTGAGATCTAGGCTATTTAGCTGCATGAGTTCTGGCAAGCCACTCAAACCTTTCTGGGGCTACACCTTCACAGATTAAAAAAAAAGAAGCCTGATCAGTAAGTTTTATTGAGAGCCTCTTATGAAAGAAAGCATTGTGCTAAGCACTATGATACATAATCAGACAAGCAAGCATATTCATTGATATCTGTAAAGCTAGAGTTTGCATTCTAGTTGCCAAGAAAGAGGGCAATATAATACACAAATGATTACCACACAACTCTGAAATTCTCTCCTGCTCTAAAAATTCTGTATCTATGTGCTACTAGCATTTGCTAGCAACTAGAGAGCAAAGTAAAGCTTGAAATGAGTGAATGATTAAAATTCTGACCACCAAATTTACAGGTTATCAGGGGGATGGTGGGGAGAGGAAATAGGGAGTTATTGCTTAATAGATACAGAGTTTCTGTTTGGAATGATAGAAAAGTTCTGGTAATGGATGGTGGTGATGGTAGAACACTGTGAATATAATTAATTTCCACAGTCACAAAATGCAGAACTATTCTGGGCACTGTTGAGAGAAAAAAAAGAAAAAGTGAAAGCATCTTAAAGTATTATTCCACACATGAACTAGTCCCTTCAAATGAACACCTAATGAGAATTGACAACCACCATACCAAGAAAACGAGAGAGCCTACAACTGCAAGCAAGAGAGTCCCATCCATCGGCTATATGGGATCGAAGCCCCCTCTCAATTGGAGGTGGAGTGGACATCGCCATCCCAGAATCTGCAGGATTGGGGAATGAACTATGGACTAGAATGGACTTACTGGTATTCTCCTATAGACATATTGTGATTCTAGCAATGGAAGAAATTACAACATTGATGGGGAGCCAGTGGCCACTGGAGGCTGTGGGGGCAGGGAGAGGGAAAAACTGTTGTAATACAGGGGCTTTTTCAGGACTTGGGAATCGTCCTGAATGACATTACAGCAACAGATACAAGCCATTTTATATCATCACATAACATGCAGAACTGTGTGGGACAGAGTATAGACTACAATGCAATCAATGGTCCATGCTTAAAGGCAAAGCCCTAGGATGCGTTTATCAAATGCAATGAATGTACCACACTAATGAAGGATGTTTATGTGGGAAGGTGTGGGAGGTGTGGGGAGTGGGCATATGGGAATCCCTATATTTTTTGTGTAACATTTATGTAATTTAAGTATCTCCGCCCCCCCAGGTTTTTCTTTTTTTTTCTTTTTAATGGATACATTTAAATTTTTTTTTTTAATCAAACAATATATTATACAATATATTTGGTTCATAGTAACGCATTCAAACAGTATTTGTCCTTTTGTGTCTGGCTTGCTTCATTCAACATAATGTCCTCCAGGTTCATCCATGTCGCCATATGCTTTACGGCTTCACTTCTTCTTACAGCTGCATTATACTCCATCGTGTGAATAGACCACAGTTTGTTTATCCATTCATCTGTTCATGGACACCTGGGTTATTTCCAACTTTTGGCAATGCTGAATAATGTTGCTATGAACATCAGTGTGCAGATGTCTGTTCGTGTCACTGCTCTCAGTTCTTCTGGGTATATACCCAGTAGTGGTATTGCAGGGTCACGTGGCAAGTCTATATTCAACTTCTTTAGGAACTGCCAAACAGTCCTCCATAGCGGTTGTACTATCCTGCATTCCCACCAACAGTGAAGAAGTGTTTCTATCTCTCCACATCCTCTCCAACACTCGTAGTTCTCTGTCTTTTTAATAGTGGCCATTCTGATAGGTGAGAAATGATATCTCATTGTAGTTTTGATTTGCATTTCCCTAATCATGAGTGACGTGGAGCATTTCTTCATGTGTTTTTTTGCCATTTGTATTTCTTCTTCGGAGAAATGTCTATTCAAGTCTTTGGCCCATTTTTTAATTGGGTCATTTGTCTTTTTATTGTTGAGTTGTAACATCTCTTTACATATCCTATTAAACCCTTATCAGATATGTGATTTCCAAATATTTTTTCCCATTGAGTTGCTGCCTTTTCTCCCTTCTGACAAAGTCCTGTGAGGTGCAAAAGTGTTTAATTTTGAGGAGGTCCCGTTTATCTACTTTTTCTTTTGTTGCACGTGCTTTGGGTGTGAGGTCCAAGAAACCACCACCTACTACAAGGTCTTGAAGATGTTTCCCTACATTTTCTTCTAGTAGTTTTATGGTCCTGGCTTTTATATTTAGATCTTTGATCCATTTTGAGTTGATTCTTGTATAGGGGGTGAGATAGGGGTCCTCTTTCATTCTTTTGATTATAGATATCCAGTTCTCCCAACACCATTTGTTGAAGAGACTGTTTTTTCCCATTAGCGTGGGCTTGGTAGGTTTGTCAAAAACCAGTTGACTGTATAGGTGAGAGTATATTTCTGGATTCTCAATTCTATTCCACTGATCGATATGTCTATCTTTATGCCAGTACCATGCTGTTTTGACCACTGTAGCTTTGTAATATGTTTCAAGGTCAGGCAGTGAAATTCTTCCCACATTACTCTTCTTTTTTAGAATGCTTTTGGCTATTCAGGTCACTTACCCTTCCAGATGAATTTGGTAATTGACTTCTAATTCTGTAAAATAAGCTGTTGGGATTTTGATTGGTATTGCACTGAATCCATAAATCAGTTTGGGCAAGACTGACATCCTCACGATATTTATTCTTCCAATCCATGAACACGGAATGTCTTTCCCTTTGTTTAGGTCTTTTTAAATTTCTTTTAGCATTGTTTTGTAGTTTTCTGCATATAGGTCCTGTACTTCTTGGGTTAAATTAACTCCTAGGTATTTGAGTCTTTTTGTTGCTATTGAAAATGGAATTTTCCTCCTGATTTCCTCCTCAGATTGTTCAGTACTAGTGTACAAAAACATTACTGATTTTTGCGTGTTGATCTCGTATCCTGCTACTTTGCTGAATTCAATTATTAGTTCAAGTAGCTTTGTTGTGGATACTTCAGGATTTTCTAAATATAGGATCATGTCATCAGCAAACAGTGAGAGTTTTACTTCCTCTTTTCCTATTTGGATGCCTTTAATTTTTTTGTCTTGTCTAATTGCCCTAGCTAGAAATTCTAGTACAATGTTGAATAACAATGGTGACAGTGGGCATCCTTGTCTTGTTCCTGATCGTAGGGGGAAAGCTTTCAACCTTTCCCCATTGAGTATGAAGTTGGCTGTGGGTTTTTCACATATGCCTTTTATCATATTGAGGAATTTTCCTTTTATTCCTATCTTTTGAAGTATTTTTATCAAAAAAGGATGTTGGATTTTGTCGAATGCCTTTTCTGCATCTATTGAGATGATCATGTGGTTTTTTTCCTTCAATTTGTTAATGTGGTGTATTACATTGATTGATTTTCTTATGTTGAACCAGCCTTGCATACCAGGAATAAATACCACTTGGTCGTGATGTATAAGTCTTTTGATTTGCTGTTGGATTCAATTTGCAAGTATTTTGTTGAGAATGTTTGCATCTATGTTCATGAGAGAGATTGGTCTGTAATTTTCTTTTCTTGTGGAATCTTTATCTGGCTTTGGTATTAGGGTGATGTTGGCTTCATAAAATGTGTTGGGTAATTTTCCCTCCTCTTCGATTTTTTGGAATAGTTTAAACAGGATTGGTGTTAATTCTTTTAGAAATGCTTGGTAGAATTCACCTGTGAAGCCATCTGGTGCTGGACTTTTCTTTGCTGGGAGATTTTTGATGACGGATTCAATCTCCTTAATTGTGATTGGTTTGTTAAGTTCTTGTATTTCTTGTTGTGTCAGTGTAGGTTGGTTATGTGTTTCTAGAAATTTGTCCATTTCATCCAGGTTGTCTAGTTTGTTGGCATACAGTTTCTCATAATATCCTCTCATGATTCTTTTTATTTCTCTGTGGTCATTTGTAATTTCCCCCCTTTCATTTCTGATTGTATTTATTTGCATCTTCTCTCTTTCTTTGTTACATTTATGTAATCTAAGTATCTTTTAAAAATTTAAAAAAAAATTTTTTTTTAAATAAACACCTAAAATATGTATAGCACTTTGAAATTTTCTCACCCTTCCATATAAATTATTAATGATTTTTTCAATGAATAGAACTTGTTTTATCAAAAACCTAGAATATTTCACCAAATCAAATAACTTTACTCAATCCTATCTGCGAATGGTGTCAATAGCCTAATTTTTCTAAAATAAAATACATATGGAGGAAGATGCTAAGACTTACTAGTAATGCCTTGCTCTTTTGTGGTATCCAACTCACTGCATCTGCCTAATCCCCATACTCAGCCTCGTATTCCATTTGGTGTTTGGTCCTCAACTCTTTTACTCTCAACTCCTTAGAAAGTGCATCCACTAGCATGGCTTCAAATTTCACAACCAAGTAGGTAACTCCCAAATTTGTGCGAATCCCTCAGCACTCTTCTGAGTTCCAACCCTAATTCACCAAAATATCCTGTTAATCCTCTAAACTCTACATGCCCAATACCAAAATCATTTCTCTCCCAAATAGCTCTCTCACATCCCTATTTGTTAAAATACATCTCTAATGGTCAACAGTCTGCTTGAATAACAATAGTGATATGTAAGATAACCTAGTGAAATGGAGAAAGAAATTAAAATTTCAATTCCTATTTTTTTCTCCTTATTAAAGTTTCCATTTTATAATGTGCACATCTGTACATTGCGAGGGTTGATATTTAAACCACGAAAGCATAATCAAAAAAGTTTGGAAACCATTAATATATAGACTAAAACCTAAACTCATTAGCTTGGTGATACGCACAGCTCCAATTTGATTTCCACTATTCTTCACAGACATTAATTCCAACCAATCATACCACTAACAATTCCCAAACAAAGCCCATACTTTCCAACTCCTAAACATTTACTGCTACTACTACTGCTACTGCTACTGCTATTGATCTCTGAAAGCTGTTCCTCTCCCTATAGTCAAATCGTTTATTACCAATGTCAACTCCATCTTTTCTCAAAATTCAAGATAAGGCAATAGAGCTCATGGGATACTCCCCTCTTTCTACCTAGTCATTAAGTCCTTTATGTACATCTTAGCTCTACCAGCTAGTCTAGAGATTTCTTGAGAGCCAGGGTCCTGTCTTATAAACTTCCTGTTTCCTATATCACCTAGGCACCATGCAGTAAACCTGATATATGTTAAGGAATGTTTGTTGAATGGATAACAAATTGTAAAGTGTACCTTATAAAGGGCTTAACAAAGCAAGATCTCACAAATAGAGCAAAGATCAAATTCAGATTAGAATCCTCAGTGAACAAACATGTGTCAAAGTAGAAAGAGCATATGTTTTGTTTTTACCAAAATGAATTCTGTCTTTCTTAGTTCCATGGCTTCCAACTGCTTATGTTTTGTCTCCTACAGATCCATTCCATGGGAGAACAAATGGGCTGGTGCCTGAATGTAATGATAGAGGGAGAAGTGTTTTACCAGAATAACTTGCTATTATTTTGCCTATCTGTACATTGTTGGATTAGCTGTAGTACTGACTGGTTCATAGCAAGCCACTTTAAAATAACATTAAATAATCTGAAATCAATATTAGAAAAGACATATTAATCAATACAAAACTCAAGGAATCAACTAGAAAACAAAACAAAGAAGACAAGGAAAACTCTCATAAGATTCCAAAGTAAGTAACCATTCAAGAAAATTAATTATATTTAACCATAGCTTAAGGAACAAAACTGAACACTATTTTTTTAAAAGGATAAAGTATGTAAGAGAATTCTAAGCTCTTTAGAAATGAAAAATATTCGATCAAGTGCTTACAAAGCATTTTTTCCAAAGCAAACACTTGGTGAGCCACAGATTCAGGTAGTATTACATTTTTTTAAATGTGAAAAAGGAAATCCTTCAAAAAAAATAAAAAAGTAAACCCTTTCTTTTCTCTGCAACTCCAAGAAAGAGCAGCTTATCTGCCTATTAATTATTTCCATACTTCTTGAACTCCTTCTTTATATACCTAAACTAGAAGTATATAAACATATTTTCTGGAAATCTTTTTTTTCAAGTTTTATCAGAATCCTCTGATGAGCCACAGAAATAGAAAATGAAATGAGTCACACTGTGTGAGAAAAAAAAAGAGAATTTGCTTTAAAGAAATAAAACTATATCCATCTCATTTTTAAAAACAAATAAAGTATGTTCCACTGCTTAGACATAGAGAAGAGGTATGTGAAAACCCAAGCTCAGTTGTGGGCCCACCTATTTTCTCTACTGACATAGCTGTACAATCTCCTTCAGTCTCATGGTTTCATACTGCCCACCCCATAAATCAACACTTCTAAATCCAACTTCTTACTCACCATCTCCATTTGTATGACAAATAAGCACCTCCCACTTAACATGGTCAAAACAGAACTTCTGATATTATTTTATGTACTTCTCTCACAGTCTTCCAAATCTTGGTAAAATGGCATCACCCTCTAACCAGTTATTGAAGCAACAAGGCTAGGCAGTATAAAATAGAGGTTAGGAAGACAGACTGTTGAAGTCAGACTGCTTGGATTCCAATTCTCCCTCTGTTCCTATTACCTGTACAAAGATATAAACCTTTCAATATCTTACCAGAGTTTAAAGACATAAACCCCCCAGATTATATAATTTCTTGCAAAAGCACAGTTCATCAAAAGATACTAAGAATTACAGTCAGAAAACTTGAGATCTAGTCATGGCTCCACCAATTACTAGCCAACATAACCTTAGGCTAATTACTTAGCCTCTCTGAGCAGAATTTTCCTCTTCTGCACAATGCAGGTTATAATCCCTGCCTATCTCAATCACTCTGGTTTGTGGTGAGGATCAAAGGAGATAATGCACAAACAGTAAACCGAAGGCAAATGGAAGTTCTTATTATTATGCAATATCTATCAAGTCAACAAGATTTTACTGAGCACTGACCCTATGTGCCAGATGCTAGGCCAGAGGCTAGACAACAGAAAAATTCAATTAAGACAGAACCCTTACTCTCAAAGAGCATACATTTTAGTTGGGGAGAAAAACATATAATCAGAATAATTTCATCATAGTTTGATAGTGTGTAGAGTGCTATGGGAGCAAAAAGAAGGTATACTTAGCACAATCTAGGGCAAGGGTTCTTACCTTTCTTGTTCCACAGATCCCTTTGCCAGTCACGTGAAAACCACGGACCCCTTACTACATCTACACTATACCATGTATTATTTAATAAATATATCACACCCACACCAACATGTCCCCACAAGAATGTTTTTTTAAATTTCAATTTAAGCTCACAGTCTAGGGGCTTAGGAGAGGCTTCCTGGAAGAAATGGGAAACAGCTGAATCTCAAAGGATGAATAGGGTAAGAAAAGAGTTATTATCAAAGAAGAAGGTAATATTCAACTTTAACAGTACTAAAACATATTTAAAAGCCAGATTAGATATATTATCATAACAATCACATGATCACAGGTTAAGAACACGTTTTCAGTTATCACCTGAGGCAAAACTTTTCTATCAACTTAGATTTCCCCCAGCACCATTTATTTCATCCTCTACCACTAATTAAAATGCCTTTTTATCTACTTTAGGGCAATTTTTCTCATCTTACAAGAATATTTCCATTAATACACCTGAAAATTCCCAACTACATCTCCAAGGTCAAACCCTTGTCACTGGAAACTAAAGAAATAAAAAGACTATAGCAATAGGTTTAGATTTCTATTTCACAATAACCCTAAAAGAAACCCCTTCTCCTCCATCCCACCACTCCCTTCCACAGTTCTCAAAACAGGTTCCCAGCCACTATACCCAATCCAGTCTCCTGTGTGATATCGCAAAGGACTCTCTGAACCTCCTCTCAAGCAGACTTGGTCGTGACTCACACAGGAGAAACCAAGCACTGTCTGAGGCAGCAAATCACTGCCTCTAATCTGTCAACTCTAAGGACACTGAGGCTAGAACTCCCTACAACCCACTGGCAATCTGAACACATTTATTAAAAGTAAATATATCCCCACCTGCAGGCAGGAGGCAACACCCTATCTGCTACCATCAGCCCCTTCCAGAGCCCACCTGCCCCACCCCGCCCTGCCCAGCCCAGCCATACCCTGCCCCACCCCGTCTGGGGATGCTCTGCTCAGGGACGGGCCGGCAGGGCTACATCCAGCTTCCCTGGTAAGCAGAGACTCAAGAGACCTCTGGGGTCCTGTTTTCTGGTTGTATGATCCTAGGGGTGTACATGGACCCCTTGGGTGTCTGAACAGAAGGGCATAGGAGGGAGGGCCACACCCCCTTGCAGTCCTGCTCTGCTGGTGTAGCAGGCAGCTGCCTACTCCCACCCCTCCCCGCACCACGGGCTCCTGAGTCGGCAGATTAAGCATTTTATAAATTGTATTTTAAATACATGTTTTAAACTTGTCAAAAAAAAAAAAAAAAAAAAAAAAAAAAGTAAATATGAATCCCACGAGGTTTAAACTACCTTTTACACTATTCTCTCACAATTGTATAGTGACATTTTCCAGAAGCTAAATAAGGTGTGATTACATCACTCTGATGGTTTATGGAAGAGATGCTTGTACATCCTTATATGGTTTTTTTTTTTTTCAGAGATTTTTAAGGTAACATATTGAGGGGATTAATATGTGTGTTTTAAGAGATTAACTCAGTTTGTTCTCAGTATTTCTATGGTACCCTTACTAGCTTTCTTTGATTACCTGCTATAATCTCCATATCAACGTGAGACCATACTTCCTTCATATACTTCAACCAAAACAATATATTGCAACAGATTGAACACAGAAGTAGATACGAATCCAGCTGTCTTCTATCAAGACAAGTATTAAAGAAATTTACAAAAATGTAAACAATGCGGCACTTTTCTTACAATATTTTGTTGTGGAAAATACACTTATTTTTCATAAAAATGTGCTATTATATTAACATGTAATGGGCTTATTATAGCTATCTTTAACTGTATCAATATTTTTAAATGTCAAAAAAACATGACTCCATTAAAGACAAACAGAGACTACACCCTGTACTCTGCGATTCCACTCCTAGGTATGTAATCAAAAGAAATGTGTTTGCCAAAAGATGTACTAGAATGTTCACAGCAGCAGTATTATTAACAGCAACAAAAAAAAAGCCAAAAAGAAAATTTCTATGAACTACAGATACTGCTGTTGGATATATAAATTGTGATAAAGTCTATCACAATTGGGACAAATTACAATCATTTGCCACCTAATATGATGCAGTGAAAATACCATAGCATCACTTTTATGATATTCCTGCTCAAAATGTGTAACTTGAATCTAAACATGCAGAAACGTCAGACAAACCCACATTGAGAGATGGTCTACATAATAACTAGCCATAATATCCAAAAGTGACAAAGTCATCAAAGTCAAAGGCAAGACTAAGAGCCTGTTCCAGATTGAAGCAGACTAAAGAGACATGACAACCAAATACCACATGTGATTTTGGTAAAACCCAAATGGTCTAAGGATTAGATGGTAGTACTATACCAATGTTAATTTCCTTATTTTGACAGGTGAATTGTGATTATTAGTTTATAGTCCAGGGTACGTCACAGACAAGTAAAGCATCAACTTCAATGAGAATAGGAAATGAAATGCGATTGGGAAGGGAGAAAGAACACTGACAGTTGTTAAATACATTAGGCTAGTTGTTCTCTTAAATCACTTCATTTAATAAAACCAGACTTAATTATTTTAATCTTCCCAAATACTCACATAGCTGAATTATACGTTTAGGTAACTTCAGAGAGTCAATAACACAAATTATTTATACCAGAAATTATGATTTTTAACTCAACAAGAAACACTTGACATATGCTTATACTTCAATCAGTATAGCTTAGAAAGAGCAATATCAAGTAACTTTGATGACCTCTTCTGCATTAAGTACCAAAAAACTCAATCCAGATTAAAAGACAACGGTGCAAAATGTATATATTTTTACAATGGCACTCTTTTTAAGTGTCATGCTTTTAACATATCACCTAAAAAGCACTGATCATGCCATTTGTTGAATACAGGAACTCCGATTTCACTCAGCACTGGGCTGTGTACTGTAGCACTAGCGTATTACTGTTTCTAGTACTTAAGCATAAAGACTTTGTTCTACATTAACCTGTACTAACACAAAACACCAATTCAGAACAGAAAATCTGGAATTATCCACCACAGCTACACTAATTGTTAAATGCCCCATACGAAGTCCATCTCCAAGAAAAAAAGACCTGACTTTAAAGAAACCCACAGACCACTCACAAAATTCATCAGTTCACTATCAGTATTACTAGGAGGAAGAAAAACTAAGAAAACCAACTGTGTGCAATAACACATAAAAACTACGGGTTCTGTAATTACCAGTATAGCATCTTATTTGAATATCATTATGAAAGTTAAATCAACTTATTCTCTAAAGAAGCACAGAACAAAACTACCAAGGGTATATAAATTAAAAAGTGAACAAGTCAAATGTGGAAATAAAGTGAAATACTTACTGCCAAAGCCTTGGACAGTTTGGCTCTAAACTCATTCTGTATGATTGCCACAATGTCCTTAAGTGGTACATAAGCAAAACCATCTTCCAAATAGACTTTCCTTCCTCGAAACAAATCCAGAGCATCAGCAAAAGGAATCTGAATTCAGAGGGGAAAATAAAGTCAGCACCTGTCATTACAAAATCCACCTAACTCTTTATAAGTATGAAGTCTAAACAAAATCCTTTCTGTAAGAAATACATTAGTCCCAGCAGATCCAAAAGAAAAACAGAAAGATCAATTTATACTTCTTAAAACTAAACACTTAGCATTTTGGAGAAGTGCCATCCAAAAATATGTCTATTTCAGAGTAGACATTTTGAGAGAATAATAAATAACAACAATTATAATAATATGCCAAGTTAGAAAGCTTTATGCTTATTCTTTTTTGACAGTACTTAAGAGAGAAATTCCTTTTTCTTATGGCCACATTCATTAACTACTTATACAATGAATTAACTTTACCAAGATTTTTAACATATTCAATACCCTTCTGCATATGATCTAGTATAGAAGAGATATTACCATATTCATCAGGTATATAGATACAGTACTTAATACTAATCAGTGCATGTTTCTCATTGAGCTGCAGTTAATAGATTTAAGTTATGCTTATTCTTAACCTATGAATTTACAAATTATAATTCCCAGGATTTCAAACTCCTAACTCAAGACCTCTAAGCATATTACATTCACCTCAGATAGCAAATTCCACATTTTATTCCGCATCGAATAGAATTCTAATGTGTATACAACATGTTTGGTGCTGAATATTACTAGTAAGTAAAGTAATTCAAATTTCTTCCTTTGCTCCCTCTTCTTTTTCTACAGAAATATATTGGAAAAGCTAATCGAACACTAGAAATGGAAATAAGTGGTCAGTTTTGCTATCTAAGTATTTTCTAGTAAATTTAAAAAAATAATACTCTACTTAAATTTTTAAAAGTCCTACTAACTATACTAAAATTCTAAGAGATGAGTAGAATATATAAATAACTGGGAAAATCATCCCCACTCTCTAATATACAAGGAATTTTTCTCCTTGAAAAACCAGGTTGAATTCTGTGCAGCCAATGATACCTCACACTTTAAACAGTATTGTTTCTTAACAGATAGCTTTAGATTAATTTACTGATTTTTACAACTACAACACAGTCCCTGCCCTAAAGAATTTATCATTCAGTTGAGAAAACTATACAGACACACATGGAAAGTAAGTGGCTTTACAGTGTTGGGTGTACTACTGCACCAAGCAGGTAGTTCACACTGGACATATTAGAGGAGCAGGTGAGAGGGTTTACTGAAATAGTTCAGGCAAGAAAAGGAATGAAAGACATCTGCAAACACAGATTCTAGTCCAAGTTCTGTTACTGACTAGACTTGTGATTTTGGTAAAGTCAATTAATTCCTCTATGTCTCAGCAGCCAGATCTGTAAATTGGGGGAGGTAGGAAGGGATGAACTAAATGACCCTTAGGGATTCTTTGGCTCTAACATTTCATGATTCTAGTTTTTCAGGGTGGTCACATAAAAATGCCCAGGCAGAAGTAAACAATGCTATGCAGAGTAACAGGAAATGTATGGCATGGGAGGAATAAATATTGATTCCTACACTGTAAGCTTGGACAGCTGACTGAATGAAGGCCCAATTGGTAGAAACAGGGAAACCAGAATGGGGAGCTAATATGGATGCAGGATTTACTGGCACTCACCAGTAATAATCAGTGAATTCTTTTCAAAAGGAAATTGTAGGGGGAAGCAGCTGTGGCTCAATCAGTAGGGCTCCATATGGGGCCTCCTGGTGGGGGCAGGCCCGCCCACACGGAGTGGTTGGCTGACCCAGCGAGCACAGGCAGCAAGGGGGGGATAAATGAATAAATAAATAAAATCTTTAAAAAAAAAAAAAAAGTAAATTGTAGGGACTTCCAGGAAGATGGAGGATTAGAGGAACACAGGACTCACTTCTCTCCCTGAAAAATAGCTAGAGAACAGGCAGAAATGGCCTGAAAAAAAAAAGGTTTAGGGTTTAGGGAACCAGGTGAAGACTGGACACTACCCAGAAGACAGAGGGGCAAAGGAAAAGAATCTCAGTGGGAAAACTCTGTGAGTAAAAGTTGCAGTTGCAGCTGCTGGCACCCATACCCCCACCCTCAGAGCAGATTTCTCCAGGCTCTGGCTGGCAGCTATGGACAGAGGGAGGCCAAAGGGGTCCACTTTCCCAGGAAAGGGGAGACAAAGAGACACAGCCTAAGGCTTATTCAACTTTAGCCAATAAATTTGGTCTGCTGTGTCCCACGTGTCCTTCCAGGCTGGGTGGTGACGTGCCACTGTTTGCCCTGGGAACCAGCAGGGGACGAAAGAGATCCAACTCTCACAAACACCCTCCCTACTGGCAAGGAATGGTTGTTGAGGACACAGAGGTGAGTTGCATTATTTCCTACCCAGGAATAGGGAGGGGGCTGCCTGCAAAGGGTGGAGAACAGTTTCTGAGAAAGTTTTATTTGCCAGGCTCTGCATAGCCTTGAGGCAGGATCCTGTCACATTGTTGCAGTAGGTGTTGAGAGGGCTGCCGGAAGAGCACCATCTGCTAGTGGACCAAGGAGGTGCATGCAAGGAAAGTAAAAGCAAATAAGAGAGGCTTTTTCAGGACTTTACAGCCTCCCTCCCCCACAAGACCCTTGGAAGCAGGTCTGCAACCCTTTACTAGGTCCATGGCCTAGACTTGAGCAATTAAACAGGGATGATCCTAAAGAGATAGGACAGGTTGAACCAAGAATCAAAGAACGGCAGTAACACAGCCTCCAGGCACTAAATCCTTACAGAAGCGAGAGAAATTGAGCATTAGCGTAAACTCACCTTCATAATCAGATACCTACACATCAGTAAAAAATTACAAGCCATGCTAAAAAAATGGAAGATATGTCCCAAGAAAAGGAATATATCAAATCCTCAGATAAGATAGGGATTTGACACAACTAATCAACAAGGCCTATACAAATCTCCTAAATCAAATCAACAGGTTCAAATACAATATGGTTATAAAGATAAAGGACATTAAGGGGATACTGGGCAAGCACAGAGAAGAATTTGAAAACCTGAATATAAAAATAATAGAGTTTATGGGAATGAAAGACACAATAGGTGAGATCAAAAACACAGAGGCATACAACAGAGACTATAATCATAGAAGAAAGAATAAGTAATGCAGGAGACAGATCAGCTGAAATGGAAGAGAGAGAAAAACAGAATGAAAAGAATGGAAAAAATTGAGCAGAGGCTCAGGGAGTTGAATGATAACATGAAGCAAAAAATATACAAATCATGGAAGTTCCAGAAGGAGAAGAGAAGGGAAAAGGGGCAGAAAGAATATTTGAGGAAATAAGGGCTGAAAATTTCCCAACTCTCACAAAATAAATGAATTTACATGCCCAAGAAGCACAGCCTATCCTAATCAGAATAAATCCAAACAGACCTACCCCAAGACACATGTTATTCAAAATGTCAAACACCAAAGATAAAGAGAAAATTCTGAGAGCAGCAAGGGAGACACAAACAATCACCTACAAGGGAGCCCAGTAAGACTTAGTGCACATTTCTCATCAGAAACCACGGAGGTGAGAAGACAGTGGTATGATGTAATTAGGATATTTAAAGAGAAAAAATGCCAGCCAAGAATTCTTTATCTGGCAAAAGTATCCTTCAAATATGAAGGAGAGTTTAAAATATTCACAAATAAACAAACTAAGAGAATTCGTAACAAAGGATCCAACTTTGCAGGAAGAATTAAAGGGAGCCTTACAGCCTGAAAGAAAAAGACAGGAGAGAAAAGCTTAGAAGGGAAGAATATCAGAAAGGACAACCAAAAGAATTAGATAGACGAAATAAGATATATGAGAGCCAAAGAATAAAATGGTGGTGGTAAATAATGCACTTATAATAATATCATTGAATGTGAACAGATTAACACCCAATCAAAATATACAGGCTGGGAGCCGCAGGTGCCACAGCCACATGGCCCGGGGCAGTTCCTGGAGCCACCTGCCAGCCACCAGGCCCATCCCCAGCGGCCCAGATCCACTCTCGCACCTTGCTCCTCGGCCTGGTTGCAAGCACCCTGCAGACTCGTGAAGGCGAACATGGCACCCCCCCACCCCCGTGCACCAGCCCACCAGCTGATCAGCCCTTCCACAAGGCCAGGGCATTGGAACACTTTTATGAAGAAGAACTTTCTCTCATCAATTATATGATTATCCTGAAATAACAGTTTGTACAAGAAAGGCAAGAAACATGTTTAATTCTTTCCCTCTATTTTCAGACTACAGAAATGAATCAGTGCCCAAGCAACCTCCAAAGGTGGCAAAACAAAGAGGATTTGGTCATTAAGGCTTTGTTGGAAGGAATGCAAAATTAGGCACATAGCAGGGGATTTTTGACATCCTGTGAAGCAGAACTACAGGAGCTCATGAAACAGTTTGATATAATGGTAGCTCATAAAAAAATCTGAATGGGATGGACAGACACATGCTCCAGAAACCTGCTTGGACATCTGTGAATGGGAACTAAAGGCTCTTAGATCATTTGGATATGAAATACAAAAGAGGTCAGAATGTTGCATTGATATGAGAAGGTCAAGCAAGAAATGGCCATGGAATATAAGCAAGAGTTGAAGAAACTACATGAAGAATTAGGCAGAATAAAGAGAAGCTATGAAAAGCTACAGAAAGCAAATAAGGGACACAAAAGGAAGCACCAAAAATCACAGGGAGGCTCAGTCTGAAATTGAGAGACTAACTGGAAAAATAGAGGAATTTTGTCAGAAATCACTGGACTGGGAGAAGCAACATTTGATTTATAAGCAAATGTTCTTATAAACTTCTTCTCTGGAAGTATCTTCTCTGGAGGCACAAAGGAAGGCTATGGCTGAACAACTGGAGATAACTCAGGCTCAGCTTGCCAATCAGAAAGAGAAATTAGAGTCTGTGGAGCTGTTCAGCCAGACAGAAATTCAGCACCTTAGCAGTAAGTTGGAGCAGGCCAATGACACTCTGTGCCAATGAGTTGGAAACAGAGCCCCCCATCATGAGGGTCAATGACTTAGTTGGAACCAAGCAGTTGGAACCAGCAGTGAAAAGAAGAATAATTTAAAGAATCTGAAAACCTGTTAGAGGTTCTGCAAGAAGAGAACAGAGAAGTGAAGGTATCCTTCACTCAAGAAAATTTCATCTGTGAGACACAGATTCGAATGGAGAAGCTGGGAAGCAGATGTGGTTCAACTAGTTGGGTGCCCGCCTACCACATGGGAGGTCCTGATGCCTCCTAAAAGAAGATGAGCAGACGCTGCCTCCCACCGTAACGAGCTAGACGCCGCCTCCCACTACAAGAGCTAGATGCCACCTCCTGCTCCAACAAGCTAGACACTGCCCCAGCTACAACAAGCAAATACCACAAGCTAGCAGATGCCACAGCCCACAGGGAACAGACGTGGCTCAGGCCGCTGGGCATTTGCTTCCCATGTGGGGGGTCCCAGGTTCAGTTCCTGGTGCCTCCTGGAGAAGGTGAGCAAACAATGAGCAGACAGACAAGAGAACCATCTGAGGGAGGTAGGGGATAAATAAAGAAAAATAAAGTAAATAAATAAATCTAAGAAAAAAAAAAACACCAACTTCCCAAAAACCCCCCCCCCGGGGGGGGGGGAGAGAAGCTACAAGCAAAAATAAAGGCTACTGACACTCAACACACAGGAGAGGTCATAAGGTCACTGGAAGAGTCCCAGGCAGAAAGGAGGGACACCTCTCAAGAGGAGGGGGACTTAGTAAATGTGCTCTCCCAATTGGATTTCACCCACAGCAGTGAAGAACTGCAGGCAGAGCTGACTCACCTTGAAGGCAGTTAGAATCTGTGAGTACAACATGTAAACAGCTGAGTCACGAACTAATGGAAAAATATGAAGAACTGAAGAAGATGGAAGGACAGAGATTAAAAATCTGAAAGAAGAGACTTTACAGGCTGAACAGAGTTACAGTTCTGCATGAGAAGGAATGAAGATGTAAATATCCCAGCTAACTCTGGAGATATCACTACTGCTTCCACCAAGGGTTCTTCCTCATACTTGGAAAAGCAACTCAAAGAAGAAATACAAAAGGCAGAAGGAAAAGCAATAGAGCACAAGGATATTTTGTATCAGCTGGAGTCATTCATGTTACAAAATCATCATCTCTCTGAAACGGTGATAAAAATGGAATTTGGTTTACATGAGGCAAAAGAGATTTCTCTAGTAGACCTCCAGAAGAATTATACTGAGGCAGTAAATAGTGTCTGAAAATCAGCCTTTGCGGCTCCACCATCTCTTTGCCTTCTAACTTTATGTATAAAACTGACTCTCTGTCTTCAAAGCTAGATGGAAATGAAGTCAATTTTTCTGAGACAGTGTCTGAGAGTATGAATGACCATGAAGAATTAATATCTTTGTGCCCCTTGCCTATGTCTCCCCTTGGTACAACAGCTACAAGATTTTTGGAAGAGGAGGAACTGAAGTCTCCTCATATTCTAGAGAGCCTGGATGCCCACAATGAAGACCTAAAAAGGGACAGTGAAAAGACAGTGAAACAATTCACAGCCAGCTCTTCAGTAGCCTTGAAAAATTCACCAAACTTGGACATAAAAATAAACACTGAAGAGTTACTGTCATCTGAAGTATAAGCTCTTTAAAAACAGGTACACATAAAAATTAAAAAGATGCTTCACACTAACACAGTTGTAAAGAATTATGAAAAACTGATAGGCATTCTCACTACCCCGGTTTATTAACAGACCCCTTCCAACAATAAGTTGTGAGAATAAACCATTTTGCTAGACCTTTTTCTCAAATTATCATAAAGAAATATTCTCTTTTGCTGACTTAAATGTGAATATCTATGTACTAATTAAATATTTAAGAGCTGACAGAATGGATTAAAAAACAATAAGCCATCCATATGCTGTCTACAAGAGACTCACCTTAGATCCAAGGATACAAATCAGCTGAAAGTGAAAAGTTGGAAAAAGATAACTCCACGCAAACAGTAACCAAAAAGAACAGGGGTAGCTATACTAATATCAGACAAAACAGACTTTAAATGCAAAAAAGTTGTAAGAGATACAGCAGGTCATTATATATTAATAAAAGGGACAATCTACCAGGAAGAAGTAATAGTTATAAATATCTATGCATCTAGCCAGAGTGCCCCAAAATTGATGAGGCAAACTCTGGCAAAACTGAAGGGAGATATAGACATCTCTACACTAATAGAAACTTCAACACACCACTCACAGCATTAGATAGAACAACTAGACAGAAGATCAACAACGAAGCAGAGAACCTGAACAATATGATAAAATGAGCTAGACCTAACAGACATATACAGAATACTGCATCCCAAATCAGCGGGTTATACGTTCTTCTCAAGTGCTCATGGATCTTTCGCCAGAATAGACCACATATTGGTTACAAGGCAGGTTTTAATAAATATAAAAAGAATGAAATTATACAAAGCACCTTCTCAGATCATAATGGAATGAAGCTGGAAATGAATAACAGACAGGAAAGGGGAAATTTTGCAAATGTGTGGAGCCTAAACAACACACAACTAAGCAATCAGTGGGTCAAAGAGTTTTAAGAGACATTAATAATATCTCGAGACAAATGAAAATGGGAACTGATCAAAACTTATAAGAAGGGGAAGCCAAGATGGCAGCAGAGTAAGGAGCTCCTGGAGTCAGTTCGTGCTACAGGACAGTTAGTAATCACCCAGAGCTATCTAAAGCACCTGTTTGGGGTCCCCAGGAGACCAGAAGAATATCCTGCAACATCCTTGAAAGTATGGAAGGAAGAGATTGCCCATCTGCAGAGAGAATTTTTGAGTAGAGCCCTCCATGTCGCAGAGGTTGGTGCCCGTGGCGCAAGCCGCTTCAGGATTTATTCTGTGGCTGGAGTTGGAAGCTCCATCTCCCAAAAACCGAGGGAGGAAGACACAGTGTAGCACTGACTTCAGCTACTGATTATTAAATTCGGCAGGCTAAAGTATAATCCTAGAAACAGCTAAACTTTGAGCCTGTCCAGGTCAGAAGGAGGCCAGTAGCTGCCATTTTACTCCATCCCCAGCATGAGGGAAAGCGGGGCTGACTGAAAATTACAGTGCTGGTAGGGACTGGCTTCTTTCCACCCAGATCGGATTGCAGCTCTAGCCTAAACCCCAGTCCCACCTCTGGCAGGGAGGAAGCTTGGGGGATCTGTACCACCTCTCTGGGAATCTGCAAGCCACGCCACAGAGGCGGGTACCTGTCCTACTCCAGCAGCACAAGCGGCCTCAGGAGGTATTCTGTGGCTGGAGTTAGAAGCTCCATTTCCCATAAACGGTGAAGGAAGAGACAGTTGGCCACCGACTTCAGCTACTGACTAGTGGACTCGGCTGGATAAAGTATAATCCTAGAAACAGCTAGGGTTTGAGCATGTCCAAGTTGGAAAAAGTCTGGTAGCCACCATTTTGACTCTGTCCCTGGCATGAGGGGAAGCCTGGCTGACTGAAAATCCAGTGAAGTTAGAGACTGGCTTCTTTCCACCAAGATCAGACTGCAGCCCTAGCCTAGGCTCCAGCCCCACCTCCAGCAGAGAGGAAGCTGGGGGGACCTGCACCAGGCTCTCCAGCCAGTTGCAGGTGCTCTCCACTGGCACAGACTGAATAGTTAGACACCTGGGGATACATCCCTGCACCCCAATAGGATAGGAGAGGAGCTGGGTATTCTCAGCCTCTCCAGGCAATGGCAGGCGTTTTCAGTCCACATGAACTGGTTTGTTGAGTGCCTTTGAGTCCATCTCCACCTCTGTGCACCCACAGGATAAGAGGGGGCTAGTGTTCCCTCAGCCTCTCAGGGCAACTGCAGGCACTTTTGGCCTTCACAAACCTGACTATTGGGCACCTGTGTCTCCATCCCCACCCCCAATAGAACAAGAGATGGCCTGTGTTTGCCCTCTGTGTAACTGCAGGTGCTTTTGGCCCACACAGCCTGATCTGGTAGTACTTGTGGATCCACCCTCACTACCCAATAGGAAAGGAGGGAGCTGCTGTTTCCACAGCCTTTCCAGGCAACGGCAGACACTTTTGGGCTGCATGGACTGGACTGTTGGATGACTATGGGTCCACCCCCACCCCTCAATAGGATAGAAGGGGTCTGGTGTCTCCACAGCCTCTCTGGACAACAGCGGGTACTTGCAGCCTACAGGGACTCAACTCTTGGGTGCCTGTGGATCCAACCCCATACACTAATAAGATAGGATGGGGCTGGTGTTTCCTCAGCCTCTCCAAGCAACAGCAAGTACTTTCAGCCTACAGTGGTTCCATTCCCAGCCCCTAAAGGGCAGAAGAGACAGTACTCCCTCAGCCTCTCAGGGCAACTGCAGGCGTATTCAGCCAACACAGATAAGATTGTTGGATACTCCAGAGGGTCCATTCCCGCCCCCAGCAGAGAGGAGTGTCTGGTGTTACGTTAGTTTACCTGGGCAACTGTGGTCATTTTGGACCCACGTGGCATATATTGCTGTCCACAACTATAGCGCCATCCCCACCCAAGGTAGGAGAGGAAGGGTTGTGAAGCTTCATTATTCTCTCCAGGCAACCACAGATAGTCCTGTCCTGCCCAACTTGGATTATTATACATGGCTAACAGCTCTGTTCCTAGCCCTGACAGAGGAGAAAGGTGGGAGAAGTTTCATCAATTTCTGGGGCAATATGGGCAGCTTCAGCCTCCACAGTTTACAGCACCAACTAACTACCTCCTCGACTTCTACTACACAACAGCAAGGGAGAAAAGACAAGAAAGCCCTAAACTAAAGGGAGAAATTGCACCCAGAAGTAATACATCAAGCAAGCCAGATGCAAAAACACCAACAAAAAACTACAATCCATACCAAGAATCAGGAAGATATGGCCCAGTTAAAGGAACAAGATAAGCCTGCAGAGGACATAAAGGAGTTGACACAACTAATCATGGATGTTCAAACAAATCTCCTTAATAAATTCAATGAGATGGCTAAAGAGATGAAGGATATTAAGAAGACACTGGGGGAATAAAAAGAAGAATTTGGAAGCATACATAGAAAAATAGCAGAACTTATGGGAATGAAAGGTGCAATAAATGAAATTAAAAATACACTGGAGGCATATAACAGCAGATTTGAGGAAGCAGAAGAAAAGATCAGTGAGTTCGAAGACATGTTTCCAAAAGCAAACATACAAAAGAATAGATAAAGAAAAGAATGGAAAAAAATTGAACAGGGTCTCAGGGAACTAAACGACAGCAAGAGACGTGCAAACATATGTGTCATGGGTGTCCCAGAAGAAGAGAAGGGAAAAGGGGCAGAACGCATATTTGAAGAAATAACAGTGGAAAATTTCCCAACCCTATTAAAGGATACAGATATCCAAGAAGCACAACATACACTCATCTGAATAAATCCAAATAGACCCACTATGAGAGACATACTAATAAGAATGTCAAATACCAAAGACAGAGAATTCTGAGAGCAGCAATAGAAAAGCAATGTATCACATACAAGGGACATCAAGATTAAGTGCTTTTTTCTCATCAGAAACCTTAGAGTTAAGGAGGCAGTGGTACGATATATTCAAATTAACTGCAAGAGAAAAACTGCCAAACAAGAATCTTACATTGGGCGAGACTGTCTTTCAAAAATGAAGGTGAGTCTAGAATATTCACAGATAAACAGAAACTGAAAGAATTTGTAGCCAAGAGACAGGCTTTGCAAGAAATACTAAAGGGAGTGTTACAGACTGAAATGAAAAGACACGAGAGAGAGGCTTGGAAAAGAGTCTAGAAATGATGATTGTATCAGTAACAGTAACTAAACGTGTCAAAAGAGTGATGAAAATAAAATGACAGATAAAACCCAAAGATCAAAATGGATGAAATAAGAACTGTCTTTATATTAATAACACTGAATGTTAATGGATTAAACTCCCCCAATCAAAAGACACAGACTGGTGGAATGGATAAGAAAATATGAGCCATCTATATGCTGTCTGCAAGAGACTCACCTTAGACCCAAGGATACCAATAGATTGAAAGTGAAAGGTTGGAAAAAGATATTCCATGCATGTATTAACCAAAAAAAAGCTGGGGTAGCTATACTTATATCAGATGACACAGACTTTAAAAGCAAAACTTTTATTAGAGACAAGGAAGGGCATTACATTTTAATATAAGGGATGATTCACCAGGAAGCAATAACAATCATAAATGTATATGCACCTAACCAGGATGTGCCAAGATACATGAGGCAAACACTAGCAAACCTGAAGGGAGAAACAGGTATCTCTATAATAATAGTTGGAGACTTCAATACACCACTCTCAGCACTGGATAGAATATCTGGGCAGAGGATCAATAAAGAAACAGAGCTTGAATAATATGATAAATGGACTAAGCCTAATAGACATATACAGAACACTGCACCCCCAAACAGCAGGATATACATTCTTTTCAAGTGCTCATGGATCTTTCTCCAGGATAGACCATACATTGGGTCACAAAGCAGATGTAAACAAATTCAACAAAATAGAAATTATACAAAGCACTCTCTCTGATCATAATGGAATAAAGTTGGAAATCAACAAGCAGCAGAAAAAGGGAAAATTCACATATATATGGAGATTAAACAACATACTCCTAAATAATCAGTGGGTCAAAGATGAAATTGCAAGAGAACTTAGTAAATATCTTGAGATGAATGACAAGGAGAACACAACATATCAGAACCTATGGGATGCAGCAAAGGCAGTGTTGAGAGGAAAATGTTAGCCCTCAATGCTTACATTAAAAAAGAAGAAAGTGACTTAATTAATAGCTGGAGGAACTTGAAAAAGAACAGTAAACTAATCCCAAAACAAGTAGAAGGAATGAAATAACAAAGATCAGAGCAGAAATAAATGAAATTGAGAACAAAAAACAATAGAATTAACAAAACCAAAAGTTGGTTCTTCGAGAAGATTAACAAAATCGACAAACCCTTAGCTAGACTAAAAAAAAAAAAAAAGAGAGAAGTTGCAAATAAATGAAATAAAAATGAAAATGGGAACATTACTACTGGCCCCACAGAAATAAGAGAGATCATAAGAGGATACTATGAACAACTTTATGCCAAAAAACTAGACAATGTAAACAAAATGGAAAAATTCCTAGGAACATACAAACAACCTACACTTACCCTAAAAGAAATAGAAGACCTCAACAAACCAATCACAAGTAAAGAGATTGAAACAGTCAACAAACAGCTCCCCAAAATGAAAAGCCCAGTAATCTAAGCACCTCTTAAAATATATATATATATATATATATATAAATAATATTTTTGTAAGCAAATGCACATATATGCATATATATATTTGTATACCATTTTACAAATATTGGTATGTATTGTGAAAATTTTGATTTTTACCCACAATAAAAAATTAATTGATTAAAAAAAAAAATGAAAAGCCCAGGACCAGATACTTTCACAGGTGAGTCCTACCAAGCATTCAAAGAAGATTTAATACCAATCTTAATCAAGCTCTTCTAAAAAAATTGAACAAGAAGGAACGCTACCAAACTCATTCTATGAAGCCAATACCACCCTAATACCAAAGCCAGATAAAGATATTATGAAAAAAGAAAATTACAGACCCATTTCTCTAATGAATACGGATGTAAAAATCCTCAGTAAAATACTACCTAATTGAATCCAATTAATAACACTAAAAGAGTTATTCATCATGATCAAGTGGGTTTTATATCAGGCATGCAAGGGTGGTTCAACACAAGAAAATCAATCAGCATAATACACCACTTTAATCAATCAAAGAAAAACCACACGATCTTATCGATTGACACAGAAAAGGCATTTGACAAAATACAGCTTTCTTTCTTAGTGAAAATAGTACAAAAGATAGGAATTGAAGGAAACTTTCTCAACATGAGAAAGGCTATAAATGAAAAACCCACAGCTAACATTGTACTCAATGGTGAAAGACTAAAAGCTTTCCTGTTGACATCAGACATCAGACACGAGACAAAGATGCCCATTGTCACCACTGTTGCTCAATATAGTGCTAGATGTTCTAGCTAGAGCAATCAGGCAAGAAAAAGAAAAAAAAGGCATCCAAATCAGAAAGAAAGAAGTAAAACTTTCACTGTTGGCAGATGATATGATCCTATATTTAGGAAGTCCTCAAAAATCTACAACAAAGCTGCTAGAGCTAACAATTTCAGTAAAGTGTCAGAATACAAGATCAATACGCAAAAATCAGTGGTGCTTCTATACAATTGTAATGTGCAATCTAAGGAGGAATTCAGGGGAAAAAATTCCATTTACAATAGCAACTAAAAGAATCAAATATTTAGGAATAAACTTAACCAAGAATGTAAAGCACCCGTATTCAGAAAACTATAATGCACTGCTAAAAGAAATAAAAAAAGACCTAAATAATTGGAAGAACATTCCATGTTCATGGATTGGAAGGCTAAATATCATTAAGATGTCAATTCTGCCCAAATTGATATACAGAGTTAATGTAATCCCCCCAAAAAATTCCATCAGCATTTTTTAAACAAATGGAAAACACAATTATCAAATTTATCTGGAAGGGTAAGAGGTCCCGAATAGCCAGAAAAGTGAAGGACTCTCACTTCCAGACTTTAAATCATATTACCTAGCTACAGTGGTAAAAACAGCATGGTACTAGCCTAAAGATAAGACACATAGACCAATGGAACCGAATTGATGGTTCAGAAACAAAGCCTCACATCTATGGCCAAGTGATTTTTGACAAGCCTGTCAAACCCACCCAGCTGGGATATAATAGTCTATTCAACAAATGGTGCTGGAAGAACTGGATATCCATAGCCAAAAGAAAGAAAGAAGACCCCTATCTCACACCTTATACAAAAATTAACTCAAAATGGATCAAAGACCTAAATATAAAAGCAAATAGCATAAAGCTCCTAGAAGAAAATGTAGGGAAACATCTTCAAGACCTGGTGGTAGGTGGTGGATTCTTAAACCTTACACTGAAAGCACAAGCAACAAAAGAAAACATGGATAAATGGGACCTCCTCAAACTTAAACACTTAAGGATTTCATCAAGAAGGTGAAAAAACAGCTCACTCAAAAGGGAGAAAATATTTGGAAACCACATATCTGATAAGGGTTTGATTTCCATTCTACATAAAGAGATTATACAAGTCAACAATAAAAGAGCAAGCAATCCAATTTAAAAATGGGCAAAAGATTTAAATAGACATTTCTCCAAAGAGGAAATACAAATAGCCAAAAAGCACATGAAAAAATGTTCCCTATCATTATCTATTAGGGAAATGCAAATCAAAACAACAATGAGATATCATCTAACACCACATAGAATGGCCATTATTTAAAAAACAGACAACAGTAAGTGCTGGAAAGGATGTGGAGAAATAGGAACATTCCTTCAGTATTGGTGGGATTGTAAAATGGTGCAGCCTCTGTGGAAGAGAGTTTGGTTCCTCAGGAAGCTAAATAAAGAACTGCCATATGATCCAGCAATTCCTCTACTAGGAATATATCCAGAAGAACTAAAAATTATGACATGAACAGACATCTACATCTGCACACCAATGTTCATAGCAGAATTATTCACAATTGCCAAAAGATGGAAACAACCCAAGTGTCCATCAACCAATGAATGGATAAACAAAATGTGGTATATACATACTATGGAATACTATGCTGCAGTAAGATGAAATTAAATTGGGACACATATGATAACATGGATGAATCTTGAAAACATTATACTAAGTGAAGTAAGCCAGACACAAAAGGACAAATATTGCATGGTCTCATATAATGATCTAAATATGAAGAATAAACACATGGAGTTAAAATCTAGAGTATAAGTTATTAGGAGGTAAGAGTAGGATTGAGAAGAACTACTGATACTTAATGTGTGTAGAAGTTTTAATTAACTTGACTGTAAAAGTGTGGAAATGGATAGAGTTGATAGTAACACATTATAGTGAGTAGCAACTGGCTTATAAATGGGATTGTGGCTGAAAAGGGTAGTCTGGGGAAGTAAATGTCAACTGAAAGAAAGCTAAAGAATAATTTACAGATTGAATAACACAATGAACCCAGAGGTGGATGAGAATTGTGATTTGAGGGTACAAATGCAATAGTGTCCTTCTGTAAGCTAGAGCAGATGTACATCACTAGTGCAGGGTGGTGGAAATGTGGAGAAGCATGGGAAAACTACAATTGGTGAGACCTATGGACTGTGGTTAACAGCAATACTGAATATTCTTGCATCAATGCCAAAGATGTACTGTGTTGATAATGGAAAAAATATACCAAGTGTACGCTATAGACCATAGTTAGTGGTAATAGTCTGATGATACTATCTCATAATCTGTAAGAAATGTTCCACCATGGTGTGGTATGTTGGTGAATGGGTGTTGTATGGGAATTCTACACACATGCATGATTGTTTTTAAGTTTACAACCTCTGTAATAAAAACATATTTTTTTAAAAATAGGGTGGGTTGGGGGGAAAATGCACCAAATGTGAGATAGGGACTATAGTTACTAATAACATTTTGACGATGCTCTTGCATAGTTTGTAACAAATGTTTCACAACAATGCAAGGTGTTGGTGGAGGGGTGATGTATGAGACCCCTGTATGATGTTATGCATGTTTATTTTATAAGTTCACAATCTTTACTATATATTTATTGTTTATGCATGTTCATGTATGAATGATATACTTCAATAAAAAACATATTAAAAAAAAAAAAAAAACTTTATGGGATACAGCAAAGGCAATACTGACAGGGAAATTTTAGCCCTAAACACCTATATTTAAAAAGAAAAAAGAGCTAAAATCAAAGCCCTAACTGAGCACCTGAAGGAACTAGAAAAAGAACAGCAAATCAATCCCAAAGCAATCAGAAGGAAAAGAAATAAAAAAGATTAGAGAAGAAATAAATGAAAGTGAGTACAAAAGGAAATTGTGGAGTTGTAGTAACCAAATTTTAAAATGAATTTCAGCTCTTCCCTCTTCCCCTTCCAGACTGTTCAGTCCAAAAGCCAATGGTGGGTTTAAACAAAGTAGGTACCTATGCTGGGTTGTGGGGGAAACCAAATCTAGTGCAGGGTGGTGGAATCTGAGTGGGTTAAGGAAGATAGTCCATAGGAAAGCAAATTGACATGGTGTCTGAGCAGAATGGAATAAGAGAGATTCCATGTTGGAGGGAGTGAAAGGCACAGTGTGAGAGCCTAAGAACAGTGAAGAGGGCTTCCCATCCAGGGCAGTGATCCAGCACAGGTTGGAGCCAAGTAGGTGACAGGGCGTCCATGCAGAGGGCAGCCCAAGGCAGGATGCAGAAGTCCAAGCATTCTGAGGAAGGTATTCCTATAAAAGAATGGGTTTCAGTAGGCAAAAGAGCCCAAGCAGAGTTAGGAAGGTGTCTGTGCAGGAGGATGGCCCAGCACAGAATAACAGTATACTGGCACATCCATAATGGGGATCAACATCTGTGCAGGTGAGGGGGTAGCTGCAGTGAGAGGAGACTATATGAATATGCTAATTAAATATACATATAAAGCTCAATGTGATATATTTAACAAATTTAGGAAATATTTTAAAGTTTACATACCTTATAAATGGACCCAGGCTCCGAATGAATTCCATTTAAACTTGGTGATGAGGCAGTAATGTCCTGATCTCTGAGAGTCTTGTCTTCATCACTTATCTAAAAGAAAATATATTTTACTGCTTAAGAAATCAAAAGTCTTTATTCAGTTTCAATAAACTGCTTTCCTGCTCTTCTAGTGAAGACTCTATACTTTTATAAAAGCTTTTAAAACTCTGACATCCCAAATCTTTCCTAATATGATTAGTGAATCATTATTATCATTAATGTAGCCAAACTAGGGAAGAAAATCTAAATTCAATGTTATTTCAAATCTCTAATTTTCCAATTTCCAAAGACCTATACCAAAAGAACATCAGCAGAAAAACCAAGTATTATAGGAAGAGGAAAACAATTATAATGAATACTCAGATTAATACAGATTAAAAATAAGCACTATCCCAATCAAGAATTATGTTAATACATTAAAATACCTATTTGTGATTGAGTAACTATTTCCCAATTGTTCAGCCACATAGGACAACTACATACTTGAAACATTTTTTTTCCAGGAACAACTGTAAATCTATTATCTCAGACTGATTATGGCTTTATAAAAGATTTGATAGATCTGATTATATAAAAGGTTAAACTTTTACTTCTATATAGAAAATGAAGATGAAATATAAATGACAAACTAAAGGACATGTTTTCATTACTTGTCAAAGAGTTACTCTCGATAAAACTCTAGGTAGTAGTAACCCCAAAACTGGTAAAACACAAATAACAATATTCATATAGGCAAAAATAATAAATGTAAATTTAAAAATAATGTGGTAGCATCTTCCACCTATTAAAATAGCAAAAGTCAAAAAAGATTTAGAATACACAGTTTTGGAATCTGGGAGTAGGGCATTTTGGTAATACTTATCAAAAAGCCTTTGGGAAGCGGCTGTGGCTCAATCAGTAGGGCTCCCGTTTACCATATGGGAGGCCCCGGGTTCGGTTCCAGGGGCCTCCTGGTGAAGGCAAGCCCGCCTGCACGGCGTGGTTAGCTGACCCAGCGAGCACAAGCAGCAAGGGGGGGGTAAATGAATAAAAAAAAATCTTTATTTAAAAAAAAAAAAAAAAAAAAAAAAAAAAGCCTTTAAAGAGAGTGGATGTGGCTCAAGTGGTTGAGCACCTGCTTCCCATATGGAAGGTCCCAGGTTCAGTTACAGTGCCTCCTAAAAAAAAAAGGCAAGCAAAATAAATGAAAAAACCAATTCAGGGGAGCCAATGTGGCTCCAAGGTTGAGCACCAGCTTCCCACATACAAGGTCCTGGGTTCAATCTCAGCCCCAAGTACCTCAAAAAAAAAAAAAAAAAAAGGCCTTTAAAATTGCAGACTCTGACAATTCCACTGCCAGAATTAATCATAAGTAAATAACAGGACATGTGTGCAAATAGGAACAATGTTTCTTCATTGCAGTGTTATTTACTAAAAGAAAAAGAAAAAATCCCTAACTGTCCAACAACAGGTACCTGGTTAAATAAACCACAGTAGAACTTGCTGTTTCAGTAAAGCAAGCCATGTTTTCCAAAGAACCTCACACAGAAAACAAAGAAAATAAATGATATAATTTAAAACCATCTTCTAAAAAGCAGAGCAATATTATATACAATGTCAAGCTGACACAAAGTAGAGTATCTAACAAGAGACCCTCCTACTCAAATGCCACGGATTATTAGGAACCTGAAGTCTTAAACTTGTTTTAAGGTTAGCTCTGCTTCAAATGCTCCAGGTACGTGGCAGAAGTAAACTCAAATCCTCTCTGGAGAAAAATATCTTCACGGTATGCCTCAAAATATTCCTACAAATAATTTTTCAAAAACAATGCCAAGAACATTGTGCAAGGTACAAAATGAAACTAGACTGCATGAACAAAAGCAGTAGAAAGAGATTCATAAAGTATACGTATTATAATAATGCTACTAGGTGTAAAGAAACAAAAGTCAAGTCTGATGATATATCTGTAAGAATGGGATGCTAGAAAAAGTTCTTTGGGGGAAGAAGAAAAAAAGAAAAACTTCTAGAAACAAACAATTCAGTAACAGAAATTAAAAACTCAATGGAATCATGAACACCTTAAATTCCAAAACTGTGGACTAGGTATTTAGAACAATCTAACTGCTAAGGTAAAGAAGTCAAACAAAGCATCAAAGGTCTAATAGGTTAAGTAGGAACTGCCAGGCCAACAGGCAAGCCCTACCATTTAAAGTCCACTTTTATATTTGCTAATTCTGGGAAAGCAGCTTTAAAGAGATTCTGCCAAAGATGGAAAAAAAACACCCCCCATTCTCATCTAGGATCCCAAAGGATAGGTGGTGATGAACCAGAAGTTTACTAGCCTTCATATGGATCTGCAGCTCAGTTACCCATTACCTAGTAGGTCATGGACCTCAGATAATGAATTTGAATCCAAATTGTCCTGGCCCAGAAGTACCCTTAGGGCCATGGAATAAACAAATGAAAATCCTTCTAGATAAAGATATAATCCTCCTAGGCCTCAATACATTCCTCTAAATAACTTTTCAGATACAATGTCTAGTACAAAGATAACAAAGCATACAAGTAAACAAGACTGCAAGAAATGAGAACCAGATACATAAGACAAAACATTTTTTAAAAGTTTAAAGATTGGAAAAGAAGGAACAAAACTGTCATTACAGATTATCTTGACTAGTGAATTTAGAAAATCTAGAAGAATCCACAGATAAATTATTAGAATTATTGACCTAGTTAAGCAAGGTTTCTGCATACAAGGTCAAACTGACTCCTCAAATTGACCTATAGATTCAATACAATCCCAAACAAAATACCCTACACTTTGTGTGTGGTTGCGTGTGTGTATGGATATTTATAAGTTGATTCTAAAATATGTATGGACATGCAAACAACCAAGAATAGCCAAGACAGGTGACATCATCAATAGGGGGAGATTAAGGCAACCCCTGGAAAAGTCTTCCCTCAGAAAACTAAATGGACAAATCCCACTACTAAATGGACAAATCCAAACTACTAAATGGACAAATTCCACTTGCTTAGAATTCTGGAGGATGAGAATCAAAGAAAAAGAAAAAGAATCTCCAAGATCAGGAAGGAAATTTCCACCCCAGACCCACCGTCCAGATCCCTCCCCCTTACTCGGTCCCACACAGCTTGAGAGTTGCGCAGAGGCAGCAAAGCCCAGGTCTCTCCAGCCACGGATGCAGACTATATAGTCACTCACAGCAGCAAGTTGGAACCCCACACATATCCAGGCACAGGGACCCAAGTCAGCTGAGCCCCAGGACAAGACACAAGCTGCTAAGTAACGCTGCATACAAAAGGGCACCCCAAGTTGGGGTACGACACAGGCGGGGAGACAGGACAACACAACTGTGACAGAACTGTTGGCAAGAGGTGCATGCACCCAATCCAATTTCTGTTGGCTAGACCACCTAAATGCAAATAAGACAGAATACCTAAATAGGGGGTAAAAACAGCAGCAGAAAAGCCTCACAGAAGAAAAAGGGGGGATTGGGGGGTGGGAGGGATCAACTGAACTGCTATAAGACAGGTCAGGTCCCATAAATGAAAAGTGTAAGGAAAAGGGAGCACTGAGTGAGGGAGAATATTTAAACAAATCATAGGAACTGGGAAGAAAATTCTACACAATAACAAACAGAACAGATAAAGATTCCCAGAGAAGGAAGAGAGGAAAGGAAGTTTCTCCTAGAGGTAAAACAATTGCACAAAAAGTACAATCTGAAAAACTGTACCACATATTCAGGGCAAGAATCAAATGAAGAGCTGAGAAAAAAATGAACAGTTAAACATGGTCTACTCTAAAGGTCTAGAATAAGCTGAACCAAGTGCCAGAGAAGAGCCTTAACATAAAGCCAAATCAATAATAAAATTCTAGACAAGTGGGAGAAACTGACCTTCAGAGTTAACTCATCAAGATAATCAGATGCCCACACATAAGCAAAAATTTACAAGCCACACTAAGAAATAGGAAGATATGTCAAGGAAGGGAACAAATTAAAACTTCAGAGGAGACACAGAATTTGGAACAACTAATCAAAGAAGTTCAAGCAAAGTTTCTAAATCAATTCAAGGAAATGAAGGGAAATATGGGTGTAGAGCTAAAAGGATATTCAGGAGAAAATGTGTGAGTATAAAGAAGAATTTGAAAGTATAAAGAGAAACATAGAAATTATGGTGATGAAAGACACAGCAGTAGAGAATAAAAATACACTAGAGGCACACAACAGTAGATTTGAACAGGCAAAAGAAGGAATCAGCAAACTAGAAGTCAGGGAAATCAAAATCATACAGTCAGAAGAAGAGATAGAGAAAAGAATAGAAGAAACTGAGCAGTGCCTCAGGGATGTAAGTGGCAGTATGAAGTGCTCAAACGTACACATCATGGGTGTCACAGAAGGAGAAGAGAAGGGAAAGGGGCAGGAAGAATACTTCAGGAAATAATGGCTGAAAATTTCCCAACTCTTATGAAAGATATAAACATACTTGTCCAAGAAGTACAACGTACTCCAAACAGAATAAATCCCAACAGACCTACTCCAAGACATACACTAATCGGAATGTTAAATGCCACAAATAGAAAGAATTCTGAAAGCAGCAAAAGAAAAGCAATTCATCACATACAAAGGGTCCTCAATAAGGCAAAGTGCTGATTTCTCATCAGAAATCATGGAGGTGAGAAGGCAGTGGTATGATACATTCAAGGTACTGAAAGAGAAAAACTGCCAGTGAAAATTCCTTTATCTGGCAAAGCAGTCCTTCAAAAATGAGGAAGAGTTTAAAACATTCACAAACAGAAACGAGAGAGTCCATCAAAAAAAGGCCTGCCCTACAAGAATTAGTAAAGGAGGTTCTGCAGGTTGAAAGGAAAAGACAGGAAAGAGTGGCTTAAAGTAATATAAAGAAATAAAGATCTTCAATGAGGATAACTAAAAGGGTAAATGCAAAACCCAATAGTATGGGGAGCGGGTGTAGCTCAGTGGTTGAGTGCCTACTACGCATGTACAAGATCCCGGGTTCAACCCCCAGTACCTCCTAAAAAATAAAATATAAACCAATAGTACTGTATCCTCAATAAAAAACTCTATTCTTTAATTCCAAGAGTCAGAATACAATTGAACAGAAAAAGGCTTATTTCCTGATAATGAACATGTAAAATATAAAGAGGTAGAGTGGAACAAAAACAACATAAAGAAGGGAAACAAAGGGATATGGGAGCAGAGAACATGTATGCTACTAAAGCTAATGTGGTATCTTTTCAAATTGGTAGATTATAAATGTAGACTGCATAATATAAAGCCCAGGGTAACCACAAAACAAGTATCTAAAAAGTATACAGAAACAGAAATGAGAAAGGAAGCAATCAGATACATGACAAAGGAGGCTACAATAAAGGAGAAAGAGGGAAAAAAAAGATAGGACATATAAAAACCAAAGGACGAAATGGCTGAAATACTGTCTTTACAATAATAACACTGAATGCTAATGGATTAAACTTCCCAATCAAAAGACACAGGTTGGCAAAATGGATATAAAAGCATGCTCCGACTATATGTTATTTACAAGAGACTCACCTTAGACCAAAGAATATAAATAGGCTGAAAGTCAAAGGATGGAAAAAAATATTCTATGCAAATAGTACCCAAAAAAGAGCTGGGGTAGCTATATTAGTATCAGGTAAAATTGGCTTTAAGTCAAAAGCATTATAAAAGACAAAGAAGGACACTATATTTTATAAAAGGGACAATCCAACAAGAAGGAATAACAGTCATAAATATTTCTGCACCTAACCAGGTAGCCTCAAATTACATGAGGCAAACACTGACAAAAGTGTAGGGAGTTACAGACAGGGAGATACAGACACCTCTACATAATAATTGGAGACTTCAATACACCACTCTCATCAATAGATAGAACATCTAGACAGAAGATCAATAAAGAAACAGAGAACTTGAATAACATAATAAATGAACTCAACTTATTAGACATATACAGAACACTGCACCCCAGAACAGCAGGATATACATTCTTCTCAAGCGCACATGGATCATTTTCTATGATAAACCACATGCTGGGTCACAAAACAAGTCTCAGTAAATTTTAAAAGATTGAAATTATATAAAGCATCTTCTCTAAAGCTGGAAATCAATAACAGTCAGAGAACCAGAAAATACACAAATAAATGGAAGGTAAATAACACAAAAACAATCAGTGGGTCAAAGAAAAATTGCAAGGGAAATCAGTAAAAAATATCTTGAGACAAATGAAAACGAGAACATAACATATCAAAACTTATGGGATGTAGCAAAGGCAGTGTGCTGAGTGAAATTTATAGCCCTAAATGCTTACATTAAAAAGAGCTAAAATCAAAGACCTAACAGCACAACTGGAAGAACAAGAAAAAGAACAGCAAACCAAACCCAAAGCAATCAGAAGGAAAGAAATAAGAAAGATTAGAGCAGGGAAAAAAAGTGAAGCTGAGAATAAAAAAGTAATAGAGAGTATTAACAAAACCAAAAGTTGATTCTTTGAGAAGATCAATAAAACTGACAAACCCTTAGCTAGACTGACAAAGAAAAGAAGAGAGAAGATGCAAATAAATAAAATCAGAAATGAGAGGGAGGACATTACTACTAACCCCACAGAAATAAAAATTATCATAAGAGGATACTAGGAACAACTGTATGCCAACAAATTAGACAACCTAGATGAAAAGGACAAAGTCTTAGAAATACACAAACAACCTACACTGACTCAAGAAGAAAGAAATCTCAACAGACCAATTACAAGTAAAGAGATTGATTCAGTCATCAAAAACCTCCCAACAAAGTAAAGCCCAGACCAGATGGCTTCACAGATGAATTCTACCAATCATTCTAAGAAGAATTAAAACCAATCCTCCATAAAGTCTTCCAAAAAATTGAATAGGAGGGAACATTACCTCACTCATTCTATGAGGAGAACATCACCCTAATACCAAAGCCAGACAAAGATAAGTAGCCACTGTGGCAGACAGTTTGGCAATTCCTCAGAAAGTTAAATACAGACTTACCATATGACCTGGCAATCCCACTTCTAGTTATATACCCAAAAGAATTGAAAGCAAAGACTTGAACAGATATTTGCACATGGATATTCATAGCAGCATAACTTACAATTACCAAATGATGGAAGCAAAGTATCCATCAACGATAAACATAATGCAGTACATCCATACAATGGAATATTATTCAGTCGTAAAAAGGAATGAAGTTCTGATACATGCAACAACATGGATGAATCTTGAAGACATCATTGTCAATGAAATAAGCCAGACTCAAAAGGTCAAATATCGTATGATCTCACTTTTATGAAATAATTCAAATATGCAAACTCAGAGTAAGAATCTAGAATATAGGTTACAGGGAAGGGGTGGGAATAGGGAAGAGAGACTTAAGACTTAAAATATACAGAGCTCCTATTTGGAAAGATGGAAATGTTTTAGTAATAGATGGTGGTGATGGTAGCACAATATTGTGAACATAATTAACAGCTCTGAAATATATATCTGCATATGGATAAAAGGAGAAATGTTAGGTTATATATATGATAGAATAAAAAATTAAAAACCAAATCCACGGAACTGCACTACACACTGAACTCTAGTTAAACCATGGACTATAGTTAATATAAAATGTGCTTGCATCAACTGTAACAATTGTACCACACTAATGCAAGGTATTAATAACAAGGATGCAAATGGGAAATCCTATATTTTATATATGATTGTTCTGTAAAGCTACAACTTCTCTAATTTAAAAAAATTATATACACAACATACATATATAAATATATATATATATATATATGTTGTATTATTTATTCCTATTCCACACTCTCAAATGATCATCTTGGGCACACTACTTTGGCACTGCTAGTCTATTACACTGGCCTCTAAAATACAGATATATATAAGGTTTCCCAGAAATGTATTCTATAAGCTTCCAATTGGCAATATTCAATCATGTTTATAAATAGCATGGCCAGGAGTTTTCTATTTGAATCCACATAGCTCTCTCTCTCAGGTCCTGGTTCTTAAACAAGAATGTGCATCAGATTTGCCAGTGGAGCTTTTTAAAATTACAGATTCCTAGTCCCACCTACACCTACAGAGTGAAGCCCTGAGGTGCATATATTTTTAAAAGGTCCATTTTTTATTCTGATATACATCATCAGTTCTTAAGGAAAGAATCCTCTTTGCCAAAATAAACTTAGGATGTTCTGGAAACACAGTCACCAATTCTAGTGTTTGGTTTTTATTTAGAATCCATCCTTTCTTTCTAAAACACTAAGAAGCAGGCACTATTTCAGGCAGATAGGATGGATACAGCTATGAACATTGAAAAAAAAAAAAAAAAAAACCTGCTCTCATGAAGTTTACATTTTAATGGGGTGCAGCAGCAACAATAAGCAAATAAGCAAGAAACTATCAGGTAGTGATCTATGAAGAAAATAAGACAGGAGGAAGTGATATGAATTGACGCATTTAAACTTTAGGTTGTATGATGGGTAAACCTTCTCTAAAGAAGTGGCATTTAAATGGAAACATGAATGAAAAGGAGTCAGCCATGCATCAAGAGCATCCCAAACAGAAGTAATAGCTTAGTGCAAAGGTCCTAAAGAGGAAAAAGGGTTGGGAGAACAGAAAGAAGAACGACAGAGGGCAGTGACAGGCAGGGGCTGGTGGGAGGCAAGGTTAGAGAAGCAGACACGGGACTTCAGATCCAGTAAGTAGACTTTGATACTAAGAACAGTGCATTAAACAGAATTTTTAGGCAGGGGAACATTAAGATCTGATTTACACTGTGATTTTTAAAAGATTGCTCTTGTGCTGAATGGAGAATGAAATGTTGAAGAGATGAGAGCGGAAGAAAGAGATCAATTTGACAGGCTATCTTGGTAGTTTAGGGAAAAGATAATAGTAGCTTGAACAAGGGAAGCACTGGTGAAAAAAACAGGAGGCGGCACATTTGGGATATATTTGGAAGTGGCACAGATGGATGGATTGCAAATGAAGGTGTGGGAAAAAGAAACTCCCAGGTTTGGGGCTTTTGCCACTGGGTAAATGGTGATGCCATTTACCAGATGTTTTTCTTTATCCTGATTATCCACTGCTATTTACATTTTACTTCTATTTTTTGTTTTAGATATTTTTTTGTAAGTCACCTCAAATCATTTGTGGAAAGGGACATTAGCATATATAAATGTAAATAAATGATTTCAAGTATCAGTTTGTCTTAAAGTGAAACATACCAGACTAGTTGCCAACTAAATTCCACCAAGTGACCTCACATAATACCAGGTGGAGCAGAATTGTCCTGCTGAGTCCAGTCTGAATTCCTGACCCTTAAAATGCAAGATATAATAAAATGGTTTTTGGTTTTAAGTTTTTGATGTTAAGTTTTAGAATTGTTGTTTTAGGCTTTGAGGTAGTTACATAATAAATCCAGTAGTTACATAATAATCAGAAAACTTACCAATGTAAAACAAATGTTAGTTTAAAAATTTTTTTCTACTTACAATCTAATTCTTAGAACATACTTTCTTCATTCACATGTACAAAAGATAGCTATATACGAGAAAAACTGAAAAAAATAAATTTTTACTAATTTGTAAATTTTTAAGAAAGAAAGAAAAGCAGAAAATAAAAAAGGAAGTAATCGCCACTGTGTGGCTGTGTGTTAACTAACCAAAATTGATGGGATGGTATGCTACTTCAATTACAAAATTTGTCATTTATAATCATTCAAAACATTAAAAGTTTGAAAATGAATGATGATTTAATATCCTGACATTCTAATTAGTATGCTGATGTCTCAGTAACACTGCCAAGCTGATCAATGTAAAAATCAATCACCTGGTTACTTTATTACTTTTTTTTTTTAATAGCATAGGCACATTTGGAATATACTAAAATTTACACTAAAAAGAAAATATTAATTGCTTATACTCTAGCACGTTATCCTCTCCTACAAGAAAACAAATCCCTTTTTTAAAAAAAATGGGTAATTCATACAAGAGTTTTTCTTAACAGTATCCTAAAGAAATCAAAACAGCAGTAATTCCTGAGCTGGGTCTAATAGGATCAGATACATGTTGGAACCTTATAATCTGACTCAATACATAATATATGCATTCCATTCCATTCACTTTAACAAACATTTCATCAGAGTCTTCTGCGAGCCAGGTACTGGGCTGACATATAAATGAAATGCTACTTTATAATATCTATTAACTTATTATATAACTACAGCAAGATTTTAGAAAAGAAAACAAGTTGACTCCACTGATACTGACATAAGAAAGAAAGCAGCCAGTGACAGCAGGAAAAAGCCTGGCTTGCAGGATGCATTTAAAAGAAGGCAAAAACTCTGCAAGAACCTGTGTGGCTTGGAGAGAGGAGACAGAGAAAAAAGAGCTCATTCTTGAGTCTACCAAGGTTATAAAGGGAGAAAAACCATCAAAACACCCCAAGTCAGAGTTAGAATGTCATCTTGCCCTGGTGCTGAGCCTGGTGCTTATTTGAGTTATATGAGTTTTGGAGAATGAAGGAAAGGAGATAATACATCCCAGAACCTAGTTTCAGTGCCCAGCACAGACAACTGTTTGCCCAAAGACCTATAGACAAATTGAGTTGAAAAGGCACCAACAAAAGCACTACTGGGGCAGTGGCTTTATCTCCAGCTTTTGGAACAGTGCCACATAGAGGTAGCCAGGCAGCATTTACTGAGAATAGTCTGATGCTATCTCAGGGACCTGGGAACCTAGGAAACCACAAGGGGGATAAAAAATGCAAGTAAGTCACCTCCAATCAATCCATCCGTCTCTCTGTCTCTCTGTCTCTCTGTCTCTGTCTCTCTCTCTCACGCACACACACATACACACACACACACACTACTATTCCAACTCTAATCCTGAACTGGAGAACAGGATTCAAACAGTAGTCAGTTTATGGGCGAGTCACTCCCAGGCTAAAGTGGCCTAGAAAAAGGCCAGCAATATAGCAATATATAAAATAACGGTGAATTTTAAAAAATAGTATACAATAAATGATGTTGGATATCTAGATAGCAACAGTAAGAAAAGTAAATTTACTAAGAAAACTTGGATCTATTCCTGAGACCAAATGTAAAAATATATTACAAAAGATAATGGGTTAAATATGAAAGTATCAAACCTTAGAAAAATGGGGGTGGGTGGGTAGGAATAAACTAGAAAATAGTATTTATGTCATTCTAATGCCAACCAGGAGGCTAAGAGCCTGGGAGACACTGGTCTCATAATTGAAGCTACTTTATACCAAAGTTGTCAACGAATCTTTTGTTCCATTAATTCCATCTACATCTCTCATCCTCTATGTCTTGCTGTCAGGAAGTGCCCAAAATAAAGAGTTTTCTGGAGATCTAGAATTGCTCTTACAGTCATTTTCATTTAATTCAGCCCTGACCCTCATCTACCCACCTCACTCATTTGTATATTCCCTCTGCTGAACTCGCTCCAAAAAATTTTCCACTTTGTCCCCTACTAACCATCCCACTGCCCCCACATCCTCAGCCTCTTTTCTAAATGCTCCTCTACCTTCTTGCTGTCTCCTGGGAGAGAACACCACTTTCCTTGCAGCCTCTAGTATAAATTACTCATTCCCTCATTTCCCCCTCCACTCAGGTCAGCACCTGTCTCCTGCCCCTTACACATTTTGCTCTCCATCATTCACTGCCTCAAATTCATGATGCTCTTCTGGGACTCATGAGGATGACCAACCATTCCAGTTTGCCCAGGGTGAGGGGTTTCTCAGGATGTGGTACTTTCAGCAGTAAAACTAGGGCACACACAATCCAAATCCAACCCTGTCAACACTTTAGCATCCATCTTCTTGCCATATGTATGATCCAGTCAATACCCTAGTCTCACAGTCCCTGGAAGATTCTGTCCCACTCCCACTTAGCCCACTCTCACAGTCACAGCACAGTTTACCACCACCCCCAAACACACACACACACACACACACACACACACCAACTAAATCTCCTTACCTTTCCTGCTCACGCACTCCATTATCCCCACTTCTCTGGCTCTTTGGCTCCATCTGAGTCTTTTTTCCCAGGCCTTTAAAATCTTCCTGGTTTCAATTTTCTTCCCCAAATACTCTGTCCTACAATTATACCAACCTATCTGCACTTCCTACAGCACACCAAGCCTTTTATCTCTATAACTTTATACATTATTTCCCATACCTGAAATGTCCTTCCACACTCTGGAAAATTTCTATGCAACTAGAAATTATCTCTGCAAAGTTTCCCCAGATTTCCTCAATAATAGTTTCTTCCTCTTCTTTGTTTGAAGATATCTCTATGTGTAAACATTTAATATTACAGTATTTATGTACTATACAATAACATTTACTTATATGTACATCTCTTATTATGATATGAACCTAAGAATCGATAACTGTGTTATCATTATATCCCCAACTCTTAACACAATATCTGATGAAATGTTTACTGACTGAAATAATGTATAAACAAACCATGGAAGGTAACAATATTCAAACTGAAGAAATAAAATACTGAAAAAGAGATCAAAAGAATAAATACTCCACATAACAAAAGTCCAAAAGACTAAAAATTTATAAAAGCATATAATAAAACACTTAAAATAAATATTACAAAGACATTATAATAGAGATAGAACTTACACAATCATTTTAAAAATTCCAAAAAATAATGCATCAAAAATGATAAAAACAGGTAAGCCACATAAGAGGATATAAAAATGCTTACACACAAAATGTTCAACTCTGCTACTAATTAAAGATCAGTTAAGTTACCACAGTAAACAACAATTAGGATAGAAATGAAGGAAAAGCGTAAGCAACTAGGAAATACGAAAGGAAACACCAAGAAGTTAAAGATGACTAAGGATCACCCCTAGGTGAATGTGAGAATGGTAGTACCTTAATAAAAACAGTTCTCCCTCCACAGTTTCTCCAGGTAAGCAGATGAGCACATGAGTAATTCAATAAATCAAAGTAATATTACTTTTTTATTAATTTGATATAACAAATCGAGAAGCTATTTTACCTTCAAAAAAAAAACAGTAACACCATCCTCTCTCCAAACCAGGATTCTATCTTGACAAGGGCTGAAAGGAATATGTTAGGCAGTGGGAAGGAGGGATTGGTTAGCAATAATATCTCTAACAGCATAGCAGCAGATGCAGGCTCTTGGACTCTAGCCCTGACTCAATTAGCAGTTTCTTATTTTTTTAATTATTTTGACCTATTTCCTGCTGAAAATAATGAAAAATGCTAGACAAAACATTTTTAAAAAATTTGAAAAAACAGGGGAATGGCTAGATTAAATTCTGAAGAAAGCTGAACCTAAGAGAACAATAGCTGTTTTTATCCGGAAGGCATTAGCCAATGCTACACAACAGTACTTCCGATCCTCAACCTCAAGGGGCAAGGTGGCAAAAAAAAAAAAAAATAAGGATCAGGAACTGTCAAACACAGGGATCTGATGGACAAGGGCCATCCCAGGGAATGGAGAGAGCCTGCAGCTGCAGGCAGGATAATCCCATCCATCATATCCATGGGATATGGGCCCCCTCTCACTTGGAGGTGGAGTGGACATCACCATCCCAGACTCCTCAGGACTGGGGGAAGAGCCATGGACTAGAGTGGACTTAATGGTATTCTGTTGTAGACATACTGTGATTCAAACAATGGAAGAAATTACAACAGTGAGGTGGAGCCAGTGGCCACTAGGACACTTTCGGGGCAGGGAAGAGAAAAGCAGTTGTAATACAGGGGCTTTTTCAGGACTTGGGAATTATCCTGAGTGACATTACAACACAGATATAGGCCATTTTACATCAGCATATACCATGCAGAACTGTGTGGGAGAGAGTGTGGTCTACAATGTGAACTATGTATGGTCCATGCTTAGTGGCAAAGACCCAGGATATGTATATCCATTGCAGGTGATGTGCCACACTAATGGATGTTTATGTGGGATGTTATGGGAGGTGTGGGAGGTGGGGAACATGGGAATCCCTGCACTTTTTGTATAACATTTATGTAATCTAAGCATCTTTTAAAATATAAAAAAAAAAAACAAAAGTACCACACAAAGTATCAACAATAGCAGAGTATATGTGAACTTTGTACTTTTCCATGAATTATCTGTAATCTTGTAATGTTTCTAATGTAAAAATAATATTTCAAAATGTTATACTGACATAAAAAATAAATTGCTTTAAAAAAAAAAACAAAAAAAACACAGGGATCATACAGGAGACTCTCCCCACATTAAACTGGGACCCAAAAGGATGACATCCTCAGGGGAAGAGTGAAATAGCACTGACCCATCATTTGTCTATCCCCAACCACATGATAATGAAGAAGAGGGTGTCTTGGCACTGGGCAGAGCAAAAAAAGAAAAAGGTAGGAAAAACAAAAAGCCCTTGAGTAGCTGTGCCCACCCCAAGAACACACAGTGTAGATGGGACAGAGAGCCACAAACCTAAATATGGTTTTGAAAAGTTCCTGACTGGTAATACTCCCAGAAGCCTGGCAAAAGCAAAAACAATACCTCTTGGAGGAAAGCACATTCATCCTGGGAATCCCCTAAAAAACAGTGTGAGAACAGTAACCAATCAAAAGATAACCAGACACACAAGGAAATAAGGCAACATGAATGAGAAACAAAGCACAAACAGACAGACAGAAACAGAACCATACAGATTTTAAATATTGGACTTACCAGGCACAGATTATAAAAAGCAAACTACAACATTTAGACAAAGAAAAACAAATTTTAAAATACCTGCCAGGAACAAAAACCCATAAAAAGTAACATGGCAGATCTAAAAAAGAACCAGATAGAACTTCTAGAAATTATAATAACCAAAATTAAACAAATGACAGCAGAATAAACAAAAGAGAATGGAGAATGAACAAAATGGGAAATAAGTTAGGAGAAATAATCTGTAATTCAGCACAGAAAGAATGGGAAAAAAAAAAAAAAAGGAAAATGCAGACATGAGAATAAGGTGTGGAAGACAGACTGGAAAGGTCTAAAATGTATTTGTTTGGAGACCCAGTCAGAGAGGAGAAAGAAATGGGTAGAAGTTTTAAAGCAATAATGGCTGAGAACTTTCCAGAATTGATACAAGACACCAATCTACAGACGCAAGAAGCTTAGTGAAACCCAAGTAAGGTAAATAAAAAGGAGTCCACTCCTAGACAAACTAAGAATGTTTACATCAAACAAAGAAAATCAAATGAAATTTTAAAAGGAGATTAAGAAGGGATGTGGGTCTCCCTTCAGAAGAGCTAGATCAGGGGTTCTTAACAAGGGGTCTGTAAGCTTGAATTGAAATTCAAAAAAACATTATTCTTGTGGGGATGTGTTGGTGTGGGTGTAATATATTTATTAAATAACACACAGTATAGTGGACTTAGTAAGGGGTCTGTGGTTTTCACCTGACTGGCAAACGGTCCCGTGGAACAATAAAGGTTAAGAACCCCTGAGCCAGTTAGACTAACAGCTGACTTCTCAAGAGCAAGTGTGGAAGCCAGAAGACAGTAGAATAATATCTTCAGTGTGCTAAAAGAAAGTATCTGCCAACCTAGAATTCTACATCCAGCAAAATTATCTTTCAATAAAAAATGCAATCTCCTTTATTGTTTTATGTTTGGGTGAAAAAAACATGGTAATAAAACCTAAAAACTGTACTTCATTTCAGTCTAATGCAACACGACAACAGTTAAGACATTTACAGAAAGATGATTATTTAATGTTTTCCTATACATCTCCTTTATACATACAATCACAGGTTTTGTTTTATTATTAATTGGTTCCTTAGATAATTGTGTCAAAGGTTCTTCAGGAGGTAAGAAGACCTTTGGGTGAGGGACCATTTATATGCTTCATTGGATCTCCCTGCAACATACTTAACACTTTACTAGTTTGGGGAATTTATTGACTGCTGAGACAATATAAGATGGACCTCCTATGATCATAATTCATTTTCGCCCAAATAAACTTAGAATTTTGTTTCAATTGTTTAACGTAAGATATGATGTTAAACCCTCTGACCTTATATCATTAAACTTTATAATCGATAAATATTTTGAAGCAAAACGTTCATGAATGGTAAGGATACGTGGCAACGAAAGTACCCTCAAGTGTGTTCCCCATACCTGTTTCCCTATGAACTAAAGACTATTGAGTCTTTGAAATTTGCAACTGTTTCTTTCATTCCAAACTATTTATTTCAAGCACCCAGTTAATTAGCAGAAGGCCTATTTCTTCACACAATTTTCTATTACTGAGCTTCAAATTTTCTTCCTTATGACATCTCCCTTATGTTACCTTCTGCAATAACCTTTTGGTACATGATTAAAGGCCTCCTAAACTCAATCTTCTTTGAGGATCCAATTGGCAAATGATTTCCCCCCCCAAAAAAGGTAATTTTCCTTCCCCATTTTTACAATGTAGCCCAGTGTAAAATTGTTCAACTTTACTTGGCTCTAAGTTTTAAACTATGTCACGTTTTGAACATTTTCAAGATCACTGCGAGAGGCAGCCAAACTGATTCATGGAGGATACAGTGATGACTAAATACTTCCAAGTCAAGAAGCTAACAGCAGTATATTACAAAAATATGGTTCTACTTAGATGAGGAAAGGCTGAAACTTGGTGAGAGTCAAATGGACCACTGGTGCAATCATGTTTATTCAAGTAAATGGAGAATGAAATAAAGGAGTAAGAAAAAAAGATCAGAAAAGGAAATTGATTTAAGATTCTCTCTTATAGACCACTGGAAATCAATTATTTGGCAATTAAGTTTTATTAAATCAAAAATTATTATATTTATAATTCCATCGTGTATTTTAGATTCAAGTTGACAAAAAAAAAAAATACTAGCTATTTTTTGTGCCTGGGACGAAGGGAAAGGAGGTGTTTATTCTACGAGATACCCAAATACATATATTTTTAACTGAAAATATAAGAAATCAGCTTTATGGCTTTGACAAAGGTGCCCTATTTGTTGACTCAATTCAACATTTTTAGTTCCTTAGAAATTATTCAGACATTTTGAGGTTGCAGTTGACACAAGCTATTATATTCAACAGAATATCTCAGCTACCACTATTCTGCCTTCCTATCTTTTAACACTACTCAAATACTGTCACTTCAATGATGTCTTCCTAGATTAATCTAGTCCATAGCAATTCCCTTTTATCAAACATCCTGGAACTCAATTATTTTGACTTGTTCTCTGTGTCATGAGAATTAGTCTTTTCCTGATCTCCAAAATGATAAACATGTTAATGTAAACCATCCATAATATGCAACCTAATAATGGATATGCATAAAGCATTTATTAAATACTAGTTATAAATATAAAGGGCATCAGTGGCTCCAGAATTTCTGTATAGGATGAGCTTATGAGTGGCATTCTGGTAGCTAAGGGATTTATCTTAAAGATGCATTTATATAGCAAGCACACATTTTATAAATTGTGTGTTAATTTGAGGTACCTCAGTGGGAAAGGGATGAAAGATTAAAGCCCCTACTGTCAATAACTTGGATAAATGTTTCCCACCCTCTATCTCAGCCATGTGCTCTGCACCATGGAGGAGAAATAGGCTACTTCCAAATCCATCAAGAGCTTCCTCCCCTTGCTTATACCCCATGTCAAGTTATAGTCCAATCCCTAATTACAATCCTAAAACGTTTAAGTGCTTCATCTGACTTCAGATGTGGACTGAAATACCGGAAGATGCCCAAGATGCCACCCAGAAGAGAAGGTGTTATTCAAGGACATCGAGATCTAAGTTCTGCTACACTAGAACACTAGAAAGTACTGCCTGCACTGTCCAGGAGCACTTATCATGTCTCATCAATTCACAATCCAGCTTCTATTTTATTTCTCTTCATTTGAAATACGAGATGAGAGTTCATTTCAGCCTTGAGCAACCTACAGCATCAATGCAGAACCCCTCAAAGAGCCATCATTCTTGTAATGTTCTAAATATGTATTTTAATCATATTATAGTACAATTGCTTCTCCTTCCAGAGACTACCCTCCTCTGTGGCCCAAAAATTGCAAAAAAAGATAAAAAAACACTGAATACATACATACTAGGTCCATCATATTGTTCCCTACAACAATCCTGATATTGATCTCCTACTCAAAATACCAATCACGTGTTTCTTATCTATACTTCCCTTGCTTTTAATAGTTTTGAGTTAAAACATATATTTTCTTTCCTATTTTATAGAAATAAGAGCAGCCTTGGGAGAATCTGATGCTCTATCTTGTTCACTTTGTTTCTTGCCTCCAGTAATAAGGATTCCTTATGCTGTATCAAAAGTGATACAGCATAAGGAACCCAGGAAGCTGAGCAGCAAATTCAAATAGCTGTGTATGTGTTTGCATTCATCCATGATTCACCTGTTCCTTAAGCAAAGTGTTAAAATAGCAGCAAATGTGTCTGCCAACACTAAAGGTTTTATTATGCCTTAACTGCCCTGCTTCCCTGGACTTTAAAAACAGGTTTGTTTGTTGTTGTTTTTTAATCATTTCCAGGTTTTCAGTAATAAATAATGTCCACACACACTCATTCACAGTTGGTAGGAATAAAAAATGGTACAGTCACTGTGGAAAATGTTTGGCAGTTCTCAGAAGTTCAGTATAGAATTACCATATGAACCAGCAATCTCTCTTCCATGTATTTACCCAAAAGAATTGAAAGCAGGGACTCAAACAGATATTTGCACACTAATGTTCACAGTGGTATTATTCACAATAGCCAAAAGACAGAAAAAACCCAAGTGTTCATCAACAAATGAATGGATAAACAAAATGTGTTATATATATACAATGGAATATTAGTCAGCTATGAAAAATTAAATTTTGATATATGGGACAACATGGATGAACCTTGAAGACATCATGTTGAAATAAGCCTAACACAAAAGGACAAATATTGTATGACCTCAAGGATATGAAATAATTAGAAGAAGTAAATTCATAGAGTCAGAAACTAGAATATAGGTTACCAGGGGCCAGGGTAGAAGTAGGGAATGGGGAGTTTATTTGGTACAGAGTTTCTTCCTAAATGAAAGAGTTTTGGTAATGAGTGGTGGTGATGGCAGCACAAATTCATGACTGTTAATTATCACCACTGAATTGTATATTCAAAAGTGTTTAAAATGGGAAATTTTAGATTGTATATATGTCACCAGAATAAAAAATTTAAAGACCCATACAATTGTACAACAGAGTGAACCTTAATGTAAACTACGGACTAGAGCTAGTAGGATAATTATAATAATATTGTTTCATCAACTGTAACAAAGGTATCACACTAATGGAAAGTGTTAATAATAGGGAAAACTGTGTTAGTTAGGGCCAGAGTGGGGTCTTTGGGAACTCTACTTTCTTCATGATTTTTCTGTAAACCTACAACTTCTCTAATAAATAATAAAATTTTTAAAAATAAAATTTCCACAGATTTTCCATATGAATTAAAATCTACCCTTTACCTACCACAGTCCAAACTCCGTAAATTAAGAACCAATACAAGCATAAAATGCTGAAAAGAAAAAAGAAAATAAAAATCTGCCACCATTTCTAAAGGATACACAAAAAGCAAGAAGCCTGCATGGTATGGTGTCTAAAGTAACTTTGGATTGCTTTTATTCATTTATATACACTCCTTTCTATTTAAACAACTGCTTTTAAATCCCCTACAGTACCTACACAGTCTCCTGATCATACTGGGTAATGGCCATCTCTTAGGTGAACTGATTTAGTAAGCAGAAAATACCGTGTACAGTCTATACTATAATATAAGCTCATCAATTCAGGCTATTTCAATTTGACAAACTGAGGGAAATAACAGCACTGTATAAGAACACCAACTATCTTCGTATCTCATTTCCAACGGTCCTAAAAAGATAGAGATATTTTTGGTAGTAAAGAAGACCTGAAAGAATCCCCAGACTCCTGGCAAATTTCAGAGATATGGGCAAGCTTCACTCTCTTCAAAATAAAAAAAGCCATAAACTTCTCAGCTCTTTTCTAGCAACTCCACCAATCAAATTTCTGAAAGACAACACACAACAATTTTCCCATTTTTGTCTCCTCTAAGTAATCTGAGTTCCCTCAAAGTTTTCTCCATTCACCTAATTATCAGAATTATCATTTTCCATATGATTAACAATTATCTTGAGTTTCATTATTTTTCATTAAATTTCATACAAATCATGGTAGGGTTGTTTGGGGATATTTGGGATAAATTTTGTGTTTTGTTTTGTTTTGTTTTCAGCTCAAATTCAAGAAGCCAGAAGCTCTAGATAGCCACTGGTTCCAATGATCTATTAGAGCATAACAAACTACCAGAAACTGAGGTAGCTTAAAACAACCATTTTATTATATTTCCCAATGTTGTGCGTCAGGAATTCAGGAGGGGCTCAGCAGGGCAATCTTCAGTTCCATGTGACATCAAATAATGTCACTAGGAATATGGTGAACAGACTGGAGGGTTCAAGATGTCTTCACTTATGAGTCTGACACCTTGGTGGGATAGCTAAAAGGCTCAGCTCAGTTGAAACTGTCAAGAAGTACTAAGATATGGCCTTTCCAGCATGTTGGTTGCTAGTTTATGCCAGGTTTCAGAACAGCCTCTCCAACAAGTCAGTCTCAGGGTAGGTGAACTTCTTACATGGCATCTCAAGGCTCCCAAAGAGAATGTTCCAGAGACAGGGAAGTAGAAGCTGCCAATTCCTTAAGATCTGGGTCCAGAAACTGGTACAGAGTCACTTCCACCACATTCTATTGATCAAAGCAGGTATAAAACTTGCTCATATTCAAAAGCAGGTGACACAGATCTCACCTCTCAATGGAAAGAATGTCAAATAATCTGTGGCCATCTTTAATCCACAACACCACCTGAGGTGATCTCTTAGAAGCTAATGATTCATTAGCTATAATGATGTATATTCTTTCCTAAATATCTTTATTATCAATACAACACTTGACTACTAGTTTACAAATTAATTTTTACTACATTACCAATAAAGAATTTGGGATGTTAGCATGCTCACTCTTTAAAAAGAGAAATTGTTTTTCATTCTTATCACTTCAAGAATATGCAATTTTATCTTTATTTACTTCAGTCACACTGAGAAAACTCTTAAACCTACATGAAAATGACAAGATGAGGTAGAATTGTAAAACCTAACTTGCAAATCTCAGAGTTTTAGTTTCCTAAAGTGCCGAAATGCAGATACCATAAAATGGGTTGACTTTTACCATGGGGATTTATCTTACAAGCTTACTTTTGAGGCTGAGAAAAATGTCCAAATCAAGACATCAACAGGTGATGCTATCTCCCTGAGGACTGGCTACCAGCGATCCTGGACTCCTCTGTCACATGGCAAGGTACATGGCAGTGTCTACTGGTCTCTTCCCTCTCTTCCAGGTTTCCTTGCTTTCAGCTGCTTGCTTCCACAGCTTTCTCTCTCTCTGAATTTCATTCTCTTATAAAGGACTCAAGTAAGAGGATTAAGACCCACCCTGGGTGTAGCAGTTTGGCAGTTTGATATAATTATGAATTCCAAAAATAGATACTGGATTATGCTTGTAAACTGGTCTGCTAATCTGGGCATGATTAAGTTATGATTAGGGCATTGACTGGGCCACTCAGTAGGGCATTGAGCCCCACCCCTTGGTGGGTGGGGAATCAAACATAAAAGGCATGGGCAAAGGACAGAGTTGTAGTAGTTCTGATGTTGGAGTCTTGAGCTGGAGCCCCAGGAAGTAAGAGAGCTTGGTCATGAGGAAGGAGAGAAGGCCCCAGGAAAAGACATGAGCCATTCGCCTGAGAGTCTACAGCTGGCCTTGTGAAGAGAGGCAAAGCCTAGAGAGCCTCCTAGTCTACAGCTGACCTCATGGAAGAAACAGAGGAGATGAGCCCGGAGAGAAATGGGGCCTCAGGAAGAGAGGAACCCAAGAAGCCCGAACCCTGGCAAACATCAGCAGCTTCAACACATGGCAACGGACTTTGGTGAGGGAAGAAACTTACACTTTATGGCCTGGTAACTGTGGACTTCTACCCCAAATAAATACCCTTTAGAAAGGCCAACCGATTTCTGGTATTTTGCATCAGCACCCTTTTGGCTGACTAATACACTGGGCCACACCTTAACTGAGCTAACCTAATCAAAAGGCCCTACTTACGATAGGTTTACACCCTTAGGAATGGATGAGCTATAAGAATATGACTTTTTGGGGTCCATACAGCTTCAAACCATCACAGCAGACAATCTAGTTTGCAGCTGTGCTACCTGATAGAAAGAAAACATACCTCCTATTCTGAAGCCTAGCATAAACCAGCAACCTTCTAGAAGGCTTTTGAACTTTAGAGATATGGCCCATACAGAATCTGAGAAATCTCACCAATCTGCAAATTTTCCTGTTCTTTACCCTTCTCCACCATCTACTAAATCAAAGCTTTTATTTCCTCCCTCAAAATATGCTTAATAAGTTTTTTTTTAAGTTTTTTTTTTTTTACTTTTATTTATTTTTATTTATTTTTCCCCACCACCACCCCACTGTTTGCACTTGCTATGTGCTGTGTCTTTAGGAGATACCAGGAACTGAGCCCGGGACCTCCGATGTGGGAGAGAGGCACCTAATCGCTTGAGCCACCTCTGTTCCCTGCTTTGTTATGTCTCTCATTATGTTTTTTCTTCTTGAGTCTCTTGTTGCGTCATCTTGTTGCGTCAGCTAGCCGTGCCTGCCCATCACATCAGCTCGCTGTCTTGCTTGTTTTCTTTACAAGGCACCAGGAAATCTCTTTCCCTGCCTAATTTTGTCTCTCATTATGTTTTTCTTCTTATGTCTCTTGTTGCATCATTTTGTTGTGTCACCTTGCCACACGTGCCTGTCATGCCAGCTCGCTGTCTTCTTTAGGAGGCACCAGGAACCAAACCACAGACTTCCCATGTAGTAGGCGGGTGCTCAGTCGCCTGAGCCACATCTGCTTCCCTGCCTAATAAGTTTTAATGCAACAAGATTAATCTGATTTCCATAAGTATACAATTAGTGCAAAGCATTTCAAAACTTGAGTTTCTTGGCCCAGTTTTCTGATGGCATATTATCACTTGATCCATTCGTTTTATATGGCTGTTAGCACAAGTTAAGGCACATAGAACAAACTACTAAGTATGTCAACTATTTAATAAACATTTAAAAAGCCAAATATTTTCTAGGGCACTAAAGGTAATCTATCTTCTGAGGAATATCTACAGTTTCATTCAACCAACATATATTAAACACTTACTATGTGCCAGACATTGTTGTTACGTAATGAAATGACCAATGAATGTTCAGGATCCTTCCCCCTCAAGAAACCTATAGTCTATCAGAAAATAAGCTGCTGATAGCCTTCAAGTATGATAAGGGCTATGAAAGAAGACAGAATGTTTAAGAACACAAAGGATGTGAATATTCTCGCTGTCCGGATTTTGTGATAATCAGGGTAGGCTAACATTCGCTATATTAGAACCCATGCATGTGTCCCCAGACCTAGTTCTTCTCCCTAAGTCTGGTTTTTGGAATGCTGGTGATAAACCAAGCCTGATTTATTATATGACCATCCTGTATGGGAAAAGACTGTAACTTTGGGTATCTTTGGTCAGCCTTCAGAGATATAGCAGGGGACGGATGTGGCTCGGGCGGTTGGGTGTCCGTTTCCCTTACAGAGGGACCTGGGTTCAATCCCCGGGACCTCCCAGTAAAAATAAAAGAAAAAGAAAAACAGAGAAGGTGCATGGGCCACCAGGCCCTGTGAGCGGGTGCGCCGCCAGGCCCCGCGAGCCACGCAGCAAGATGACGACGTAAGAGGAGAGTGACACAGGGAGAGCCAAGACAAGACACACCGAAAAACCAGGAACTAAGGTGGTGCAGGCAGTAGGACGCCTCTCTCCCATATCAGAGGTTCCGAGGGTTGAATCCCAGTGAAGAAAGGAGAAGAAAGAAGAGAGGGCAGGAGACATACAGAGTCACCCAGCAAATGGACACGGAAACAGCAAAAATTCGGGGGGGGGTGGATAAAGGTAAATAAATAAATAAATAAATCCTTTTTAAAAAAAGAACACAAAGGATGAGTTTCTAACCCATAGATGGGGGAATGTCCCAGAAAGAAAAGCTGTTTAAGCTGAGACAACGAATGAATAAGAATTAGGTGAAAGGGAGGAACAAGGATTCCAGGTCAAGGCAACAAAGCATGTTTTCAGAACTGAGAGAAGTTCCTTATGGCTAGTGTATAGAGTTTAGAGAAACAGTGGTAAGAGAGGGGACTAGGGAAGTAAAGCAAGATACTGAAAGGAGGTAGACAGATTCTAGAGATATCTGGGCATAGAACTGACAGCATGGCTATTAATTTTAGCCAGGATAAGAATCAACAGCATTCCATTACCCTTTATCCAATATAGTAATTCTTTTTTTTTTATTTTCTAGGGGCTAAATAATAAGTGAATGTTAAAGGAACCTCCCCTTTACCCTTAGAATTCCAAAGTTAAAAAGTGCTCATGATTGGGCTCTCCCAATTGACCAGTTATAGTCTAGCACTTGTTGGTACATATTTCTAATCCCCTCACACTACATAAAAAGAAGCAAGATCTGTGCTTATACATTTAATAAGATTATTTCAAATTCTGTTAGCCTATCTTAACAACTGAAGTTCTTCCTCTTTTTTTTTTTTTTTTTTTTGTTGTTGTTGTTATTGTACATCTATTTGTAACAATCATTTTTAAATGCCTCAAATAGGTATTGGGGGATGAAATCCAATGTTTTGCATATACCCCATCTTTTGGAAATCTCATGCAAAAGATGGAATAACAGCAAATAATAATAAATAATAGTTAACATTCATTACATGCTTACTATGTGTTTTACATGTATTAACTTATTGAAGCCTTATGAGGTAGCATTATCCACCATAATGCCAATCATCCTAATGGTCTTCGCCGCCTGCGAAGCTGCAGTGGGCTTAGCCCTACTAGTAATAGTAATATTCTCTATTTCACAGATAAGGAAACAAAATCACAGAGAAGATAAACAACTAATAAGTGACAGCACCAGTATTTAACCCCCAGGTAGTATGGCACCAGAGCCTATGTTCTTTACCACCAAGCTAAACTGTTTCTCTGGATTACCCCTGCTTAGACAGCACACTACCATATCCTACTACCCTTGATCTTGGTACAAGTTAAAGCAGGATTTGTACATCCACATCTCAGATGCCTTGTCCTAATAATCTAGGTCTCCAACACAAAATAAAAAAAAAATTTATTTTACTGGGCCATTTGTATCTGAATCTGGTCTGGTATAATGCAGTTTCTGCCTTGATTTCCATAATCTTAACCCTTAATCAACCATATACACTTGACTAGTTTATAAATGGGTTTTTATCTTCACTCCAGGAAGAATACAAAGCTAGCAGCATGGATCCAAATTCTTACTCAATCTCCACTACCTCCTGGCATTGACACTGGCCCATATCTTTTCACTGTTTCCGCCACATCCCTAAGGGGAGGAGGGTCTGGCCACCTGTAAGGGGAGACTGGCACACCTGTCTGTGATACATCTGCCTGTTTCTATGCATGGTTTTAAAGCATTACTCCCTTGCGCTGTATGACTCAAAGCAAAAGGAGAAAAGAACCATTGAAAATAAATCAGAGACCCAAAGGACCAACAAAGTTACTACTAGACAATCTAATGAGCTTGGGTTCAACTCTTAAACTTTGGGACTACTGAAATTCATAATGACACTCTATACACTAAGTCTTTGGTACGCATCATTCATGAATTACCCTACTTTGAATTACACTGAAAGTCTACAGACTACTGGTATTTGTTATTCCTTAAGTTTATGTCTTAATTAGTTTGACAAGTTGATTTTAAATAATGAATGCTATCTTTGAAAGGTCCATTTAGACTTGTGCAGATAATCAGCATCTGCCTCTAATCAAACTGAGATGATTAGTAAATTAAACCCTTTAATTAGCATTTTGCATAATTTAGGCAAATTATGCTTCTTGGGTTTAAGATGGTGAAACCAGGTGAATTTATCAGTTAAATATTCCTTTAAATCTTTATTAATTTTATGATATATACATTAAAAATAAAGAAATAAAAACTTAGTTCAACTTAACACTAAAACCTAAAATTAAAACCTAGCACTTGATAACATTTAGGATAATTCTGTCATTAATGGAAAATTAGCACAATACTCAGAAAGAAAGAAAATAATTTATTTCAATTTTCTCCTTTAACTCCCCAGAAGTCAACTACACCAAAGCTAGATTCAAATAGCATGAGAGGGAGGGAAGGAGGGAAGGAGGGAGGGAGGAAAGGAAGAAGGGAGGGAGGGAGGGAGGGAAAGAAAGTAAACAAGATTAATTTCAATACTGCAGAAATCAAAATTAATTTCACTGGTCATTCAATCATATGATTTTTAAGAACAGCATTCATAAAAAGACAAATAATCTGCTTACTTTCTCTGTTAGACAAAGAGAAAGAAACCAGAAGACAATAAAGTAGCAAAGCTGCCACTCCAAGACACCAAGCTAACTGATGACTTTTTCTACAGGAACTACATCCTCTCACACACAGAGTAATGCTGACGTTTGGAAAAAAAAAAAAAAAAAAAGCATTTCCACTCATAGCCCACCCAAAACACTCCATTAGCTAACAGAAAGAAGAAAGGAACTCTGGGATATGATAACACAAGTCAGGTAGCAGAAAACAAGAATTTAGAGGGATGGTGAAATATGCATACATATTAAATCCCATTTTCTGATGAAGACGTGGTCTTGTAGAAAGCCTCTCTAGTCAACATCCTTATAAATAAAAGAGGCAGCAAAATTCAAAAGCAGACTTTTCTCATGACTACAGATAGCAACCTACTAAAAACTACAAGTAAATCATATTTTTATCCCACTATAAATACTTGCCAAAGTGTGACTATTCTTTATGTGTGTAAGTGCATGTACACATGCCTGTGCATTGGGGGAGTGGTAGAGAAAAAGAAAGGAAAAATAATCATGCCACGGTTATAGTAAAAAAGGGATACTAAAATGAATTCTACTGCTTACTTCAGCAGCATATTTACTAAAATTGGAAAAATACAGAGAAGATTAGCATGGTCCCTGCACAAGGATAACACACAAATTCGTGACACATTCCATATTTTTTCTCACAACTTTCCCTATAAAATTTTTTTTATTTTTTAAAAACTGAATTCTAATCCATTTTAAATGGTACACAACAAACTAAACAAAAACCTGGATGGACAGAATAAAATAAACAATAAGCTACCCTTTCTGAATCCAAATTCTAATAGGCTATTTGTTTATGCAGATCCAATTACATACCTGAACAACCTGTATCTATAGATCCCAAACAACAGCTCTGATATACACTAATCAACTAAACAGTACCAAACTTGTTTCTATAAGGACTTACTCAAGTGGCAATTTTTTTTGAGGGGGAGGAGGGGGGCTGGAAATTGAACCTGGGACCTCATATGTAGGAAGCCGGCGATCAACCACTGAGCCACAACAGCTACACTGAGTTAGTTTTTTCATTTGTTTGTTTGTTGTTTTCTTGTTGTTTTGTTTTTTAGGAGGCATCAGGAACCAAACCCAGGAACCCCCATGTAGGAAACAAGTGCTCAATCACTTGAACCACATTCGCTCCCTATAATTTTTTATATAATTTAAAGTGCTTTACATCTACAGACTCTCAGAAAGTAGTCAGTTCATTGACCAGGAAAATCTAGCCTACATTCTGAAGGTTATTTTTTTAAACATTTCATAGTGGTTCTCAATTAAAGTAATCTATAGTCTAATATAGAGCAACAACAGTTTTGAAGTGATATGATACACATTTAACTGAAAATACTAATTTTTCTTTGTCTTTAAAATATGTCAACAGGACAACTAAAATGCAAATACAAAAAATTAAAACCCAAAGTAAATAAGTATTTAACATGTAGTCTTATTCATTTACTATTTACCAAACCCATCTAACCTTTTATTGTTAGAGCAGAAGGAAGAAACATAAAAACACCTGTAAAGCATGAACTTCAATTCATTTCACAATTTTTCCCCATCCATACTGAATGGACTGTTGGAAGTTATAGTACAGTGCTTTGGCTCCCCCAAATGACACTTCTACAGCATAATCCTCCTGTCACAGAAAAAAAAAACAGATGCCAAATTACAAGTGGGTTTCTTGTAGCCCACCTTCATTGGAGGAAATCTGTCAAGTCCTAGAATCAATTTTATTATCTCCACTCCTTAGTTATCTCACTAAGAAAACATTACATATTTAACCAAGAGTTTATCTCTAAGTCCTAACTAGTGAAGGAATTATATGAGTAAGAAACAAAAGGAGAAAAGTGAAGTGAAACTATTGTACCAGAATTTGTACTGAAGGGCATTAAATATCAAGCAAAGTGGAGCTTTATATAAAAATACCTACAGAGATATTTATATAATTATCACCAAAATTAGTTCCAAGACTACAAATGACCAGACATTTAAAAACCAAAAAGTTCTAATTTGAGAAATAAAAATACTCTAATAAGAGCACTTGTTTAATTTTAAACATTCAATATATAACTTCTAAAGTTAGTATTAGAAATAGTCATTTCCATTTTTATATGCTTAACCAAAGTGCTTAATAATAATATAGTTAACCTTTAGTGTTTACTATGTGCCAAGCACTATGCAATTTACAAGGATGATTTCATTCAATTATACAACAATCCTATGAGGTAGATACTGTGATTTTTTTCCATTTTACAATAAGAAAAAACAAGGCAATGAAAGGTTAACCAACTTACCCAGGGTCATAAAAAATCCATGATGAGATTAACTTTCTGAGGTCTTCTCTTCCAACTCATCCTTTCTTCCTTAGCAATCTTAATTTTCCCCATTTCAGCTATCAGTTCTATGAGGTATTTTCATTATACATTTCTAACCATGACCTCCTGAACTTAGCCTAACATTTTCAACTGTTTACTGCTTATCTCCATTGACCTACCAGCAAACAAACAAGGAATATTTTCACAACCAAATTCACTATCCTACCCCAAAAACACACTCCTATTTCTATATTCCCTAAAATCACTAACATTATGTTCCTCTTATCCTCTTAGCGTCTCCTCACCTCACATCCATCAATCATCAAATACTCTTCAGACTACATCTATAACATCTCCCATATCTACCCATTCCTTTCCATTTCCCAGCTACTGCCACAGTTCAGAGCCTCATTCAACTCTTTTGGTCACTCACTCAAAAACAGTTCTTATCATTAACACAGATCACGGCAAAATCCTTCTAACAGGACTCTGCCTTAAGTTTCAATGTTCAATATTTTGGCAATCTTAAGTGTCACTTAGGTTTCAACTCTCCATTTTCTTGTTCACTCTGCCACTGCTGTCAGCTTCATAACACTAGATTATAACATGTCACTTCAGACCTCAAAACACTTCACCAATTCCCTACTGCCCTTATCCTAACTTGCCAGCCTCATCTTCCACTCTTCCCCATAATTTAGAAGCAAACTTCCTGTCATAAAAATGTGAAACCAGAGCCAAGATTAATGTAGGAAATACATGAACATATTTCCTTAAAATAAAAAGGGGAAGAAATCATTAAAAAAATGTTAAATGAACAGAGTATATGACATCTAGGAGACCTCAAGGAGTAGGAATTGTGCAACTGTTAAGAAAAATGAGATGATGGATCTATATCTGTGTTCAAGCTGGAAAGCAGGATGTTGTTGCTGGAAAAAGAAGAAAGGCAGAGATCAAGGCCCCTCTTTCACCAGCAGGTCCTCAGAACAGAGCTCCAACAGCCACTTAGCCTCCTTAGAGAAGCAAGAGAAAGAGATCACCCCAATACACCCATTTCATCCTATCCCAAGCCCATCCCTCAGGTTTATCTTCAAGGTCTGTAGTTCAACAAGTTAAATTTCAGAGGTCCCCTAGTCCAGAGTAAAGTTCTCTCAATGGTTTATGGCTTATTGCATTTACAATCCCTCTATGGTATTGTTTACACACACATCATCATCATCATCATCATCATCATCATAAACTAAAACGTAAACAAATAAAATTAAATTTGAGAAAAATTAGAACTCAAAGCATTGCCTCAAGACTGGATATTTTAAGTCATCATTAATGGATAATTTCTAGGAATTATTCCTTTACAAAAGCAATCCACAGACCAGAAATTCTGAGAACCTCAGTAATACTATATAGACATCACAATCGCAGAAAACAGGCACCTTCACTATATGCTCTCCGAAGACATTCCCAAGGGAAACAAAAAGGACTGAACTTCCCACTCCAAGCCCACCAAAGGATCTGTGAGCAGAGAATCAATCTCAATCCTCCCCATCTGGGAAGTTTGCTTACCTTGTTCCACTATAATTCTAGGAAGGTCTACATTCACAATACTTGTACTTTGAATTCTGTTTAAGAAAGGATCCACAAAGAAGTATTGTGATGTTGCTTTGGGCTGTTTGCTTCATCTGCTATGCTCATAATATCTTGTGAGTATAAAAATTATGCAATATTTGAGGGCTCAATTTAAAAAGATTATTTTTTTACAAAAAAATAGGAAGACATCCAGATAAAACTTATGAAAACAATATGTCTGGGATAATAGTTACTTTAAAATTAGAGGTAAACACTATGTTTAAAAACAAGAAAGGGGGAATACGTTTAAAAAGAAAAAAGAGGAACTGTAATACAAAGCTACCTTAAATCTTCCAAAAAGAAAAATAAGAAATATGCTAAGTAGTGCTGGTAACGCTACAGGAGAGAACTTAATAGAACCCTACTAGTGAATCTGCAAAGCTAAGGACCACACCTTGGATAGAACTAGTGGTTCACAACGTTACCAGACCCAGTGCTTCCTTAAGTACTTTAAAAGACCTTCTTTACCCTCCCAAATTGAAACTGAGAGATAATATAGTCTACTAAAGACAATTTTTTAAGCCAATGTATTTCTGTAAAATATAGAATAGAAATGAAATTACTTAAAACAATAATTTTGATGGACATGAATGATCAGCCACAGTGCACTAGAAAACATGATGAAGTACTCAAACAGTATACCCATTCACACAATGCAACACTACCAATGCAGACTGCATGTATATAGATGCTTCAAAATTGCATCCATGATGTGTTTTTCCAAAAAGGTGAACAATTCATAGAAACATTCAGATCAAAACAAAGTATAACCTTCCCTCAATTCACACAATAGTTGCATTCCAGGAATAACCTGGGTATATACAAAACCATGAGGGGAGAAAAAAAGGCATTTATCTTTATTTGTAAAACTGTGTTTGGTTTCAGATTCAGATCATTAAAAAAGGCTTCTCTGACCACAAAAATATCCAATGGACCATGCAAAATTCAAGAAAGACAAGAGACAATTGTTACATAACTGTTCATTGCATTGTAGGCACTTGAGCATCTCAGTCTCCCATCTACTAAATGCTGTAGCAACTGCCAATCATTGTTAAAATCACCATATACACCACAAAGATGTCCAGAATATCTAGTAGGAAAGACTACAGCCCCTATTGGGGTTTGCAATACCCCTGGCCTCCTGAAAGGCCCAGTCTGAAATAACCAGTTGGCCTCCCCCTATGATATCTCTTTTACTTATGAGCCAAGGAAAAAACCTGTTCAGGTATATAACTTTTCTTTTCCTTATCTGTTAAATTAAATTATTCCCACTTCAAGCACAAAATCTACTCTTGGATTTTGGTTTACATTGATCTTTGAATATTACATGAGTCTATGGCTGAACAAGAACTAAAACATACAATGGGATCAAAGAAATGCTAAAAAATGGTACCAGAGAGGAAAAGCAAAAAGGGTATAGAAAATCCTCGGGCTAGATAATGAACCCCTCCACAAGTGAGCTGTGTGAATATAATTTTCCTAGAGACAGCACAAATAAATTGGGAGAACTATTTACAGTATATTTAATATATTTGGTTTCCAATTCTATAAGAACTGTCAGCTAAAATAAAACATCTTGGTAAAATTACAGTTATGCTTAATTTCCTACATTAATGTAAATCTCTAAACTCACACCTGTGTTTATATATTCCTTTTGATGGGCCTTGTCCTCTTAAATGTCACATCTATTCTACTTCATTTCAGTGTTAGGTAAGGACTAGCTGGGAAGAAATCAGCTCATATATTTAGTAATATTCTTTGTGATTTACACATCTCAAGATATCTAGGAGTCTGATTTTGGATTCCAGTTCTATAACTTATCTCTGGGAAGTTATTTAGGGTCTCTGAGCTTCAATTTCCTTAAGGAGCTGTTGTGAGAATTAAATTATATAACACATGTAAAGCATACAGCTTAGTGCCAAGGACACAGTTAACACATAACAAATGTTAGCTATAAGTTACTAACTTCTCCCCTCTGTCTCCTTTCATCACTGGGCAGGCTCAAATCTTAATAAGTTCAGCCATCAACAAGTATTCCTTCCTTAGGGAACGAAAACCCCATGCAATTACAGGAACAGTCCTCTAGATTTTCAAATACTTATATAGAATCCCTATTCTTTAGAGCAACTTAAGGGAATTAGAATATATTTGGCTATTAGGACCCAATATAGATGACAGAAGGATTCTCTAGCCCGTGGTGTCATGGGACAGCGGAATTATGAAAGCACACTTTACCCAGATGTGAATAAGAAATGAAGCAAAAGGGTTGGTAGGTTTTAAAAACTGGAAAAATAGCACCAGGGATCTTAAAACCAGGGAGCTTAGTGATCAGCAGTTGGTAGAGAGTAAATGGAAAGAGGTCCAGAATCGGATTTTAACTGCCCTGTCCTTTGTATGCCTGTATGCCTGTATGCCTGTATGTTTGTATGTCTGTTGTTAAGTAGCAGAATGGATATGTTGGGAAGTAGCAGAATGGATATGGACAGTGTTGGGAAGTAGCAGAATGGATATGGATATATTCGTAGGGCCTGGGCTAATTGGATAAATGTTTCTGCAAATGACTTCTTCCTATCCTTGTAACTCAGATTTGGATACTCAATGACTTTGAACACAAAATGATTATTTTCTGCATCTCCACAGACCTCCTGATCTGGTTCTTATTTTCATCCAAAAAACCTAGGATTAAGAATCTGACCTGGGCTTTGAACTAGTCCATGGCCCAACTCCAGTAAAAAGGGATTAAATTTTCAGGGAACTTGCAAGGGGATGGGGGAAGGTTAGCAAGATTATGGAATGAAATAATGTGTACATAAAAAACGTCAGTATCTTTTCTCTGAATGCCTTCAGAAAACAAGAATAACACTTTACAATGAAAATGCTTAACTACAGAGAATATTAGAACACTAGAGTTGATACTTAGTAAATTAATTTCATTCTTCTAGGATCAAGTATTAATGTATTTGGATATATATAGACATAGATACAGATATAGATATAAAACATCATTAGACAATTAGGACATAGCTCTATATACAGGAAATTTCCGCTAACTTAATGGTCATACATTTTTTCAATGGCAAAAGTCATAGGCATGGAGATACGTCAACATCAAAAATAAAAGGAATTTTATATTCAAAAGCTGTATGAAACTTTAAAAAAAGAGAAATGACTTTCACCAGTTATTTTGAAAATCGTGCGTATGTTAATTTTAGCCTTCAAGGGTAATTCAGCTTGAAGTTTCACATTTAGTCATGGCATCTCTAAGTTTAAAGTATCTTATAATGAGCAGAATCTAATTTTGTAACTTAATAAGAAGAATCCAAATTCTCTGAACTTGTAAAATATTGCCACTAAAGACCATCTGACATGGTATATTTTTACAACTATATACATAAATGTTTAGGCCCCAATTAAGTAGAGAATTCAGTTAAACTCTTTCCCATTCTCCAAATACTAAGGTTTATCAATATTTTAATATAGCTGCTCAATAAATATACATAAAATGATACAAGATTGGTCTCCATACTTATTTGGTATAAAAAACAACATAAGCTCAAAAGTATTATATTTGTAGTCTGTTTATACAAGGAGAATAAAAAAGGCCTTCTTTAGCATCTTCCTTTAAATCACTTAGATAGAAGTCAAGGGTAGTCCATTTGTAACAGAAACACATCAAGAGCTCTGTCTAAATCATAAATCTTTCTATAGAGAGACAGAACAAATGAGGTTTGCTAACCAGTATACTTCCTCAGATACAATTCAAGAGAAAAAGCTTATGTCCCATATACCATATATATCTATCACCTAATATTTAACCATGAGGAAGAATAAGTATTTATGTTACTGTATTAAATTAACTCAAACATTTATTCAACACTCAGAGAGCACTGTGCTTGAACTGTTACATAATTTAACTCAAACTTGCCTACTTCACAGGCTTGGAATATAAAAAAAAATTTACTCCCCTACTCAGAAGATAAATTTAACCCATCATCTTTCCTCCTCAGTTACTTTTAGGTCTGGAATTTCCATGAAGAGTATTGACGGTATATGTTTTACCATCCCACTATACTCATTTCCAGGCCCCATTTCCACTTCTGTCATATTTAATAGCTTGTCAGAAGTTCTTCCTTCTTGTCAGAAGCTTCCAGGCTTATCAAATACTTTGTTCAGAGAACAACGTTCAGAGAGTCTGTTGTGTCCTGTCTCAGCTATATTATCAGACTCCCTATTGGATGAAATTTAATTTGCATCAAAAGGAAAAAGATAAAAGGTACATATATCTCTTTATTTTGCAGGCACCACACTAAAATCACTTGGCAATTTATTAATAGGTTTATTATAATTTGTAAACAGAATCCACAAGGAAGATAGGAAGAGAGCAATATATATCAGGTAAATGGCATTTTCATATTTTTAAGTAACAGAAATGGAGTTGACAACAATGATGAAAGTATATTCCAAAAGAGCTATAACAACCCAATCTAGGTCATCTAACACTGAAAACAATGTAAGAGCCAAATTATCAGAAAACCATAACCATCTCAAGACCAACTTGCAAAGAGCTAAGAAATAATGATAGACAAGTGAATACCAAACATTGTTTAAAATTCTACACAATACACAGTAAATGATAAATTAAACTTTAGTTCATGTTAATTAAAAAGAAGTTATTGTGAAGCAAGCCAGACACAAAAGGACAAATACTGTATGATTGTCGCATTATGAACTAAATATGCTATGTGAAATATAAATGTTATGTGAAATATGAATATGGGTAAAATTGCATATATGACTATTTATCTTTGAAGCTGAACAAATATAAATTAATAGTACAAAATGTTAATATCAGACAAAAAGTAAAATAAAAACATTATACTAAGAGAAGGTGACCAGACAAGAGTACTTTGTGTCTGTGTGATTCCATTTATATAAATTATAAATGCAAATCAATTTATAATATATATGAAAATATATACTTAGTGAAAGTAGATTAGTGGTTATGTAGGTCTGAGGAAGGAATGCTACGGGGTGTAAAGTCTTTCTTTTTGGAGTAATGAAATTGTTCTAAAATTTTTGAGGTGAAGACTATATAACATTGTGATTATACTAAAAGCCATTTTTTTTTTTTTTTTTTTTTTTTTTAAGATTTTTATTTATTTATTCATTTATCCCCCCCTTGCTGCTTGCGCTCACTGGGTCAGCTAACCACGCCGTGCGGGCAGGCTTACCTTCACCAGGAGGCCCCGGGAACCGAACCCGGGGCCTCCCACATGGTAAACGGGAGCCCTACTGATTGAGCCACAGCCGCTTCCCTACTAAAAGCCATTGATTATACACTTTGGACAGATCATATGGTATGTGAATATATCTCAATAAAACTGCTTAATAAACAAAAATTGTGCAAGGGGAAAAAAAAGAAGTTATTGGTCAAGGGTGACAGATTTCAAACGACCAGGGATTAAAAACAAAATTTAAATGTCAGGTTCAGGATAAGAAAAACTATTTTAGTAAGAAAAAAAAAGCAATTCAAAATTTTCCATATACTTATTTTCAGTGAGCCAGGCAATAGGTTACCAATATCACTTAGCATCACTCAAAATCCCTCAACTCCCTGAGTATATTTGGCAATTGGATGACAACAGTTCTATTTACTATGCAGTAGAGTTTTCATTTGTGACACATAGCACACTCTCCACATCATTAAGCATGTTCATCTTCACTGTCCCTGCCATTCTGTACTTTTCTAATAAAAAGTATCCTGGCTTAGAGTCACTGATATTTCAAATTAAATAAAAAATATTTTTAAATGCCCTACAGAGGTTTTAGAACATCATGGTAAATTACAAGCTACTGTCAAAGAATAAACTACAACAGCATAGAGACCCTTTATCTATGAGGATGACAGCTGTCAAAGCCTGACCTTTCCCTAACTAGACAAGTGAAAAAGCATAAATAGAATCTGTTTAATCTTACCCATTCACCTTTACTGTTGCACAAGTTTAATTCAATCAATGCAGAAATGAGTGATCCAAAATTGTACACATAGACAACAAAATTTATCCATTTCTAACACTTTCTGTAAATTTCCCATTTAAACTCCAAGTTATTTATATGTAAGTCAAAAAAATTTAAAATATCAGTTTTTCTTTTTGAACATTTCTTATTAAGGCTTTCTGTTCATAAAGATAGACATACAATCTGCAATCAGTCACATTCCACTAGAAACCCAAATACAGACTAAAAAAAACTAAGTATCAAAGCACTGCCAAAATTTGGAATAGAACACAAAAGTCCCAGATCTAAAACCTGTGTCCCATTCACTGCGTCCAAATTTTTTTCCAAAAAAAATTATATCAGCTATTATAATCTGAACAAAAGCAAAATGTAAAAGAAAAAATCTATGCAAAGGAATTAATGAACCCTCTTCTGTACATATTTCTCCATCAAAGCAAATATAATATGACAATTAGAACACTCACCTCCTCCTAATGTAACACAATATATCTATTTCACAGAAGTAGATCAACATAAACATCATGGCAGCTTTATGGAATTTGAAAAGACAGAAAAGGCATACAAACCAGACACACAGGCACTTCAAGTCCAGGTAGACCCTAAGATGCAGTGTGCTAGCAATCAAGCTTCTGCTACACGAAAACGAGAATGGCCACATGGTTCCCCAACCTTCACCACTTCCTTCTGCCGTGACGCATGCAAAATAGCCCACTGGACATCTGAGACCACCTCATGCAACAAATGCCAGTAACCTTCCCCCATACCCCCAACGTTTGCTTTGTCCTGAGTCTGAAACATGGCATAAAAGCATCGCTGATATCTCTTTTAGCTAATAGTTTTCAAATTCAAACCGAATATTCTAGCCAAAGTCAAGAAAATGTGCATATTCCTATTCATGACATGGGAAGAGCCACAGGGAAAGTGGCAAGTTAATCAACAGCACATGAATTCAAGTGCTTTACTTACCTGTGTCAGAGGCCATGGGAGAGTATTAGAAGAACAGGAAAAAAGGTCTCTGCCAGGAAGGTAATTACAATCACAGGAAGGTTTTTTTAATCAGGCTCCCTATGCTTTCACATTCTATCTTCCATAAATCCCCACTAGCCACAGGGTATAGAAAATTATCAAAGCAATAATAAAAAGAAAACTCCTAAACAGAAAAACCCAAGTCTTCAGACGAAAGGGCCCATCAAGTTCACATCTCAATAAATGAAAATAAAAATCGCACAACATCTTGGAATTTCAGAATACTAAGGATGGTGGTGGGAGGATGTGAAGTAGTGGGATGGGGAGGCAGGCAAAGCACATACAAAGGTACACATAAAGAATCAGAAATCAAAATGGCATCAGACTCCTCAAGAGCAACTTTGGAAGCTAAAAAACAATGCATTCAATTCCTGACAAGAAATTATTCCTAATTTCATACACTTAAGTGTAAGAGTATGATAAAGACATTTTTCACACAAGAAAGAATTCAAAAAATTTACATGTATTGATGTATAAAGGTGTAATTTGTAGGACAAGAATAGCACAAAGTCCCAGCCATACCAAACTGCTTGCAGTTTCCAGATTATGTAAGACTGTGTGGCAGTTTGAAATTATTTTATGAATTCCAAAAAGAGAAAGATTATGTTTGTGGGCTGGTCCAATCCTGTGGGTGTGAAACCTTTTTTCAATTGGACTACCTCAATGAGGTGGGACTCAGGTTGAATCTCCGCCCTCTTGCTGGGTCCCATAAAAAAACAGAGACACACCAGAAAAGAGAGTGCTGCCATTTTTTATCCTGCCTTGTGAGAGAAAAGAGAGGCTCAAATTGCTGAGGCCCCAAGTAGAGATGAGCTATTTGCCTTATAGCTTGCAGCTGAAATCAGGAAGAACGTGGAGAAGCCGAGCCTGAGAGAAGAAGCTCGGTAAAAGATAAGCTCTATGCCTGGCTGTCCTGGCTGAGCTCCAAGAGATGGTACAGCCCACAGGGGAAGGCAGAGACCAGGAGACATCGCCCGCCATCTTGCTTCAACACATGGCAGCTGACTTGGGTGAGAAAGTACCTGTTATGGTGCCTTGAGTTGGACTTTTCATGGCCTTGGAACTACACTTTTACCCCAAATAAAACCCTTTACAAAAGCCAAAAAAGAATGGGGACCTTCTGCCATGAATGGCACACATAGGGCTCCTAGATTGCTCCTCGTGCGGAATCAACATCAAGAGATTTCAGAAGCATAATTTTTGTTGCTAGGGCAGCTGGTTATCATTGGTCCGGGCAGGGGGTAAAAAAAAAGCACCAAGGCAGGGGGAAGGAATGCATGTATATGGGAGCAAAGTTTTTGTACACTATTGAAATTAAGTTGGCATCAATCTGAAATAAATTGTTTTAAGAAAAAATATTAACTTAATCCCCAGGAGAACCAATAATTAACTCAAAAAATGTAGTAAAATAAACAAGGGAATTAAAATGGTACACAAGAGGGAAGCGGCTGTGGCTCAATCAGTAGGGCTCCCGTTTACCATATGGGAGGCCCCGGGTTCAGTTCCCGGGGCCTCCTGGTAAAGGCAAAGCCCGCCTGCACGGCGTGGTTAGCTGACCCAGCGAGCATAAGCAGCAAGGGGGGG